>JAOWBL010000002.1:1246702-1280322 GCA_028564865.1 Zenarchopterus dispar
GGGGGGGGGGGTGACGACGCTCCTTGTCCATGCTGCAGCCAAGAAATGATAAAAAATGATCAATTAAGAGCAGCAGACAGCACCACAAAGGAGTATCCTAATATCATCAGTCATAAAATTCTGTCTTGCTTTACATGTTTTTTTTTTAATATAAGTGTATAAAGTGCTAAATATATAGATATACATTTTTATTTATTTTAAAAATTATTTTATCTTATTATATTTTTAAAGGGCCATGCTAGTTTTGTTGCTTTCCTACATACTCTTTGCCCAAATGATGAAAAACTAAATTTATAGCATATTTTCTGGCACAGAAGTAGTCACATTTGAAATGATCCCGAACAACATGAGCTTTTGATATGATTTAAGTTGAAAAATTAATTTTGATCAGCTGTCTGTACCCCATCGTGAAAGCACACAGACCTCATTAATCACACGCGTGATTTACCCTTCACGTGCTGACGCAGGCCCCAGTCTGCAGCGAGCTGTCAGAGGAGCGGCTCCGGCTCGGCACGGCGAGCGGCTCAGCCGGGCGCAGTTCGGAGGGGGAGACTGGGAGTGTGGCAAACAGACAGAAAAGTGGCCATCTGGATCGGCGGACCGCAGGGTCACATGGTGGAGCCACAGACGGCATGGTGCGCAGCTGCTCCGAGTCTGCGCTCTCAGCCTCGAGATCTTAGGAGTCCACACTGAAATGGCTGGGGAAGGGAGCGGACCGAGTTCACAGCACAATTATTCAGTCAGGAGGGTTTGGGTTTTCTACAAATGAACTTTTTTGTTGAGAGAACTTGGTTTCAGTGTAAAACCAGTGGAATGATTAGTAATATTTACTAATTTAGCATTCTGAACTACATATATATAAATATTTGTATTTCTAAATTTTAAAATCTAGCATATTTTCTATTATTTATAATTTCTCTCAACCAAGTTTTTGTGTTGCACTTATCATGAATTTAAGAAAATTTCCATATTTCCACTGTCTACAAAAACACTGAAATCCACTAGTTTTTTAGTTTGTACTCTGCATGAATATGATTTGTCCTCAGCATCTTATGGAGGGACAAAGCAGCTTAAGCTGCCAGTAGATGGCATCTGATACCTGCTGTACATAAGTGTACTGCCTATCAGTCAGTTTCTCTGCAAAATAAACACTTTCTCCTAGATCCCAAATGAAATAAGTATTTTTAAGGGCAAAGATGAAATTATTATTATTATTATTATTATTATACAACATGGACAGAAAAAAGTAATAATAGTAATAGAAAATTTACATCCTATAAATATTGTGTAGTGTAGTATCTATTGTTAACTCTTTTAGGAACATGTGTCATAAAACCTGTTACCTAAAAGCTAGAAATTCAACTCGGTACATTTGCCGGCTGATAAAATGATAATTTTTGAAAAATCTGCACGTCTTTAATCCAGTAAGTAAGCAGTGTTTGCTGTTTGACTTTTTCTTTTTAACTGTGTAATCATCTTAAATAATTTGGTCTTGTTAAAAATTGAAATCTAATGAATTAATTATTTAGCAACAAGCATTAGTCTTGTTAAGGGCTTTTAATATCTCCTGTACTAGAGTCCAGAACGCCTGCCTTGATGCCGTCAAATTAAAGCAGGTATTACCAGGAGAAAGCAGCTCTAACTGAGATGTTCTTGATTGCGGCTTCAAGAGCGGCCCCCGCCTTCCCTCCTTAACATATGGGCCTGTGCAAGCCGTTCTGCAGTAAATTTTCAACACTGCAGGACATTGTCTTTTTTTATGCCCTGTGATCCATCGCTCATACGTGCCAGAAAAGTGTCAAGGCCTTCTGTGAGTGAGAGGAAAACGTGCCGTGGCAGCGAACAGTCCACTGGCAGGAGCCTTGAAGGATCCACAGCCAGTTCTCTTGGTGAGGAATGCCTTCGGGTTGTGCTGGTCCTCAGGTCGCTCACACATCAAAAGATGCTGGGCGCTTATTCTCCTGTTTCTGTGCTACATAATAGGTTATGGAGAAGATTTTCCTGAAGAACATGCGGTTTTCGTTCTGGCATTTGATTCCACTGGAGTGTGCAATATTATAAAGGGTTGCTTAATTGAAATTATTTTTTCCCCCAAACTTTCTTTTTTTAAATTGTAATTTAATATTATTTGCTCAAGTCATGCAGATGTCAAGCTATTTTGGATGATTTTGAACACTAATATTTAACAACAAACGCAGCAAATGTTTGAACTATTTACCTTTTACCATTTTTAATTCTGACATTTCAATTGCTTTGAGTTACGAATGAGCACATTTTTAAGAATCTGACTTAAAAAAAAAAAAGAAGACCACACAAGCAGCCAGCTGGTCACAGCAATGCAATCAGCTTAACAGCAAGACAACAAAAGAGCAGCCACGCCTTAGACAGAGGTGCTTAACCTCCAAGCATGCTAAGTGCTCCTCGCTCCATTACCACTTAATAGGCCTAATCAGTTTTGGCCCAGATTAGATTTTGAATCTATTGCCACCAAAGCAGAGCGGCATATTAAATTAGTGAGTTCATTAGACTGAGCTGAGTCATGTTGTTTAGCTGGTGTTCTTCTGGAATAATAGGTGTGATGAGCAGTGGTGAAATCACAAAAGCTACTTCGCAGCATTGGTGCAGTGGAAGGGGGTTTGAAGAAAAAGAAAAGTATTGCATTGATACATAGGACATTTATAACTATATTTTTTAAATGCATACAATAGATTTTCTAGCAAAGTTTCATTGGGGATTATAGGGTTCATTTGTGAAAATATATTCATGAAAATATTAAAAAGAGGCAAAAGCATAGTTCCTACATGAAACCAACCATGGAGAGGTATAATTGGCTGGATGCCTGTTGAATATTTTAAGCGAGAGACGTGTTCATTTGCTAACTGCAGGTTGCAGATTGTTCATGATTTCCCTCATACTCTTAGTGTTTATTGAAGCTTAAGTTAAAATGCAGCTCAGTGGTTTACAGTGTCAGAATTACAGCCCAGACCCACTTCAGATCTGACAGATTAGGACCTAAAACTTGCCACATAATCTCATTTCAAAATAAATTGAAGTCACCGAAGAAGAGCGGCGGGCTGCAGCTGGAGTGACTAACTCTCTCACTGACTGACTGATGGTGCAGCCATTGAGTTTTTAGATGGAGAGATTTTACAACTGGCTCATATTTTCCAGTGAAATTAAATATAGTGAGATGCATGCCATGCAGAGAGGATTGCTTTTACACCAGGCACACATGCTGTCAGAAAAAGCAGCACTGAATAGATATATCAGATTTATGAGGCTTCTGAGGAATAATCAGACAATGGATCTATTTTAATTATTATTTTTCCTTTATGACATGTCTGACCATTTGTTTGCAATTTGTGATACTGATAACTGAGCAGTATGTTTTATGTAAGCAATTAATATTAATCATTTTTAGTGTTTACTGATTTGTCATAGTCACAATGGATCGAGAGAAAATTACAAACTGAGCTTGGGTAATTGCTGCTCTCCTCTCCACTGTCAAATTAAATCATTTGTATTGGTTTGTATTGGACCTAGTAATCACAAAGTCACAGTTTAATATACCTTTGTTCTCTGCAAATAACAAGTATTAAGCCAAAGTTGAACTTTTTCAAGAAACCAAAGCTTAAGATATACCCATACACAAAAAACAGTCAAATAATCAAGCACACAGGGGAATTGACATGGCTGAGCAGTGCATGAATGTTTTCTTGACAAATAACAGTGCACAGGTGAAATGCCCTGCAAGGACCAATTTCAGGCCTCCTGCACTGGCGTGAAGAATCAATATGAGTTAGTGGAGCAGGTCTGGACTGGGATCGATATCTGATAATACAATCATATCTTACTTCTTGACAGTATCTGAACAGCATTACACACAAAGAAGGGGGTGTCTGAAAACATGCAGGAACATAAGAATTTAATGATTTCAATGATTTTTTTTCAAAATAGTTTTATTTTTAAAAGGACAAAAGTAACTGAAGCTCATCTCTGTGGAGGATATAGTCTTTAGTATTTTGGGCGGTTTTTTTTTTCTTCCCCTTTTTTTAATAACTGTGAGATGCCCATATAAAATATTTTATCCTGAAGTAAACAAGAGTACATAAAAGTGGTTGCACCTGCACCAGGTAAATGGATGCTGAGTCTTATTTTGAAAAAATGAGAAGACCTAACTTCCTGTTCTAAATCCTGAGCGATATACATGCTTGTTTCTAGTCCTTTCTTTATGTATTTGACTAAAAACACTTTTATAAAAGGCTCCTTGAGGGGCCTCTTTGTCTTTGCAACTTAAGGCCTTTCCCAAATACATTTCTTGTCATCTTGTTCCCAGCGTGAAAGGCAGCAAAAGTGCTGCCCAGCAGACAGCCGCAGTTGCAGCCGATGACAGATAAATGAAACAGCTTTAATCTCAGACTGCTGGATGGTTTTGGAGCGTAAAGAATTCCCTGATCTCAGGCTGGTGGTCATACAAACAAATGTTTGATCCTACGGACACTGTGATGGGAGAGGAAATCCTTGAAGGGGCGACAATCACTCATTAAAGAAAATGTAACATGATACTGGATGCTAACTGGAAACATAGCAGTACATAAACTATGCACTTGATCATGGATGCATTTCTCTCACACCTACCTCACTGATGACTGCTCGTCTTCTATAATGAGCATACATGGAGCTGGTTTCAATGGCATTTAGGGGGTTAACAGTGCTTATATATGAAGCCTTGAAAACAATAAGCCTCCCATGTGATTTAACAGTATATCCTAGGATTTAAAACTTGGGCTCTTTAAAGTTGTATGTGAAAGCCCTTAAACCTCACCACACCCAAGAGAGGGAAGCTTCTTTCTTTATAGTCTCACATTGACTTCCATGCGGACTCCCAATCACGAGTCACTATAGATGTGTGCGTTGCCGTCACCCCACTTCCACCCCACCAACCACCGCCCCATCAGCCCTCCACTCCCTTTCTGTCTAAACTCTCAACCAGCTAAAAAAAACAAAAAACAATTAAAATGATAATAAATGACATAAAACAGAAGAAAGAGTGCCTTAGCTTTTCATCGAGCCAACAGTTCTTGGCTTACTTCAGAGACACAAAGTGGCCATTGCAACCAAATTACTGCTGAAAAAATGCAGCAGAAGGCAGTTAAATCCCAGTTAGGCTGATCATTCCAACCTTGATTAACAGGGTCAAGATGTGGGAGTTTTCTTCTTTTCATGTGCTTTGTGTTAATTTATCCCATTTTAATTACAATGATGAAAAGGAAGCGAGATGCGCTTTTATCATTAGTCAGAGGCTGCTTAATGATTGAAAATTTTGTATATATGTGGGGAGGAAGTGTAAGTGCAAGTGACAACATCACTTACACCTTTACTCTGGCACAGTAAGTAGATATAAAGAGTTAGAACAGTTGCTTGAAAGTTTACATTGGATGGTGGTCAGTGAGTTTTGGTGCTGTGGATACAAACGTGATGCCAATTTTGACTTTAAATAATCCCATTTGTTCTTCTTGTGTCATGCGTTCTTGTCTCTAGGTCTAAATGAATAAGCATACACAACTGCAGGTTGGTTCAGTTGCACTAATGCAGGCATTTCTTCTGGCCAAGACCTTGCATGGTTTTGATTATCACTTATAATTTAAACTCAGCCACCCGCTCAACATTGGGCAGTATGGTTTCACTTCAGTCTGTCTGCCTGTCTGTGTAAGAGTATCCTGCACTGCAGTAATTGTATGATCAATGATGATTGTGGAAAATGATGTCTACATGTAGCTTTGTCACATGTAAGAGATCCAAACTAAAATCCCTTAGCTACACGGTCAACAGCACAGATCTTGTTGATTTGACTTCATTATAACACAACTCAAGATAAAACCACTAACCCTCACATGGTGAACGTGCAACGAGAATCTGATTCTCCTCTCCCTCCCCTTGATATGTGAATATGCAAGCTGAAGCGCTCATCAGCAAAAACAGCAGAAAGCAGCGGAGGAACGAGCCACTATTAGCCGCCCAAATGACTGTCACAACGTGCATGACGGGGAGGAGGAGGAGCGGCATTCTCCAATGCCATTTGCCACAAACCTGTTGTCACTCGCACTATGAAGTCAGAGTTGGAGACTAATCACATCTAACTCCTTGGTACCTCACCAGCCCTCGCTGCAAGCCTCATACCACCTCGCCTCATTCCCAGATTCATGCAGCCCTTTTTCTCCAGCCTCCCACATCCAGCTTCCGCAGCCTCATCCAAACCCACACTCACCTTCTCAATCCACTCTTGGATCATTTCAATTTGCATCCCAACTGGCCCCAGGATTCCCCAGCCCTGTTAAAAGGCAGGCTATTTGTTGTGCTCTGCGGTTAATGCCGTGCAGAGCTTTAAATACCCATATCAAATCTTTGAGGCTCAACAGATTCAGTTTTGCAAACCTGTATCGAACAGAGGTTCAATCCATCAGCTTAGAAGTGTACACTCCTTAAGTTGTGTGATAAGGTAAAACCAATCACTGGATTAGGTTCTCTCCGTCAGTGATGGTGTATTTTCAGTGCACTGTGTTGCTTTGCTGAAACGGGATAAGCTGATGGAGTAACATTATGGCTCTTGAAATTTTTTTCTTTAATATGAACACCCTATTATTGGATTTTGGAGCTGGTGTGTGATGCTGCTCTAGCAGTTGTGGATAATGCATTAGCTGTGAAAAGCAGTGAAAGCCTGAAACCACGAACATCATCTCCGAAAACCACAAAGTTGATTGTTTTATCATGCAAATCCAGCCTACTACCTGATGAGATTGATTGAGCTTTCACAGCAGGATTGTGATGTTTATTTTCACAGAAGTTCTCACAAACATCAGCCCATAGACTCAGAAGTACAATTTTCCACAGCATATATTGAATTCACAACTCGAGACAGGGAGAATCTCTTGAGTCTGCTGCTTTTTGCGGTTACTCTGCCTTGTTCCATCTGGTTTTCGGGGGGGAGATGTGGGAGGTTTTCGGTACATGGCAAGCTTGAGTGAAAATTCATGGCAGGTACATAAATAATCATGCTCCTAAAATACAGGCTACAATTTCAGCTCCTGGTTGGGATGTTGCAAGACTGTCTTGGATGACATTTGAGAGGAACATAGAGCCATCCACAAGCTGCAAAGTACAAACCAAACGTCCTCTCCTTTTCCTTCACATGAAGCTGGGTTTCCACTTTGTCCTGCCAACAACAGTTCCCTGGAAGCTCCCCGTCTGGCGCTAAACGCTCGGTCGAACTCACACTTCAAGGCTTGAGGCATCGTTTGTGGACAGCTATGATCCAACTGTCATTTTCTTTTTTTTCTTGGTTTTTGTGTGAATGCAGAGAGATCATTGCGGCGATTGGTGATGAAAAGCCTTTGAGCACATTTGACGACTGTAGTGAGAAAACATGAGCAATTGCTTATTTAACTTTTCTTGGCTGGACAGTGCCAGAATACAGCAGGAGCTGACCACAAATTTGCATGCAGTTGTCTTAACGCTTTGGTATGTGGTGCACAATTAATGTGATCACAAAAACCTGTGCATTTTTTTTTTGATAGAAGACCAAACCAGTGAAGATATAAGTCAAGTATATTTAGGTTGCACAACTTTCTTTTATCCATTTGACCACAAAGAACAAGCTTCTTCTGTTCATTAAATTATCACTTTACATACGGCCGAGTCTGTGAGACTGTGTAGAATACAAAAGAGAGAATAACAGTAACCATCATGTTTCATGAGCTTTGTTTCTTTCAAAAGACTAGCTGCAATTCCATTACACTTATTCACAAAAGAAAATCAAAACTCTGAATTTGCAATAAAGGTAGCACTACAGAGGGCAGGTGTTTTCATTGAATGGTCTTTTATGAAAAAGCGTAGCCTATTTATCTTAATTCTCTGTGCATTTCGTCCAGCAAGACTTCTCTTGAAAACAACCACAAATAAAAGATGTACAACAACTTATTTAGTCTTTGACAAATTATTGTGATTGTCACTACCACTGCGGAGAAAATAGTCAGATGATGAGGGTATCGGATGATCATTCAAATGATTATTCAACTGCAAAGCCCTAATGATGATTAAGTAATGTTATAGCACAACAATATTATTCTAAATTAGGCTATAAACAGCTGAAAACTAGATTTTGATGATCTGCACTGACAGAGATGTGGAAATTTGCAGATAAGGTTTCCATTACACTTGTGTCATAAAGTGGATTATCAAATCACCTAAAAAACAAAACTACCTCCTGGACACATGAAAAGATGTATTCGATATTTGGGATTTTTTTTTTTTCAAGTTATTGCCATTTCCATTACAGGATTTCTGTCTTGATATTTAATTTTGCACAAACCTAGAGGGTAATGGAAACAAGCCTACTGATAAGAAACAGCATATGAGGAAACTATTTTTGAGAAAATTTGAAAAGTCAAAATGAATACTATTCAAAAGTTATATTCCATCTAGCCACAAGACAATAGTACAAATTTCAAACTACAAAAGATCTGAACATTTATGAAAAAAACTGTTTTTAAGGTAATACATTTCCTCACATTTTTGATCTGATTGGGAACATTTCTTGTAATTCTTGTGCACAATTTTTAGGGAGAAACAAAAACATTACATGGCAATTCTCTAACCAACGAGTCCATTTTGATAATTTTTGTCAAAGAAATTTAAAGAAAAGCTGTGTGATGAATTCCATCTTTGTCATTTGTAAATAGTAATTGATTAATGGTAATACAGTATATTAACAGACTCTCAAGTAATTACAATTTTAAGTTTCTGTACATAATGGCTTATTTTCTTTAATGTTTCTAATTTACATTTCGATGTCTGACCTTCCTTGAGAGTAATAAGAATATAGTGATAAAAATGCAATTAATTCATTTGGGAAATTCAGGAAGTTTGTCGTTGTAGCCTGTACAGCAGGGTGATGCTGTAAGAGCTGCTCTGGCTGCTGCAATGCTCAATGGTCAAGCTTGGATTAAAACATAAACAGAGGGAGAGTGACTGATTTCTGTGGTAAAGACACTAATATTCCATGATGTCTTTCCATAGTAATTATACAACTGCTACGTTTATTGTTGTATTATGTAGAATGCATATATAGATTGCATCCACAACAATTTTTGGGGAAATCTTTGACAATGTTTTGACCAAAGAAATGGAAACACAAAACCCCCTACAAGATTAGAATTGCCAGATATCAAAGCTGAATTGACAAAATGTTGTTCCACAAATCAAAAGAATACATAATATATAAGATGTGTATATATAAGATATAATAGTAGGTATGTCAACATCTTATTTACTTCAGCCACATGGCTGCTGGCCGTTTACCATACAGATGGGCAGTCATATACATGTTCAAATCTAAAATTCACCATGAAATTTAAAAAAACCCAAAACAAAACATATGTATGTCAAAATATCAAATTTTTTTCTTTGGTTTTCCAAGTTTTCTTATTTTTGTAGTGATTCTTCCATTTGCATTTTGTGTAAGATGAACAAGTCACAGCTTGAAGGTTTTTACCTCCTTTTCTAAAGCCTATAGCAGCTGGAGGTCTAAGTCCTTTCTCTCTAACCAGTCAACCCACCATCTTGCCTCAGGTTAAAGAGGGACAAAGGCTGAAAGGACAATGTCAATTTCTGGCCATTAGCAGGTTGCCATGCTAATCCAGGGATTACATGAGCTACTTTTACCCCACTTAAGTTTTCCCAGAATTTAGAGTTGTAACGGCAAACCAGCTCCCAGACTCTGTCTTACAGACGTGCATGAATCTTTAATGTGGTTGAAGTCACTAAACACCTGATGTCCTGTCAGTCATCATAAGTGATTATTACAGTAGTTTAAAATGCTTTAAAATGAATTCTTGGATGCATATTGTGAAACCCACAATAAAACTTTAAGACTTCTTTTATTATCACTATTTAATGAAAGATCTGCTGTCAAGACTCGCTGTCCATCGAAGCTAGGTGATTCAGTTGCATAAATAAACAGTAGCAGAGTCTTTAAAGTGGCACTAAATTCAAGTGGTCGCAGTATAAATGCAAAATGTTCTTGTTTCAGGTCCGTTCGTAATCAGTGTCCAAACAAAATGAATTAAAAAAGGCTAATTGTAGAAAGTGGCCAGTTCTTTTTAACCTTAACTCATGTGTGACTGAAACAAAAGGAAGTCACCATCGTCTGCTTGCTCCAGCCTGAGGCCCGTCGCAACACAATGAGAAAACAATGGAAAATACCGCTGCACCCTTGAGCCACTCAAACATCTTGGGGTGTTCGTCAGAATAACAGGTTAATACTAAACCCAATAAGTGCAGCTCCAGGCTGAGAATTACATCTACACATGGATGAAAAATTTGGTTTAGCCAAGATGCCAGGATACACAACGCTCCCGGGATGGATATTACAGATTTGCCTGTAGACTAGGGTCATTTTAGCACATATTTTATATTGTATTATGAGTGTTGAAGTAATAAAATAAAAAAGGTAACTATCTTATACAAAAATGACATTTTACACAGAAAGCATTGTGTCATACACATAGTAGGTGATGTGGCCTCAGTATTGATCCACTGACCTCACCACTGTTAAATCCAGCTAAGAGCTATTGTTGACCCAGGACTGGGGATCTATAGAGACAGTGCTTATGTTAGTGTGGCAAAAGGGAAGGGCAGGTTAAAACTAAACATTTGCTTTGAGGTTTTACCAGCAAAGAATAACCCTAGAATAGACAATATGGAGGCCAACTCTTAAAGGTGTGTAAGTGTTTTGATTCTCAGCATCTCCAAATAAACAGAGGCACAGTACACAATACACAATGTGACATGTGTGGGGGAATAACTGGATTCACTGGAGGCTATTTGATCCCATTATGCTTATGTCAACATCTGGATGTCTTGTAAAGGGAAAAAAAAGAAATTTTTAATGATTTGCCATGTATATCACATTCTCCTCTTTCCCTCACTACTACAAGTTGCAGCTTGAAAAGTCCTCTCAGAAATCAGACATTTTTTTGGCATCTCATCTCCTCTGTAGACAGATAATTATGATGCAGTATGAATGTTGCTGGAGTATAGCCTCCAGCACTGTCAAACAGCTATTGCAAATAATTAGTCTTCTAATGACAATAATACCTGCTAGGCTGTGTGCAACTGGAAACCTGATTCCCTCAAATCACAAGATCAGCCTGATAAATCAGCAATGAATTGCATACACTGTCTTTGCAAATCCATTAATTCTCAAACAGTGATACATGTTGTATTTGATATCAAAACTGGTAAGTTAATCATGCAGTTTATGATTAAAAGTGTAGGTTTGCATTGTTACATACTTAAATATTACAGGGATGCATATTCTAAGTCCAATAGCATATTTGAAAACTATGAAAACATAGAAAATTGAAGCACTTATGGATTTGAGAAAGGTTTAAAAATAGATGCGCCTGCTCTGATGTCGGTGGATCAAATGTGCTTATCCAGAACCAGGAGAGCCAACTGCCAGAATGCTGTAGGTCGCTGCTCCATTCTTATGTTAATTGTTAGTTCAATCAAAATACCTCCATTTGAATGTCATTGCTGTGTTTGTTGCCTGGAAAACATGCTGTGAATATATTTTTGACTCTCTGTGTGCATGTGCAGTTGTGTACCGCCCAGAGCACATGTGCACAGGGCTGCCAGCGATTATGAACATACATGATCCCCTGGAGGAAGACAATAATATTGGCATTAAACACCTCGAGATTCAGCTGGTTTTTAATATATCTTAAATTATGTCAGGAAAAACATTGGAACATCACACAAAAGCCACAGTCAGTGTATAATGCTATCTCATAAAGCTACAGATCTCTTCAACAATATTGACACAGGGAGCAGACAAACAAATGTCAGCCCCTATAACATATGAAATACTTAACGTAACCAATTTCCACCTGTCAATCAACCTGGGAATAATGACAGACAGCTGGGAATCAATACACCACAATTGAATTTTTCGACGCCAAAACATGCCTCATTCTGCACCATAAAAGACTGTCAAATGTCATGATGCCCTGTGCTGTGGATGAAGTTTAAACATTTATTTTATTTCTCCTGCAGCAGTCTATTAGATACATCTTAGGTTTTACCATCAGGATGAAAAAGAATGGTCCATGATCTGGTACTTTTGTTGCTTAGTGAAGACAGTCAGCATTACAGATGTGCTCCTACTCTCAGTAGATTAGTTATCTTCTGGAGAAAAAAATACATAATTACGGTTTCAAAAAGTGAAGTTTGTGGTACACTGACTCTGGGTTTACTTTTTTTTTTCTGTATTTTGAAACCCCCTCTTGGCACCAAATGTTCCCATGACCTCCTCCGCGAATGGCACACTGAGGTTTTCTTGACTGTTAACCACCACTGCTGCGGAAAATAACAGTGGGTGAAGCTACTGAGCATCGCAGTTGCTGTCTCTCACCTCATTTACAATACAGTGCCCTCTGCCTCACATAATCAATTAAAAGACGGCAGCGCTGAGGAGCCACCCTACCAGTCACAGAAGTTTACATCAAACGGGAGAGACGCTTTTGAAGACGCGCCTCATCCTTGAGAGTCTTCCCTGAGAATGGAAAGACAGATTTAGTCACTGATAGATGTGGTTCTGGCCTTTTTCAAGGGCTCAGCTAAAACATATCACATTGCACTGTTGCATCACTGTATACTACTTCACCGATGAGATTTGAATGAAAACGAAGATGGAGACCACAATGGATTATCTATGAGATGAATTATTACTAAATACTGTCTGAATTCACTCCATGTAATAACACTTCATACATTATGTTATAATGTACATTATATTAGTATATTATATTAGTAGTAAAATAAAGCTAGATGTGTGATTTCTATTTGTTGATACAATTGTGCTATATTGATCTACAATAAAGGAGGCTTTAACGGATGCCATGTGCACTTGTTTAGAAGATAAATTGAAATTTCAAAGCATCCTCTTCTGTAAGGTTAGTCTTTAGGTGAGTTAATGACAAAATCATGTGACAGGAGGACAAAGAGAGAATGTGTCTGTCTCCAAATTAAGGGCTTTATGGTGTAACAGCTGTACTGGTAGTATTGCTTACCAGGAATTGAATGGGCCTGAATATTTTTATGAAGTGAGGAATTCTGCGTCTGTCTGGTCGGCGCCAAATGGGGGTGACTACATTTGGCCCACTTGCTGTTGGGGAGCCATTGTTAGGTCCCACTCACAGTGATGTGCCAGCAAAAGTCATTATTTGATATGAATCCAGCTATAAAATGGTTCATTCTGACTGCAACCAGATATATTGTTAATGGTCACCTCTTTAAATGTCAGCTCAGTGCGTGCCAGGAGTGGTAACAGGAGTTTGTTAAAGCTCTTCCTGCTGAGAAATTGATAACTCAATAAAATGGATGGGGCTTGTGACATTATTGCTGTAAATCATATGACTGGACAGCTGCAAGAGTAAAATTGAAAAAAATATGATTTAAAAACAATCATACTGAGGGGAAAAAAGACTATTCAGAAATCACCAAGTCTTAGCTTGAGAATACTAAATGAAAGATTAACCTCTTAAACATTTTTGTGCCAACATTTTTTATGAAGCCATTACAACTTATGTATAATATTATATTTTATGTCATTATTATAGTTTTAGTTTCACACACTTGGTGATCATTGTTCAAAACAACTAAGAACAAGACTGTTTCATTTTTGTTTCACTTTCAGTCAGCTGATCATTGGTTTGTTCAAATTACAGGACTTGCTGTTTTGTAATCAGGAGTTTTGAAGCTATATGGCCAACGGAGGGTCCCACACTACAGGGTGTTAAGGCAGCATAATTGCCTGAGTGACCTCTAAAACCCCATTTTATCTTCAAAACACATGTGATAAATGAGGAATAAACATGTACAGAACAGAGCTGATTATAAAAATCTCGAGGAAAGGAGAAGTGCAAGCAGTGCAATCTGGTTGAGTATTGATTTTATTCAGAACAAAAACTAAACTGGATAAACTATAAAGGGTACCAGAGATTGTCTACCCTACAGAGAGAGTTGAAGGTGAGCTAAAAATATTTTGAAATGAAAAAGTAGCACGGCAATGTGTGCACCTCCTCTTGCTTCACCGAGTTCTCCTTTCTCACCTGAAGCCTTGTGATCTCATTGGTTGTAGCTCAATTACAGACAGCTCCAGATATTTGGACTGCTTTACAATGTTTTACCATCAGCAAGTGAGATGAGTCTTTGAAGGTGTTCACATAAGACAATTAAGTGGTGAGTCCTGACCATCAATCACTTGTCAATTTCCCACTAAATTGTTGGCGTGCTCTGAAAACTGGGCCAATCTGGCCTAAGATCGTCTAGTCTGAAAAAATCTTTATGGTAATGAGAACAGGTGGAGAAATGGTGCTTTAGAGACATAACCAAAAAGGGAAAAAAAAAGTAAAAGAAATGATGCTCTAGGGAGCACAGGACTGAAAGAGGAATCCATGTACATATTATAAAGACAGCCATTGTTCTTTAAGAGAATAATAGTGACGATATGTTTAACAGCTATTTACAAAGTATTATAATATGATTCAGTAATTATAAATCCACCCCATTCTTCTGCGTGACTCAGTGTGTGAGTTGGTGGGTGGATGTATTTACCAGTGTCTCAGTGTCTCATTATTTGATGTGTGTGTTTGTGTCTCAGTGTGTGAGTGCGTGCAACAGCATTGATGACACAACAGCATGGCTGGCGTCTGGCTCAGGCAGAGTTATGCAGAAGTTGTTGGTTGTTTTGCTGATCCCCCTCTGTCAGTGCCATCAATCATCAGAGACCGGGAGACCAGACCACTCTTCCCCACTGATCTCTGACGAGTCCCGATCAACACGGGAGGATTTATACGTACAGCTCGGATGATGTCAGTGCTAAAAAAAACCAAACTGTGGATCAAAGACAGTACTCTATCGTAGACATTTTAAATTTATGGCTTATTTGTCATAGCTGAAATAGTAAATCTACTTTTATGTCAATAATATTTTTTTTGTTTTGTTTTATTTTTGTGTTATTTATATGACAAACATGACTTAAGTAGATCAGCTTCTACAAAGAGGCATAAAAAATAATAGTGCAAAAACAAGTTGTACATTTGTGTTTTTGTATGTCAGCCTTACCAGTTCCCCTTCTGCCCAGCACTCCATTCATCCCTGCCTCGATGCTCACAGTTTCCATCAAATGAACTGTATAAACTCTGTGGAATCCTTCAGTCTCTTTGGAGTCAGCATTTATCCTTTGTACTTGTGCCTTGCATCACTCCAATCACCTTTTTTTCCCCCTATGGAAGTGATCTCCGGACACCTCCAAAGTGGCAGCTACTGTGAGCTAACCCAATATTATATGAACTGCAAGGTTAATCTTCGTGTACTTTATGACAAAAACACATATTTTATCTATTGACTATTTGTTGACTTGAAAAACTGGAGTACTTAAATCATTACAGCATCTGTCTTGAATTACGACACAGTGGTGAGACTGTAGACTAAGAGGTCTGCTTAATCAATTCTGGGAAAAAGAAAAGGAAACACGATCGGAGCAGAGTTCTAACTACCCACATGACCTGAATCAGTCACCTTGTCTGTACTGTACCAGGTGTACGGGGCAGCTATTGCCTCTGACATTTGTTATCTGTTAAAAAAAAAAAAAACATCTGTTTTCAGTATTCACTCTCAGAAGCACAGAAAGGGTGAGATTCATAGTGCGGGGTAGAGAGAGGTCAAGGCGTATAGTTTGGTTTACCCAATAGAAGCCTTAACTGGCGTAGAGGGGGCAACTGTGATATCGTTTCAGCTTATGTCATGTTTTTATTTTCACCACAAACATCTTATGCCTGAAAAACATTTTTCATTGCCATGTTTATTGCGTAACCACACAAGTGCATTGCTTTGAAATGAGTCGTCATATCAGCCACGGCTGACAGGGAAACACTCCTCCCCTCAGCACACGAGGAGCAGAGCTCTCTTTGGTCTCTGCCACTGTAGTGGTGGGTGTTGACAGAAGTAGAGACAGGCAAACATATGTTCCCTCCAAAATACAGAAGTGGGGAGAGCCATTATCTCTGCAGCGTAGCGCCACCCTGTACTGTTTGAGGAAGGGTTGTTTCATGGTCTCCTTCG
Organism: Zenarchopterus dispar; assembly: GCA_028564865.1. Lineage (NCBI taxonomy): Eukaryota > Metazoa > Chordata > Actinopteri > Beloniformes > Zenarchopteridae > Zenarchopterus > Zenarchopterus dispar. The sequence goes on from JAOWBL010000002.1 coordinate 1,262,888, forward strand.
GGTCCCAGCTCAAACTGTCACAGTCTGACAATTGAAAACACCTCTTTCTGGTGTTCACACACTTTTGCACACTCATGCACGGAACACACACACACATGCACACACAAATTTATGCAAGTGCCATACACAGAAAAATTCATGGATCAGTTAAACAGATCAGAATTGAAATGGGCCACGTATGTTAGAGGAAAAATTAAAAAAAAAAGTTTATGAATAATAATAATAATCAAAATAAATTATTATAGAAAGTAATAATGTGCATGTGAAGGAAGGATATCTTAGATGTCAATTTGTCCAAAAATATAAAAACAACATGAAAGTAATAGTAAAACACATTTTAAAAAGTAAAAATAGAGTCAAAGATTCATTCATCCTCAACATTATCAAGAAGTCAATAAATAGTTAAATAGAAGTTACACAGTTAAGTATTAAATGCAGTATACATGGTTAATTAATAACGTAGGGTTTTCTTTCTTGGCATCCAACAAATTAAGTCAATTTACAGTTTATTTATTTATGGCCCTCTTCAGACAAAAGATGTGGTTTTAATGGCTTCATCAACCTGACAGTGTGATGGTAATAAATCAGAAATCTCATACTTGTCATCATGACTTCATTGAGGCATGCCTTTGAAAGTAACAGAGAAGACCACATTGCATTGACAATATTTTCCATCTGTGGACTGGAAAGTATTGCACAGTTTTCATAAATGCAGGAAATTGTTTAGTCTTGTTTTGCTGAAACTAGCAATATCTTCCTTGGTGATAGAAAAGCCTGCTGATATTGTTTAATATAGGCCACACCATTCTTCTTGCTGAAGCCCCTCCCCCTTCTCCAACATATTATGGAAAATAAATTGTGAAGTGAGATGTGATAATTAAGACAGAATAATGATTTAAATATGTGAATAAATAACTTGTTGGCCAGAACAGAGGACTGCTTTCCATTTCATGTCAGCTTATTTTAAATGAGTGCAGGCTCAAATGGAAATTGTTTTTTGAAGTCTTCCTGAGACTGTGCCTTGATTTTCACTACATAATAGTATGTACTTAAAATGTACTACTAACATTAGTTAGAATAATGGAAGTAAGGACATTATTGATCTACATAGTCTGATCATCACGCAACACTGGTTGTGATGTTGATGATGGAAGATGTAGCTAGTGGCAGGTAGTAACACACCAAGGAAAGTTTAGAAATTAATATCTTTTATAAATAAAGATGAGTTAGAAAAAAAAACAAGAATGAGATGAATGTTTGATATTGTTGCTCAAAAAATGTCTGATTACTGCTCTTCTTGGACATGTGAAAATAACTCATCTAACAAAAAAATATATATACAGGAAAACTCTGCAGCATGATCATGTTGAACATCACACAATTAAACGGGAATAGCATAAAAATAAATAAAAGTTTCAATCTATCTTCTAATCTAATTTTTTTTAAATTAGACTCAGCTTTTATCTTTATTTGTATAGAACTAATTCACAAATAAAAGTAATCTCCACATATTTTACAAAAAGTGAACAATTTTATATTTTATTCTAAATAATAAGGTTTCTTTCTCAAATATTGCTGGTTTCCTTTTGCTCTTAAACAAAACAAGTTGGGAGTGCTAGAAAACTGACAGATTTAGTTTTTTCTCCAGACTAGGCCACCACATTTCCATATATACATTCATCAATAATTCATTTTGAAAGTTTTGCTTTTTTTGTCTCTCTGGTTATGAGTCAGCTTGCATAAATGGATTTTCCGTCTCTTACGCTTCATAGAAAGGGAGCATCTATCCTCTCCTCCTGGTGATGTCAAAGTACAGTTGGTTATATGGAGTAAGAGCTCTGTTGGCACCCATCAAAAAGACAGTGGCACCTCAAAACCAGAAGGATTATTTGTGTGAGTCCTGTATGTTCAAAGTCATCCAGCAGCATCTGGGAATAGTCAGTCCATCCTGTCTGCCTTCACAGAGACAAGTGTGTTTCATGACCAAGTTTCTCAAGCTTTATTCACTCTTTGCTTTTTTTCTTCCCTCTACTGGAAGGAAATGTACAACTGAGGAGATCCAAGCCCTTTCACATTTTGAGGCAATTAAAGGAAGGGAGAATGAGATAAGAGCTTCAGGTGTAAAGAGAGAATAATTGGGAATGGGGGCCATGGAGGAACATGGAGAGAATGAACGAGAGAGAGTAAAAAGAAGTAAATATGCAAAGACAAGAAAAAGTAGAGGGGATCTTTCTCTTCTTTTCCTCCCTCACCATCACTTCAGGGAGAGACAACAAGCCAGCACCATGTGATCTGATATCAAATATTTGATTCGTGCTGATCCCACCTCATTTTTTGTTAAAATTATTTAGAAGGAACTTCTTGAAGTTTTGAAGGACTTGCCCTTCTCTAGAGCCTAAGTGTCTTTATGACAGAAGGTTATTCTCACAGAATCAATGTTTTTAATTCTGTACAAACAAAACAACACCAAACTGATTGATTTATGCCCTTAGATGTTGCGTTTCATGCATGTGGAACATTTGCCCCTCCAACAGCACCTGCTGTTTTAAATGTTGTTCCTTTTACGAAATCAGAAAAGAGTACTGCATTTAGCCAAGACTTAACGCACGCTACCATACCTAAACTTTGTTCTCGGACCTTCCAGTCCAACCCACAGATAGTTACAATGGTCTGATAGTAAAATTAAGAGCATATCAAACATTCTCTTTAATATATGAATGAGTGAACTATGTTATGCCTTTCTTGACATCTCAGAAGCTATGTTCAGAGGTCAATACAGTGCTAAGCACTAAGCAGCATAGTGACAGCAGTCAATGACTGCCTGTGCCACGTCGTGGTACAAAAAAAAGTCACGGATGTGAAAGTTTTTGGGACCAAAACCATTTTTTGAACCAGGGTGTAACGATGTTTCTTTCTCTGCAAAGCTGGACATTTTAGCATGGGGCTCAAAAGAGACATACTTGCTTTTGGAGCCACCCCCAGTGGTGAGCTAAAGAACTGCAATATTTCCTACTTCCTTGTTTGAGTCAACTCAGAAGTTGGAACTTTACCGCCTGGTTGGGAGCTGTTGTCACTCAGCCTACCTAGACTGGTAGACTTGCTCGACCCATGGGCCTCAATAGTGCAACACTTATTCTTGTGTCTGTCTTGGCAGCACTTGATTTGGATGTCACTCTAGTAGCAACACTTAAAATAAGGATGTTTGAACAGATTTACTCAGAATTAACATTATGTATCATAAGTTAAGCCATCAAAGCTAAAAGAGTTAACTCCTGGAAACATAACTATTGTGGGACTGTTTCAGCAAACTACCAGGCATGGTTATCCTGCCCGTTTTGGATTTACCAGAACAGGGTATCATCAGTACTTGTTTACCAACATGGTGTTTTGCAGTAAGTAAAAAAAAAAAAAATACTTCAAAAACACTCTTCAGGACACCTTTGGGTGATGTCATTGTGGGGTTGTCCAGTACTTTGGCTTATTGACAAAAATAGAGTTTGCCAACGTTCCAGTGACTTTGCTTTGGCTGTCCACAATATCTGGAATTATCCTTTTAATGCCATTTTGCTTGAGGAGGTTATTGATATTTTTTGCTTCTTATACATGACACCATTTGCTTGTTTGTTATCAGAGTGTAAAAAGAATTTTAGGTAATATAAAAATGATTTTAAAAAACCATGATAAGCCTTTAAAATATACCCTTTTACAGTCTTTGTAGAAGAAAGCAAAAAAGCATTTCAGAGTGAAACTTCAGAGTGAAACAACAAATACTCTTACAAAGACAACACCACATTTTTTAACAGTGGTGGTAGCTGTTGTCTATAAAACACTTATAGAAAAATATCAAAGGATGATCTCTGTAATTTTTGACAGGAGTTTCTTTAGTTCCATGTAGTTTCAGACACATAATGTCAAAATGTTTTAATCTATGACACTTCTGTATCAAATCATATTTTCATTCATCACAGTTGTGTACAGAGACTGATTGAGTATTGTTGACATTCATTTAGATGAAAAATGTGAATATGCTGATAATATAATAACTCTGTTGAAGAAGACTTGCCAAACCAGTGTTAATTTTACAAATGTAACGACGAGGTATAGAGTTAATTTGCAATCCAGACGTGTAAGAAGAACTGAATTTGATTTGAAGACATTAAAATATAATTAAACCGACTGTGGGAAGCCACTTCAGGAAATATTGAAACTATATCACAATGATGGACTATATGATGCCTTACTGTTAAATCTCATGTTCGAGTTCTGTGTTTACTTAATTAAAATTATTTGTGTACATAATAAAGCTCTTGCAAATTCCATTCTTAAAAAAAAAAAAAAAAAAAATCTATGCAAAATTCCAAAAGTAAGTTAATGTCTGGGGAAGGAAAATGTGGCCCATCTATGAAATATTGCAAGCAGCATTGAAAAGGACTAATGTGCAATTTAAAAGCAATAGCTTTTTAAAAAAAAAAAAAAAAAGGGGGGGGGGGGGACATATGTCCTACCGACAGCAACATCTTCTAAATATCAGTATGACGCTTCCAGCTCATGCTTTGCCTGGAACTGGAAACGAGAAGCGAGAGATCCAAGGTGGTTTGACCAAGGATTTCTCACTGCCTATCCAGAAGAATCGGGTTCTCACTGCCTCTCTTTCAATTTTAATACAATGCCGAACTTGGCACATGAGGTTTAATAAAGTATCACAGTGTCTGTCAAGCCAGGAGTAGCTTCAATCCTTTCATATTCAAAGTAAATCCCAAAGAAAGGTGCTGAGGATACCAACAGAAAAGACAGGAGGACAATAAGGAACCATAAAGGGTTGTACATGTTTTTTCCTCTTATTTGTCCCAGGTGTGATTTATTTTTTTTCCCCATTTCTCAATGTGGAAGATTTAAAACCTGAGTTATTTTAGTCAATGCAGCCTCTGTGCATTTCAAGCTGGTTTTTGGCAGATTTTCTCAGCGATGACGTATTATAATGTTTCTCTTTTGAGCCTGCATTTGAGAAATGGTGTGTACACCTATATCTGTCCCACTTGCCAATGCCATATAAAAAGCTGATTTCCGAAAATGTCAAGAAACTGTAAAACAAGAGCAGAAACAAAATACATGTGACTGAAAAATAATTTAAAGCCTTTATCTAATACAAAAAAACCCAAAAACTATTACATGTTGGAAGTAAAAAAAAAGGAAAAAAGGAAAAGGGAAAGGGAAATAGGAAAGAGAGAGCGAAGAACAGAGAGAGCAGAGGCAGTGATAATGTCAATAGCACACGAAACAAGATGTATTAGTCATTGTCCATTAGCTGGAGAACTAAGAAGTTCTATGTACATATGACTGATACATGAGGCATTTTAAGATTAGACCGTGTTATTATCCCTAGATGATGAACATGTGTTTAACATGTGTTGGGCAATGTAAAAGCAGGGTATGTTGATTCTCCGGTGCCTGACGCTGGGTTGAGAGGAGGGAAGACAAGTCGGAAGGTGTTATTGAGTGGTACTGACATGATGGTTGTCTGTTTGGTTGGTTTCACTGGTTTCACCAACATCAGAAAAGTTGGCTGATACGGGTGACAGATCCTGCTGAATAACAATGGGATTTGTGTAGTGACTTTGCCCAAATTGTGTTACACAAATATGACCAGCAGTCTCCCACTGCTTCCACCTGGTGGCTCTGAGTCTAAGGACTAGGGAGTCTTATGTTCATCCCAATAGAGTGGGGAGGGATTGATTGGGGCCCAGATGCTAAAAATCCAGTGTTTTTTATCATTAATAAAACTTTTGAAGTGTTCATCGTATGAGTTGACAGTCAAAACTATAAGTAACTTGCATCAGACTTTCATATGAATGTTACAACTTTGAAATTACACGCATGTGATCCAGACAACATTCAGAATGTGTCATTTTGACCAACAGCAAGAAAAAAACACTACATTTGTGAAAACACATTCAATCAGCTGATTTGACTTGAGCCGCAATAGAATCAATCGCAGCCGCGTTATTATCCCACCACCTACTACTCCCACTTTCCTTAATTATTGCTATTTGATTTTTGAAGCAATACTGGTATTATGCTCAGTTCTGACAGCCTCCCCCCAAAAATGCAACCCCCATCACACAATCACACAATACTCAATGTAAGCATAAAGGAAAATACATGTGTGGATTCTTCTTTATGATACATGAACATCTATTAGACATACATATATACAATTTAGGCCCACACATTGAAGTAATGCAGTTTGGATTTTAAAATTAGAATTGTAGATTAGATTTCTGTCCATGCAGTCCTGAGGAACAGAAAAAAAGAAGAAAACAAATTGGATTTGTCTTATCAATGGAGAAAAAAAAAGAGATATGTCACTTTAGTTAAAGTGAATGTGGACAACCATGATATGAGCTGGTCAAGTTTCCTTTGTTATATCTATTGGCACTTTGAATATTTTCAGCCCATGATCAGTTGTGCCAATTCCATTTGCTTACAGATTTATTTTTTTCACTTTGTCACTATTTTACAAAAATGAAGCCAAGAAGGGAAAAAAAATGTATGGAATATTAAGTACCCATTCACTGTTTCTACAGGACTTTCGGGGGTATGTTGCAACCAGGTGGTCCTTATCAACCCTTGATAAACTGATTGCAAGCAGCTGGGCAGTCCTTCTTAAAAGAAGACATTTGCCCATTTATTTTTGGCAATGTCATATGGAGTGGTGAGGCCAAAGTGGAGTGTTTGGCTTTAACACCTAGCACCATCTTTGACATAAATCAAACACAGCATTTCAGCAGAAATGCCTCATGCCAACTGTCAAGCACAACAGTGGAGTGTTGATGATTCAGGACTGTTTTACCTTGCAGTTATTTAGTTGACCATCTATTCCTCTATATACCAGAAGTAAATGTGAGGGTGTCTGACAGGAAAAGCTTGGTCAAAGTGTGCTATGCAACAGGTTAGTGATACAAATCACATTCACAAATCTCCATCAGAATGGCTGAACAAACAAAAATAAAGAGAATCAAGATTTTGAAATGACCAGCCAAAGTCCAAACCTCAAGAGAACTGCACATAAGTGAATGACCAAAAACCTGAATGAACTGAGGCTAAAGAATGATGGACTAGAATTACTCCACAATGGTGTGAGATTAATAATGTCATACAGAGAATCACTACCTTAAGTTATATACAAGTATAATAGAAACATTCTGTTACCTCAATAGATTGCTGTCCAGTGGTCTTATGAGCCCACTGTGACCCCAGAATGACTCTGGCTACAGTGGTTGGGGCATCTCATGTGTGTTTAGGTGGATTTTTATAGCAAAAATGACATCTGTAAAAATAAATATTTCTCATATAGCTGTACAATTAAGATTACGTGTTGCTTTTGAAGTGTTTAAATCGACCTGTGAGAAAAAAATACAAACACATGGAAATATCAATATGATTATCCAGTAGGTGGATTATATCTCACATCACCTCAGCCACAGGTAATCATTTGCACATTCTCTCTCATTTAAACCATGTTAACAATTAGAATGACGCAGAGTATTTCTGTTTGCTCTTCCCCGCTTGGCGTGACAGTGTTTGGCCCCTGACCACCAACATGTTTTATTTAATAATGTGGGAATTTTCTACTGTTTTCCTTTCATTACAGTCAAGGAGGCTGCAGCTGAACAGAAACAGAAAGCCAGTTGCTTTAAAGCCTGAACTTTATCACTCAGCAGCTGTCAAATGCAATATCAGCATCTCAATTCAAAGGACGCCTTTTTTTTTCCTTTTTAAACAGGATGTCTGCTTAATGCAACTATTCTTTTATCGCTTCCTCAAAGAGTGTGTTCTCCTTTTTGAAACCCTCAATATGGTGAACAATTTTAGCGGTGACCCCCCCATCCCCAGCCCCCACCCCCCATTGAAACAGGGTTCATGCAAGTTCTGGGTCCTTGAATTTGGGCCACAAAGGTACTGAAGCCAACGGCTGCAGGGGAGTATTTTGGAGGCTGAGATGAAAATTATAGCTCTGTCTTAGGAGGCACAGGGACAAGAGGGAAGGAAGAAGAGGGGAGGGAAAATTTATCCCTCTTCTTTTGCTTCTGGGCCAGTCCACAGGTCCATGTATCAAGAAGACCACCACATTCGAGAATAACTAATAGGCCAATTCACAACAGAATTCTCAAAAGAAGAGATCTCCACCAGAACTACTGAGATAGACCACTTTGAAATGGGAACAAAAAAGTATGAATATCTAGATTATTATCAGTTCTGAAGACATCTTTGAAATCTTGCCTGAAGAGCGGAACATTAAAAGTGAGAACTATTTTTTCATGCATCATCCTCTAGTAATTTCATCAACTTTTACAGGTGTGTTTAAAAATTTGTTTGCTATTAGATTATACTGTACATTACAAAATATTAGGGCATCAAGAAGTGTTTCATGCTTAATTTTTTACCAAAATCTTGCATTCTGTTATTGTGCATAACTAAGACAATTTGCAATGAAAATTATCAGTATTAAATATTGAATAAATGTGATCAATCAAAACCTATTTTGTGTCCTTAACTAAAAGGCTGAATAACAAATATGTTGCTGCAAAGCTGTATTACATGCCTGACAGTTTCTTCACGGAAGCGTAAATCACCGAGCAGCAAAGCAACGACGCATGGAGGTATCCACTGGCACATGACATGCTCGGGGAGTGTCCACACTACTGTTTTTGTTTCAGTGGTGAAAGATCAACAATTATCTCGCGGTAGAAGATAACAGAAAAAAATAAGTGTATTTCATCTGGGAATCAGATTTCGTCTTTCTTTCTCCAGCCGCTTGAACACTGGAACTTGGAGCAGATGTGCCTCTGAGGCATGAGCGGCCAGTTTGAAGGGTGTGGGCCATGCAGAGCTGGTGTTAGGGTTAAATTTAGAGGGCAGAGGCCAGTTGAAGGTCAGGGTTACAGCCGGGTTGGGGTCATGGTGAGGTCAAAGTGTGAAATGCCCTTAGGGTAAAATTTAAGTGGTCACTGTTTACCATTGGGTCTCCAGTTAGAGAGATGCCTTCCAACAGGTTTAATTTAGAGTTTTATTATGCAGTTATAAGGAGAATGTCTGATCAATTTATTCTGTTTCATCTGTAAAGCCTTAGGAATTCTTTTTTATATTACAATAGCAATTATAAATATACTGTAAAAATGATAATAAATTTGGGTAACAGTCTCAGATGTATTTATTGCTTGCATAGTTATATTGGCTGAACAATAACTTCCTTATCCTCAACATGATTTGTTTGAAATGATGAGAAATATTATTGATGTTTCCATGGAATCAAGCACCAGTTGTTGCTGATGTCACCCTTTGCTTACGCCACCATGTCTGCTGCTCCTCCCTGTTCTCAGGGACTGCGGCATGGTGGGAAACCTTAAACCGTCCAATGAGGGGTACATGGGATGAGTCTTTGCACATGTGTCATGCTGGGGGGCACAGACAGTACGTCATATCAGACAGCTTCCCTGCTGCCATGTCCCCATACCGCAGGACAGCAGCAGCCCCCAAAACCAAAATTATACTTCCCCAAGAGGAGGTAAAGACAGTTAAAGCTTGTGCCGTCAGACTGAAAGTCCAAAATATTACTGGGCTTGTGAGAACAGTGGCATTACAGACCAACTTATGCCTGACAATAAAACCCACTGAACAGCTTGTGGCAGATTTTTTGCACAAAGATATTTGATGAAAATTAAGAATGTTGCTTAAGTTAAGTTTACCCAGTACTATAATTGAAAGTAAGAGGACGCAGCTCACAAAAGGTCAAAGGATATATTCCAGCAGCAAAAGATTCAAAATAAAGAGAAAAAGAACAAAAATGTTCCATCAGTTCATTATCTCCTTTATATAACATCTTTCTATGGTGTTAGGATATCCAACCAAGGGCATTCTCAGGCTTTGGGTGGCTTAAGATCTCATAAAATGAACTGTCACCTGCTTAGTTATTGGGTGCTTACAAATAACCAAGATGCATAACTTGAGAAAGTACTAGTCCCTCAAAACCCTTTCCAGCAGGAAGAAAATAAGCTGCTTTCTATGCATTATTAATATTTTGCCTAAACTCTGTCTGGACTGAACAGCAAGCTGGATTAGCCAAAGGAATTTAATATAAAATTCATGCCTTTGCTCTTTTTTCTCTCTCACACAGATATATTCAGTCTGTTGTTAGTTAGTAAGCCACGGCATTCCTGCGTGCGCTGACAGACGAAACATATGAAACTGAGGGAGGGAGCAGAAAGTGTGTGGGCTCGCTGGCTGCCATGTGTTGCCATTTAAAATGATATTTTCTGAAGTTAATGACTTACACAGACTTATAGGCATAAATGGACAGTCTCTGGTGTTAATTTCATTGGCTGAGTGGGTCCCATAAAAAGGTCATTACATCTGGTTTGTGTTTAACTTGTGTTTAATTCCATGCAGTGAGAAAAAGGAAGCTGTATTGATTAAATGACAGTTTAAGTAGTTATTTAATAAATAGCCCCCCATCTATTAGATGAACAAGGAGCCAAACAAAACAAAAAAAAAAAAAAAAAAAAGGGGGGGGACATAAAGTCAGCAAGTGCCAATAAATAACTGAACAGAGGTGTGAAGGAAGGACAGAGGAGAAACTAAAAAGGATACACAATGGTACAGCCTCTACAAAAAAAAAAAAAAGCCAAGAAAAAAAAAATCTGAAGTAGACAAAACTATACAACATGGAAATCTAAACATAAACAACACTGAAAGAAAAATGATTGAAAACAAACAAAGAAACAAAAAACAAACCCTCAGACCATGAAGCTCTTGGCTAAAATTCAGTTGTGATCATACCCCCATTTTAGAAATTATGCTTTTTATATTTTGATTCATCACCAGCCAGTTTTGAAACAGTTTCAGAGCATATTTAAGAGGTATTCACAACTTAAAAAAAAAAAAAAAAAAATCTGGATTTTGCATATTATACATACTGGGGGCTTTAACAGATACTTCAAAACATATTGATCAGATACACAACTGATATTGGACAGCTTTTATTGGCCATTTTCAGATTTATTATGATGCTAAATTGTTCAGCTTTTTAGTTTTCACTGAGTATTGTGGTGTAGCATGATTGGATTTGTGTGTTGCATAGTTTATATACAGTTACATGTCGCTAACTCATCACAGTGGATGCAGGGAGTGATATGTTATCAATTTGTGCTGGAGGAAAAAAAAATCTGTGCCTGTGATTAAACCCCTTGGCTGCAGCACGTCCCAGTGTGCATAAAGAGATTATGATCAGATCTGCTTGTGGCTTTGAATTCTCTTTTTCTGTTCTGAAGACTCTGGAGAAATTGTGACAAAGTATTCCTTTTGAATTGATGAAACAGCATTATAACTTTTTTTTCAAGTTGAATTTTGCTTTATTTGAAACTCAAAATATTCAATAGAGAAAGAAAAAAAAACTTGGAGTCAGATGCAGTCATGGAAAAAGATGTAAGAAAGGTAAGAAATACATTTTGGTGACAGTTTTAAATATTTTGAAGTAAAATTATACTTCACTCCTGACTGTCCTGGTTCCACTAAAAATTGAAAACATTAATAGTTTAAAGACCAAGTTGAATTTAAAGCTGCTATTTTTCATATTTAACCTACTGTATGTTGCAATAGCACAGAGTTTAGAATAAATAAGCATGTAGATCTGCTATTAAAGTTTTCATCAGTGAGTTTGACTTTGAGAGTTGTCTGTGAACATGCTTGACTCAATAGAATTTTTATTCTGCATCAAAAAGGTATGATGAATGGAATTCTGGTTTGTGAACTTATACAGTACTTCGTGACTCATTGAGCCTCAAACTTCTGCTAGGCATTTTTTGTATGTAGGAGAAAAGTAATATGACCTCTGCTTTAAAACATTTGCAATGAAAAACAGCTACAGAGCAGCTCTTCCCAGCAGACATAAAGATTTTTTCGACAAACAAGTACATAAGCAAGCCTGTATGGTTTCACTGTCATGAGTGAGCCTAAAGCCAGACTGCTGTGATAAGACAAAGATAAAAAGCAGAGCTGATGGGGCCTCAGGGACCATCTTTAACAATGGTGTTTGTCTCTCTAAGACCTTGTCTGGCAGCCCTTGCTGGCTGGCTGGACTCTCCCTCAGTGCCAAGGTGTGGGCTTCCTTCGATCAATATTTCATGCTATCAGACTCTGTCATTACTCATTAGTGGATGCACACAAATACTGCAGGTCTATACCATCCAGCTACCAAGGCAACACACTCATTTTTGTTTTTTTAATCCAGAAAAAAGATCATTATGTGTATGAAATTTTCCACATCCTCTGAGTGCATGGCCACTAAGACAGACTCAGACAGAGATGAAATAGTAGCCCTATTTATAGTGATACGGGTGAAGAGCAAAGTTGTTTATCTTTGCCTTTAATTCAGAGGCCCACGTCGCACATGGCGTGTGCGTTGCATGTGACATCAATGTGGTTTTATCCAGTCCCAGATAAAATCTTTTCAGTTTGGATTCCATAGTAACATAATAGTCTGTGTCACACCCACACCACAAAATTGTTGTCATTTAGAGTTTAGTTGGAGTGCCTTTTTTAGCTAATCTCATAAATAAATGACCTTTTCATCATAATTTTAGTATGTAGCCAAAAGGTTACAGCCTTTTCATATAATTTAGCAGTTAAATTTGATTTCTTCACATTTTGAATCATAATAGATTTGAATTAGACAAACACCTGTATTTGTGGACAATATAAAAGCTTTTTAGTTCTGTAATGAAAGTCAGAGCAGCTCAGGAACGGACGTTTAGCTACGCACATGTAAGTGACGTCATGGCCCCTTTCCACAGTTTAGTAGAACACACCTGAATAAAAACCATTTTCAAAATTCTGGTCACATTATGTTGACACATTAGAAATTTGAACTGAAGGGGTTTTTAATATTTGTTTCATTCTTTCATTTTTTTAACCTTCTGCCTGCAAATCAAAGAATAATCTCAGCAAAGACTAGATTTAGGATTCTCTCCTTATTTTTCCCATTTTTGTTGAGAATAAAAGAAAATAAATAAAGAAACCTACTTGTAAAAATCTTCAGAACATAGGTGAGAATTAAATGTAATATTATTTGTGTGTAAACTGGAGATTTCTGCCTTTATGTATGAAGATATTGAAATAGCCTCAGAAGAAAAGAATGCATAATAAAAAAAAGAAAAAAAAAACATTCAACCAAAATTTTTAAACAATTAAAAAAAAAAACAAAGCAACAAACATGGTGGAATCCAATAAATAGAAAATTGGGGTCATAAAGATGTGTTATGTATTTTATTTCAATTAATCTTTCAGAAGACATGTGAAAGAAATAAAATACGCCAACATCCCACAATTGTAAGCAATGACTAGCTTTATAGTAAGCATGTTTCAGATAAACCTGGATACATTTTACTTTAAGCTAAATTACAGGATAACTAATAGTGTGTGTAGATGAAAATGCATTTCAGTTCTGTTTGTCTTGGTGCAGTTTTGTATTTATTTAGTTATTTTTTCACATCAGTAAAAGTCACATTTCCCATCAGTAAGAGTCAAAAGTTTGTACCTGTAGGCTAGTTCTTATAAAGGAAGTGAAAAAGAATCGGAGGGTTAGACTTAAACAATTGCAACTGGCCAAGAAAACAGCAGTCTGTGCATCTGTAGCTTTAGCGTCAAACATTTAAAGACATCAGCGTGATAAACCTCCCAATGTCACTTTCTGAGAATATTGAGTCATCCATAATGACCAACAGATGTTGATTCTCTTTTAATTGAGGTTATAAAAGTTAGAATGACACGATGGAAGCAGATGACCTTTTTATTTAGCGAATAATAAAAAGAAACACACTACGATAAATCTTGCAGCATGCTGCTCAGCTGTGCTACAGTTAAGTTAGAGATAATTTTTGAGCAGATTATATCTCTTTTAAAGGCCCAGCTGGTAACAGATGGGTTGGGGCTTTGTCTGGTGCTAGACTCTCATATTTTTGGTTGCTTTGACAACAGCACAGTAGGTTATAGAGAACTTTCTCACTGCAGGGTTTATGGTTTGGTTCATCTTTTCAAGATTTAGAAGTGCCTTTTCCAAAGCACCATCCATTCTCAATGTGATTTTCACTTTGAGAATGGATGGTGTGTTTGGAAAGGAATCACACTGACAATCCCCAAGAGCATGAAAATGCATGCATGTTTTGCATTAATTGACACATGTAAGATACATGAATGCACACTGTGAGACTGATGGGCAGAACAGCAGCACATCCATTCGATTTCACCGTGAAATCCACCAGCTGTAAAAACAGTTTGTATTTGTGATTGCGAGCATTTTGTATTGAATTTTATGTTTCTTGTCCTTGCAGCTAGTTTATGTGTGTACGCCTTCTGGGTGTATTTACTCACGTCACATTGTCTCAGTGTGCATATGTACACACAGCTGCTTGTGCAACATAGCTCAGCTCAGTATGTTCCAGAGAGAACTCCAGAGCTTTTGTATGTCCTCACTCCAACACAAGGTCATTATGGGACCCCCAAGGGACTCCAGGGAATCCAGACTTTCTTGGTATTTGGATGTGTTTTTATAAATATTGCATAGAGCCACTCAATATCATCTTTTAACCTTTTATGTGTGTTTACATTCATATGTTCTTATGTTTGCCCTGGCAGCGACAAGAATCTCTGCCATGTCAATAACAATCAGAACAGCCAAGATTTTAATGAGAATATAATCTCCTGCCTGCTTATGCTTTCTTTGGCACTCTGTGTATTTAATGTGCCAGCTGTGAATCAGAATGAAGACAGGTGAAGGATGAAGTTAAACAACTGGAGAACAGTTTATGAGAGTAAAAAGTAAGAACAGAAGAAAGTACAATCCAGTGTTGGAAGGTAAGGGGGCATGACAAAACACTAAGAAACAATAGACAGGCATCTTGTTCATCTCAACCTGTCTTGATATTGGATAACATCCCTTTCCAACCTTTACACTCTTGTCTTTTCAATACCTTTCTAATGATATTGCACCGTTCCTGAGATGACATTCTTAAAAATTAGGACCAGTGAGACTTTTTGTGTCCCCAATGTTACCAAGGGCCTCTTTATAAGGAGATAACAAGTTTCTCTAGAAGAATGAGTGAAACAGAGTAGAAGAAGGTCACAGAAAGGTAAGGCCACAGATATGGGGAGAAGAAGTAACACTTAGCATAGCACGACTTCTCAAGTCTTTTTGTGACCTAATCATGTCCTTAAGATGGTAAATAGCTTATTTTATATCTGTCTTACTCTATGATGTCCTCTCAAAGGAAGAATTTCCCCACTCACTGCCCGTTAACCTGTAGAGTGCATGTATGTGTCTCTGAACTAAAATGGACGCAAATGTAGAAAACAGTATCAGAGAAAGTGTGTATGTCTTGACCGTTTCATATGCTGGAATACTCATGGAAACATTTGCAATTTTCTAGATGGAAATCATGGCGATAAAATTGCAGCTGCACTTTCTACAGCTGCAGCTGGAGGATGAAGAAGAAGAAGATCTAGCAGTTGTAGCCACACTACGAGTGGCACATTTATGATGCACTTCCAGAAGTATGCAGGGAGATGTGTACTTCCACCTTATGCATCTCTGTTTGAAAGGCATTCATGGGAACGCTGTAAAGCACCCCTTAGAACAACTTAATATCTTCTTGCACCATACTTACGAACATGTTGTGTTGTTCTCATAGGTTGTTTCTGAGGTATTCGTCCGTTGGCCCTCCGACACGGCTTTTCATGGTGCATTCAGAAAATCTTGGACATGACCATCAACCTGGCCACAAATTTAGGAACAGACTACGAATGCTGGATTCTCAGGAAATGGTCCAAAAATGGTTTGTAGAGTATTCGCAGCCATTGGTACGGGTCAATTTTAACAAAGCTTCGCTCATTCTCTTTTGGGGACAAGTTAGGACTGCAACCAGGTCAACTTGCTACCACTATCCTCTTTCTCTTCAGACATGGCCATGCCTGTCATCCACAATCTTTCAAAAAGTAAACAGGTTTTTACAAAACAATGTCAATTGATTAAATTATATAAAAGGTAAAGTACATGACAGTATAAGTATTAACGCCCTTCAGGTCAATATTTAGAAGAGACATGTTTGGCTGCAGTCACAACACTGAGTCTGTGTGGGTAAGTCTCAATCAGTCTGGACACTGCAATGTTTCTTCATTCTTCCATCCAAAAGAACTCAAGCTCTGTCAGATTGCTTGGGGATCGAGTGTGAACAGCTCTGCAAGTCCAGCCACATATTCTCAATTGGACTGAGATCAGGGCTTTAACTTGGCTCCTCCAGAACATTTACTTTGTTGTCTTTTGAACCAGTTTTGTGTAGCTTTTGCTGCATTCTTGGGGTCATTGTCTTGCTGGAAAATAAATCCTCTCCCAAGACATAGTTGTCATTCAGATTGAATCAGATTATCTTCCAGGATTTGGCAATATTTTTCTTTTTTCTTCTGCAATAAATATTTTTCTGCATTCATCTTTCTCTCTATTAGAAGCTTTCCTTTGTTGAGAAACATCCCCAGAGCATGAGGTTGCCACCACCATGCTTCACTGTGGAGATGGTGTGTTTGTGTTGATGTGCAGTGTTTGGTGTTTGCCAAACAAAGTGTGACCAGACTGGTGATCTAGGTCTTAAGTCTAACAATACTGGACTTTCAGATGAAGGTGTATCTCAGACTCAGATAGACCTCTCAACCACTTGTTTGAGCCACACACGCTCACACACACAGAGGATAAATGATGAAGACCCGATTTAAGTGTAAAATAAATAAAAATTATTAAGAGGTTAAAAAAGAGTCAAATAAAAATAAAGTGTACCGGTAACTTGATGAACCCTGTACAAAGACAGAAGCACTTGGAACTCAACAACAATGGCTGCTAATACCAGAAAGTTACCACATTCACCACTGAAACAACTTGTGGCCGGGGATTGTTATAGGTCCTGGAAAGAAAGAGACCGACACACAACCTGAGCTCTTGCCTTAGGTTCCTACTAACACAAACCCATACACACACACACATTCACCAATGCCGTAAACAGATGGTGACCACAGAAAACATCGAAGTACACATTACTACATCAAATATGGTGTGTAGTGCACCCAGAACCGAACACAAATCCAGCAACGTGACCCTGAACAGCATCACACTTACTCTGTTGGAAGGAGGCGCAAAATGAGGGTTAATTACAGCTCATTGACCGAATCTTGTCACTGTTTATTGCCAGATTCATAAGTAACTGATATGACTTCTGTTTTGACATTATGCAGTTCTTTTGCAGATAAATGTTTTTTATTCAAGCAGCACGGTGGCTTAGTGGTTAGCACTGTTGCCTCACAGCAAGAAGGTTCCTGGTTCGACTCCCAGCCAGGAGTCT
>JAOWBL010000002.1:1313921-1337409 GCA_028564865.1 Zenarchopterus dispar
TATATATATATATATATATATATATATATATATATATATATATATACACACACACACACACACACACACACACACAAGCACACACACACACGCACACACACAAACACACTTTGGGAAACATACATATTGCTTCTTTGTTTTTTTCTTTTACTGTTGGAGTAAACTGGAGTACCTGAAGAAAACTCATATAAACACTGGGGTAACATAAACACAGCCAAAAAAAGCAGAAGGGGGCTAAGGTTAAATAAGCATAACATTGCTCAGAACCGAGCTTGAGGCAAGAGCTGATTTTTACAATCCAGATTTTCTTGCACAAAATAGTGATTCAGATGAAAAGTCTGAAGCACCAAGTTATAAATCTGAATAGGACTGAATCGGTGTAAGAAAATGAATTCTGGTGACTCCCTCTCTTCACACATTGACATCATTCTTGTGCACCATTATTTGTCAGTCATTACATAAAAATATGTGTCTTCGACAGAGCATGAATCAAAAACATGATCTAAGCTATTTTTTTAATATTTTGTATTTATACTTCTCCAGTATTCCGCCCACTTACACACATATAATTATAATCATTCTAGTTTCTTCCCATTATACCAAAAAAGTATTTGTTCCTTAAACAAACATCAGACATACACAATGAATATATCCTTCAGCACAACAGATTGTTCTAAATGGAGAAATTGCTGTTGTGCACCTCAGATACACAGCAGCGTGGCAGAGCTACACTTACTATTTTTTCTCTTCTTTGCAGAGCCGGGTACTCTGTGGCCACCTCTCTATCTATTTTCTCAAGGTCACAACATGATGAGTGGATGGCCAGACATGAGACAGTGGTAATGAGTTTGGAATGGCATTTAGAGCAGCGAGAGGCGTGAGACTTGCACCGTACTCATCACAGTATGGATTCAGAAAGAAGAGATAGTGTTAATGAAACTATATGGCTCAATCTCGGCTTGCTGCCTCAGGATCTACCATCAGAGGCAAGGCTGAGAGCTATAAAGAACATACATATTTAATTTTACACTTCTTTTTTTAAATAGAAAATTCTATTTAAAGAAGTTACTGTTTCTTTGCAGTCCATATTTGTTAAGTTGTCATACTAAAGTCTGAAGAGCTGCAACATTTAGTTGCAGTACTTTACCTCCATGCAAACAAAATGAAAACAATCCTGCACAAACGTGCATAAGTTCCCCCTTTTTTGCCACCTTGAGCATAAAAAATATCTTGTTCACACAAGATAATAATTTGAGCATACAGCAAAATAACGTGTGCACAAGATAATAAGTGGAACATACAGGATACATTTTCTTGAACACACATCTTGATAACTTGAGCGCTTTGAATAATAACTTGGGTGCACAAGATAATTAGGTTCTTTGTGCATACAGATAATTTTCTGTGTACTCAAGTGATTTTTCTTGAGAGAATTACCTTGGGCACACATGATTCGAAAAAAGAAATAAAAATATTGCCACTAGAACTTCAAGTTGTCTGTACTGCGGAAAAAAGAACACAAATGTATTTTGAAGCTTCAAGCTTGACAGTTTGTTCTTACTAAATTGGTATCTTTGGAATTGGAACTGACCATATCTGGTTCAGGTGGCAGATTAGGGATTCTTGAAATGAAATCTAGTCTGAAATCTGATAAAAGCATGGATGATCTTTAAATTATGGATTTCTAGCTAGAACAAAGACATAGGAGCATCTGTATAAGATGAGACCAAATCAGGGAGTGAACATGGGTGTGCTAATGTTTCACAAAACTTCACATGGTGGGATATGCTTTGCTCTGGCTCACTACGGAAAAATATGTAAAATAAAGCAGATACAGTTCGTAAATGAAGGTTATTTTATAAAAAAACTAAGTGGTTATATACCACCATAAGCAACACAACAGTTGCGAGAAAAAAAAAAGGGGAAATAGGGTTTTGGATGCTTTAAAAATAGAATATAACCAACTCTCAAAAGAGAGATTGTCACAAGAAAACAATAATAAAGCCTCTTTAGCTGAACTTCACAAAATTACAGGGAATAGAAAAATAGCAGCTCCAGTGAACCTAAATAAATTCAGTCTAAAATATGAGAGCATAAGCATCAACATAGTGTGGTAATATTCTTTCCCATCCTTACCCATAAATCTAAGGCCTTAAGTGCGACAGTACACAACAATACAACGCCTCTAATTTCTGGGCGTTTTACATGAGTGCTGCACTAAAGCACTAATTTATAGAGCACATTAACAAACTAACATTTGCAGCATATGGAGGTTTGGCATGCCGAGGCTAGTACAGCTGCATGAGCTGATGGGTCGGGTGGACTTTGAGGTCTTCGAGTCTGGAGAGTTACAGGATTGGCAGAGTGAAGGGAAGCCGGTCCAACTATGTCCTGGAATCCCAGCAGGGAGTCGCAAAGGAAGGTTATAGCAGGACGACAGCCCATCAGTGCTGTGGGACCACATAGGAACAGTTATATTCTTAAATACCTGAAAAAATAACCAAAAAAAGAAAAAAAACTTTTTAAACAATACTGTAACAGAGTAAAGGCCAGGAAAGGCTTATGACCATCAGAAATTGTGCAAATCATTGCAGGCAAAATGTAAACACAGGTGTCTGTTACACAAATTTATGACACTTCTGGTAATGATCAGTATTTGACAAGCAAAAGTTGTATTTCTCTAGCTGTCTCTACTTTCATGTATTCTGGGTTTATTCTTGTAAATGTACTCTTAGACCCCGGGGCATTTATCCATCCTCATGGGTTTGAACAAGCGGAGAAACAATTATGTTTTGAACATCTATGTATGATATATTTATTCTCCCATGTATTGCTGTCAGGACAATTGAAAACTAAGATTTTTTTTTTTTTTTGCGCCTCCTTCTCCACTCAATCTCTACACTGCTCTACCACGAGAAGAAAAAATGCTTGTTTACCCAGAAACCAACTGGCCTCCCTGATTGCCATCCCAATGGTAATGGCCAAGGATGAAGGAGATCAATAGCTATCTGCACCCATTCCTGAAGCAATAACATTCAATAGGAAAACCCATTTACTTTTACTTACCTTTGCTTGATTTTGTTTTACAATAAGAGAAGCCTGATCTGATGAAGACGGGATTTGAATGGACAGAAGGTTATGGATCTTTTTTTTCTACTACATTATTTTTTATTATAAGGTGGGTAACAAAGAGCACAATAACAAGGACAATGTAGACTGGAGACAAAATGTATCAGCAAAAAAAAAGTTTTAATCAAGAACACATCATCTCTTCTTCTCTGTGATTGATATTTTTTATTATCTTGTTTGACCTTGAAGTATGAACACTGATCTAGACCAGTAGCTTTCCTGTTAGAGCCAGGCAATGATTGCTGCCATATAAGGATGATACCAATTTATGTGCACAAGGACCTTTTGATATATATATATATATATATATATATGTGTGTGTGTGTGTGTGTATATATATACATACACACACACACATACTTCTAATTTTTTATTCTGCTTTTTTTATGACTTGCATAATCTTTCCCTGACTGTCAGCAAATATGAGCTCATAAAGGTCAGTAAAATGCTACATTTGTGTGTACATGTGTCTGTATATGCCAACACGTGCATGTGCATGGTCTCACTTGGTAAAAACAGGAAGTTTAATAAGAGCTTGTGTGTTCTGCTGAACTCACCCCAGATCCAGCTCACAAATCTTTCTGCAGTCGGATCAGCCAGCTCCAGGTGAACAGTTCTCACATCAAATTATTCTCAGGGCTTATGAATAGAATATAAGCATTTTAAATAGTTGCTTTATTTGTTGAAAAAAAAATCAAAAACTTAATTTGAACATTTCACAGTTTCAGTACTTCGCTTCTGTATTCATGGCTTTCACCCCGTATTGTCTTGCCAGTGTTGTTCCTGATGCAAAGCGAATTAAGTGCCTGTATCCTCTCTATTCTGTGGCTGTTGTTTGACTCCATCTACCAAACTAAACACCCGTTCTGGCTGCCCTCCGTATAACCTTGCATCTAACTCCAAAGACTTCCCTGAAGCCTTCGCAAAGCTTCTGGGAAAGATATTTCTTTACTTTGGCACACAGCTGACCTGCTGTAGATATTTATTTTCTTCTTTTAATGGCATCATCATGTTCACCAAGACTACTGTGGACAGTCTGGCAGATTAGCGTTGTCATGCATGCGTCCATATAAGATGGTGCTGCATCTTTGATTTGCCCATATTATATTGTCTCACATTTGAAATGCTGTCAACTTTGTTAAGTGCAAACAGGTTTTTGTCACTTCATAGTCTGGACATTTACTTAAGCAGAGACACGGTGAAAAATATTACATGTTGGTGAGAAGGTTGAAGCAATAAAATTGAATTTGGAAGCTTTAAATCTTTATCCCTGCTTCACAGTGCAGTACCACTCATGGATTTGGAGAAATGTCTCGCTATACTACAGCGCTTTGTAAACAGGACTTCCATCTGAAAATAGTTGCTTGATACATTTTGATGTGTTTTGGTGGGTCAGCGAAAACCGATGGAGAATAGTAATTTTTTAAAAAGCTTGAAAAAAGTATATCATCTTATTTTTCAAAATGTAGCTTCTCTTACGTGCTAACAATGAGTGAAGCCTGTTGTGAAGCTCCTCCATGAGTAGTCCCTGTTCTTTCATCACAGCTATGACTCAGTGGACATTGGGTAAATTTAGTCAATCCGAAAGGACAGCCTACTTGGAGGGTGTCTCGGCTAGCGGAGCTGGGGCCTAACTGTGATAAAGCCCCAGTGGACTGCAAGGATGCGACACATGCCGAGCACAGGCTGGTTAGCTCAGCTTCATCCTTGGATTCCTCTAGGCTGACCTACAACAAGCCAATGTGGCCTGTTAAGTATAATTCATTGTAAAAAAAAGTAGTTTCTTTAAAATACAAACGACTTTGGAATGGTATGTTTTTATTAACAGTTCTTAAGTCAGTACTGTGCCAAGTAGCTAAAGTGATGACACTTATGAATCAAAAGACTGCAACTCTAATTATGTATGAATTTTTTGCTTTTATATAATTTTACCAGATGTCGAATGAAAAATCTTATCATAAAAATGATATTCAAAAGGTAACATTTATTTACTGCGATAAATAAAATACACCCTTTGAACCCTGTTGTCATGGCAGTGTTATAAAGGGTGCTAACACGAGGATGCTATTTCAACCATCTAATCAGTGTGTAGGCTCAATAGTGTGTGAATTATTATCAGTGACATGCTTGGATAGTGTAAGGACAGCTTTACAGACAAGAACATTCATCCCAATGAGCCCCAATCAGCAAAATCTGCCACACTACTTTTTGTTGTGATTTTACAGTGAAGCCAAGAGTTAAAGGAAAGAGCAAAAGGAATAGTCTCATTAGGCTATCACCATCACAAAATGAATCACATTTGTGCCTGTGTCATGCATGTTTCTGCAGTTATTTTTCTGTTTTGTCTGAACCCTACAAATGCCAGATATATTGTATTTAATACATGAAGCTTTGAGACCTCTGGACCACCCACATAATCAAAAAAAAAAAAAAAAAAAAAAAATTACAAAGTGTGTTTAAAGTGATACAAAAATTCTTCTTTTTTTTATTCCAATATATAACAAATACTCACAAAAATTGTGTGTATTATTTCACATGTCAGGCTGAAAAAGGGTTGATTTAGATGCAGAAACCTGCATGGACTCAAGTGAGTGAAGATAATAACTAAATAGGTATCTAAGGTGATATACGTGTCTTCCTGGTGTTAAAGATACTCACTGTAAAATGTGGATGTATAAGGTTTAAACAAAGACACAGGAAAATAAATCTCTAGTGGGTGACATGATATGTTTGAAGACACAGCAATTATAATCTAGCTAACCTTCAGCTGCAGGTTAAACCACAGCTACTAAAGGCAGTGCGGCATGATTTAAAAGGTCACTTGATTTTTTTCCATCATGTACGAGTCTAACACTGGATTAATCTCAGCTAAGCTAGTGAAAGTCCTTCCTTAACTGAATTTTTTAAAATGTCACACTGTTACTTCATTTTAACTAAAGTTCTCTCAACTTTTTAAGGAAGCACCAGCAATATTTCCTTTTTGGCTTTTTTAAAAGCCATAATAATTTAAGTATATTTTATTGCATTTGAAAATTGCAATAAATTGCGATTAGATTGTGCGGTATTCTCTTGCATCTGTATGTGCCTGCTACTTTGCCAAGATTGTCCACTCACTCTTTGTTGACATTGTCGCCAAGGATGATTAAATCTTGCTGCCATGATGTCATTTACTAAAATCCCAACTCAGGTACTTTCATTATATACGGTAAAGAATCCGACACCACTACCACCCATGCAGTAGATTCAAATGTAAATGTCTGATTTGGGACATTCCAGGTGCAGATCTTGTGTCTGAATCTAGACACCCTCTGACCTCTGGATGACCTCTTTTCCTTAAAATCAAAATCATACATGATGACTTTTATGTTGTTTTACTATTTCACTCTTCAACCCCCCCCCCTCCCCCCCAAACACACACGCACACACACCTTCAAAGACTACTGGCTGTCTCTTTCTACAAGAATCCTAGCTAATGTGGTGGAGACAGACCACTGACCCATAAGAAATATAAACATGATAGTTTCACAGGTTCAAGAATCCATAAAATAACCATTACCTTTGATTTAACAAACACTGGTGGATCTAAAATCAATCTAAATAGACACCAAAACAGTCTCAGTGTTCAAAAATGTGTGGCACCTGAAATGAATTTCATTTGGGAGTATTTTGGGGTTGTTTTTTTTTTTTTTTTTTTTTTGATTAAGAAAGTTTTACTGCTATTGTGTTTGACACATACAAAATGTGTCAAAGTTAACAGTAACAGTATAAAAAGGTGAAGAAAAACTGTTTGTTTTTCGTTTCTGCTTTTTTGTGATGTAATTTGCCAACTTCTATTAACAAACAAAGCTAATTAAACACATTAAGGCTTGTTGGGAATGTGTACTTTTTATCACTCCTAATAAATAGCTTTTACTCCTTTCCAAACTTTGTAATCAGTTTTTAATTCTTTTTTCTGCAACTTAACAATTAAGTTTATAACAAGGTTGTTTAGTCGCTGAATTGTTGATATACTTATGTCTGTTTGTATTCCACAGTCGTTAACTAAAGAGTCACGCCTACTCTGTCGCCATGAGGCTTCCTAAAAAGCTGCAGCCTTTCTCCCAGAACCATTGTGCCGCTTGCCGTTAACACAAATTGCCACACTACTCCATCTCAACACACAAACAAACACACATTTCCTCTCAGCCTCCTTCCAATCATCTTGGTTGAACAATACTGTGATGGGGAGTGTGTTGCTGGTGGGCTCGGTGGAAAGAGGAATCCTCCCCAAGGTGACCTGTGGAGGGTGGTGGGGGGAGAGCTGAGGGCTTTGGTGGCGTAATGGACTGGTGTCACTCTGGCCAGCGATGCTTAGAACAGTAATGATTTCACATCAGTGCTGGGAGGTAAAAACTGCACTGCCACAATTTATTTTTGCTCTTTTTCTCTGTTTTTTTTTTTTTCATTGTCATGATGATGTGAACATTTGTCTCTGTGTGTTGATATAAATCATGAGCTTTGGGACGTTAAAAGTGACTTTAATTAAATTAAACATTTACAAAAATTCCATGTTTGAAAATATGAATTTGTTTGTGAAAATATGAATTTGTTTGTTCCTAAATGTTGCATGGATGATATGCAACTGCTGACATGTGGGAATGTGCATTTCAAGTTAATGTAGATATGGAGGTAGATATATTATGTTAAATCATTATGACATATTAGATAAAGTAAAATAAAAATCTGAGGGCTCACCTCTGTTGTACAAGTCTGAAGGCAGTTAATGCATGAGTTAGAGTCCAAGTAGACAGTTATTAAGTTGGAGTCAGGTTGCAAGTCTGTCTGTAAATGTAAATGTGAGGAGAAGCTTTGATATATTTTGTTTAACTGCACTAACTGCACATTTAAATGTGCATTTAACTGCACATTTCTCTAAAGTGGCAACAAGGAACTTTTGCCATTTTAAGCTGGCCTTTACAACACTGTCCAAGATTTACTCTTGTTGTTCACTTAATTGTGTGTGTGTGTGTGTGTTATACAGTGCTGTAAAGTCTTCACAGCAGACAACAGAGGTGGGAGTCCAGTTACTTTCACTGGTTTTCATTTTTTTATAAAAACAATTATTTCCTCAAACAGACATTTTAAAATTTAAAAAATGGTTAATGCTAATGAAAAAATAAGAAACCCCTCATATATATTTAAACTATTTAGTATTTTCTTATAAATGTTAATTTTTGAAAGCTTTTCTGCAATTTAATAGTATACTTCTACTGTAGTATAATCTAATTAGTTTGTAATTTGTCTTAAATGACTTTTTGATTTGGAGAGAGCCTGAAGACTAAATCCAGTAGCTCGAAGGTCCATTTGATATATTTTTTTCTTTACCCATAGCAAATCCACTTACACCCATAATGACTAATTGAATCAATCATAAGAGAAACACGATGATGATGATCAAATGACCCAATCTCATGAAAGAGTTACAATGGACAAATTGCTCCACAGTAGAAAACACTGGAGTCTTACAAAAATCACCATTTCTACATTCATAGCTTTTCCTGATTTATTTTGTGCTGTAAATGCAGTGATGTTTAAAAGTTACAGTACAAATACGCCACTGTCATGTGTTGCTACTTGGTGATGTACATATTGACTATCTTGAGACTTTCTTGCCCACTGATGACTTTCACACGTGATTCATCACTACCTGGTAGCCAACAAACGAGGTGATCCTATTCAGGTTGGGGAGGACATTTTATACTTTCAGTTTTTTTTTTTTTCAATCTATACACGCTAAAGAGCTGAAACCATGTAGACGACTTTCAGGCCTTTTCAATCATATATTATCTATTGGGATGTGTCATGTGACACATGAGTGCTACATTTTCAAAATGGCTTGACATATTTCAGGGAAAAAAGTGAGATAAGTCTTCAAAGAATGGTTCTGAAGTGCACATTTAATATGTTTAGGCTGAATACGGCTGTAGGAAACCTTCAAATAATTTGTGTCCAAACATAAAATGTTTGAATATCTGGTAGTTTACTTTTGTGTGTCCCTTAAGGTGGACAATGGGACACACTTCATCTGTTTTTATTTTAATCATGGTGTGACCAATAATTTAAGCGAATCAGAGAGAATTTTAGTTAGATTTGTGAATTTGTGAAAGTCAGACCTTGAGCAATTAGAAGATGAGGAATAGAAAAATGTGTAGAGATAAATTTATGACATTTTGATTACATGCCATAGACCACCATGCATATTACACATTTTCATTTTGAGACTAAGTTTGATCAATTTTTGATCAAAACACCGTGAAGCAGGTTACAAACACAGCAGAAGAGTAATTAACACAAATGCTGAAGCATAGCGCCTCAAATATCTGCCAATTGCAAATGTTATTTTACGTCAATGAGGCTCTGTAGACTCATGAGATCCAGATAACACTCTAATTACCTTGAAATGAACTAACTTTGAGGGAAAAAAAGTATCTTGAACTTTCATTTATATTGATCTTAATTATTTCTGCCCCAGAGGGTTCAACATACACACAAAGTGAAAACAGAAGAGCGTTTTTGTCTTCCCCTCCTCTTCCTCTGACAGCGATTTTACTCTGGTGTGGAGGTGTTCAGAAAAAAAGAGAGGAAAAAAAACTAGAGAGAGAGAGGAAAAATAGCCCCAGGGCACCTGGCAGAGGATTTGACCTGTTCCCTTGCAGTCAGGAGCAGGGAGGAAGAAAGCACACTTTTTCCCACACTAGCCATATTTAGGTTTAAAGATTGGAAGGTAGAGAGGTGGAAGCCTTCATCCCTCCTGCAATATGAACGTGCGTGCGGCGCTGAACAATCCGGACATTGTGCCGCTCCACCCCGTCTGCTCTCAGCTTACACACTGAAAATAAGATAAATAATAATAAAGGTTTCCACGTTTATCAGGACAGACCCGGGGTCGGCTGCGTCACGTTAATTTACCTTCAGTCTTATAGCATCACAGCTAGTCACGCGATGGTGTGTTAAGCTGCTTGATGATGTCTTAGGTTGGATATATGATACGCTATAGTCACTCATAAGAAAACTTTTTACTCTGCCTCTGCGTTTGGTCTATTAAGCTCTGTTTAAATGCAGCTCTTTTAGTTATTAATATTTCAAGGACAATGTTCACTTTTGAAAACAAACACACCAATGTGGCCCCACAAAAAAGGCTTTATTGCTAACAATGTGTTGAACATAAAGGCCCGTAAATTCTTCAAAAATAATTATGGATGGGGGTTGTAGTTAGTTAGTAATTTATCTCATTTCATTGTAGAACATAATTGCAAACATCCATTTCTCAAAATGAGACCAAGCATCATTTTATGTGCCACAGAATTAAATATTAAAGTTTTTATGTTCATCACATTGCTGTTGGAGAATAACTCATGTTTTCCACAATGGTTGTGGTACCATGGGATAACACTTTAATTCTGCCGCATAGCACAATAACCATATTTCATATTTCTCAGAAAGGGGAGCATGGAATCGCTGACGCCGTTTTTCCTCCTCTGTATTTTCATGGTGGAGTTGTGCCCGATGATGGTTATGATAATTTGATCTGAGAAGACACAGAGATTTGAACTAGCAGAAAGGAGGATGCAAATCCCTCTGTAAATCCCTACACTATATAGCCTCCAGCCTGCTGGGAGAGTTTAATATCTACTGGAATGATTAAACTGAAAAGGTGAAACCAGCGTTGTAGTAATAAGGAAGACTGTGCAACAGGGGTTGGGCAGCGGGCTAAAAGCTTGCACTGCAACTCTGACCTCTGGTCCAGAAAGGCAAACCAGAATGCTAATTTTTCCATCATTTTGCCAACTTTTCTCTTTTAATAACTTGACTTTTGAGACCTACATGAATGTATAACATTGTAGTTGTTTTAATCCCTCTGAACCTAACAGAGATTTTTTTTTTTTACTATTAAAGAAGTACTATAGGCCTAGTGATAATCACCCATACAAAGCCAGTGTTCAGAAAAACAAATTCATTTAGAAATGTTTAAATCTAACTGTTTAATTTTTAAAAATGTTTAATTTTAGTAATTTTAAAAGGTTATATTATTCTTTTAGAAACACTTGCATTATTAAACCATTTTTTTACTGCAATGCTTTTAAACTAAAAACGTCTTATCCCAGAGCAAACCATGTCTAATGTTTTTACCTATTCGTTAATCATATTTCATAGATTTTTAAATTATATAAAAGATAACAAGATTTACTGTAATTTCATAATCAATAAATGAGCTCAAGAAGCTGTACTGTAGAGCTGTTAGAGCTACGGCATGAAACAGCTCCATTTTGACTTTAAAACACCATTATTTCAGATAAAATGTTAGTTATTTTTCATCAGCATTGTGTTTCCTTGGTTTTGAAACAATCATGGAGTCATCAGCCATGTCTTTAGTCTTTCAAGAAGCTTTATCAGGTTTGTATAATACCCATCACCCATATGTACATGCATCTTATTTACAAATGTGTAAACAATGCAATGCACATTTGTCATTGTGACACTTTAAAATCTGTTGATGTGTTTTTATTCAGCACTTGACTTGTGTGACTTCAAAACGTCCTACAGGGAAATGATCTTGTTTTGATTGGCTTTTGCTTCAGCTGAGAATTAATACTCAGCTGATACTGCACAACCCAACACCCCTGCACATCATCTAAAGGTCTATTAATGCCATTAATAGGTGTGGACCTTTATAAAAACCCATTATAAAACCTAAATCTGATACTGATGGTGGATGCCCTCTGAAAAGGGCCAGTGAGAGATGTGAAGTACATGGTTTCCAGTGTCAAAAGAGCTTCCATCATCTAAAATAGTAGAATACTTCAGCGTTGCTGCCTTCGTATTTCCTAATAAACTGCTGATGATTGTGACATCTGACATCTCAGGGTCGATCCAATTAAATTCAACACGTTGAAGATCTCATCTGAGGTTATATCAGGATCAGAAGCCATTTCTAAGAGGTGTTTATAGATGTGTTTACAATTACAGTATTACCAACGCCCTTCTCCTTAAATGAAAACCATAAAACAGCATTTCAAAAGAATTTAGTGCACAAAATGGGATTGGTACAGTTGATTGCTTTTGTGCTGGTTTGATTTTATTGGCCAATTTCTCAAAAATCTTTCATTTTTCTCAAGTTACTGCCAGATGGTTTGGGGTCACTTCCTGGTTGTCATCCTCAAGCGAGATTTCTCTCCTGTCACATTCACATCTTCCCTTCGAGCAGCATGGCTGTTCACCTGCAATGCAAGATAAAGAAATTATCTTTTCATATTATCCCGCTAAACAGTGTCAAAGCACAAAAGCAGGCAACTTGCAGGGTAAATGTGGCGACTCATTCAGTCTCCATACACAGTAATTCTGCTGTAGCCCCTTTAGTCTCTGCTGGCTAAATCCTCTGTTAGAGATAGAGGCTGGGCCTGATCCGCTGCAGGATCTCAGTTTATCTCTCTTGCAAATCTGCTGCCAGATGACAGGGTTAGTTTTTGTGGTTTTTGTGGACTGCGGCTGCCCACGCTCGCTTTAAGATCGACACAGTTCCTGATGCCGCACTGCTTTCACCGCTTTATTATTCTGGATCCGCCCGCCGTGAACATTTTCACTTTTTCTGAACTTAAATTCGAGACATCAACATAGACATTTACGTTTTCGTTTATCATTGTCATACATGGTTTATTTTCTGCCTGAAATGTGTTAAAATGTATAGAAGTGGTTCTTTTTTAAGCTTATGTCAGCACATTTTCATTATAAACTGAAATTTCAATTTACTTCTTACTTTGAGACTAAATTAAAAAGGGAGAAAAGATATATCTACTGCCTGTATAGAGCTGACAATGCAAGACATGCCAGTTGGGGCTGTGCACAGTGTACATGTGTGTCCTGTGCCATGTCATCAGCACCGGGCAACCAGCTGCCGCTGCTGCTCGCTCATTAAACATTTGTAGAGTCAATACAAATTCCACCAGGCGCCCTTCCTCTGGGTAAACAGTGGAAAATACAGTGTGTAAATTGGCCACACTCATCATTCACCCCTGCAGAAAATAGAGCCATCTTCCCAACCAACTGTATCAATAACTGGGAGGCGGGGGTCCAGAAACCTCAGCAATTCATTATGAGTCTGTGTTGCCTCCGGCAGATGAGAAGGTTCGCTGCTGTTGATAGCTTGTCGCTCTGTGGAGATACACAGATTATTGTTAAATGTCAATGTGACATATAGAAACAGAAGACACTTCTCTGTGTCCTCTCATGCACAGGTTGAATATGTGAACTTTTTTTCCATGATCTTTAATTATCCCCTAAATCGTTCGTGATGATTTCTGAGTCAAAATCATTCAGATTTTTTTCAGGAAACTTTTGTCTCCAGTTATTTATAGCCTCACTTTTATAGATGTGTTTTTTTTTTGTTTTGTTTTGTTTTGTTGCTAACCATTTAATACTAGTTCAAGAACTGTCCCCTTTTGATTTCATCAATCACCGGATTGTGCATCCATCCAACTTCTTCCACTTATCCGTGGTTGGGTCGGGTCGGGGGGGCAGTAGCCCAAACAGGGAGGCTCAGACTTCCCTCTCACCAGCCACGTTATCCAGCTCATCAAGGCATTCCCAGGCCAGCCAAGAGATGTGTCCTGGGTCTCCCTGGTCTCTTCCCAGTGGGACATGCCCGGAAAACCTCACCAGGGAGGCATCCAGGAGGCATCCTCACCAGCTCATCTGGCTCCTCTTGATACAGAAGAGCAGCGACTCTGAGCCCCTCCTGGATAACTGTACTTAATTACTTAAAACTAGTGCAAGAACTTGACCCTTTTGATTTCACCAGTCACCGGGTCATTCATCATCCCTGAAATTTCACCTCAGGCATTTCACTGGAGGTGTCAAATGCAAAGGTGTGTCATTTGAAGAATCTTACCTCATTTGACACGACAAACCTCAGTTTAAGTTAGCTTAAAATAAAAACAGAAGTCAGGGGTCTCCATGTCAAGATAGCAACATTTAGCATTTCTGGGTTGCAGCACATGAACTTCTACACACTATGTGAAAATAACAAATTTTTATAATGATGACAATCATCTGAGTAATATTTTTTTTGGCATTTTAGCTTTTTAGTCAATAGATGCAATTCAATTAAAAGCTGCTCGAGAGGTGTGTAACGTCAAAATGAATTTTGTCTGGGCGCCAACGTTAGGCTTTTGTTGTCAGATGTCTAGTGTGAAGGCTGAGTCCACTACAAGCAGGACTGTAACTGAATCCTGGTTATAGTGGACTTTATAGTGACTAAAAATAAACTTTGTAAGCTTTTGAAATAGATTACAGGACTGTGTGCCCAATTTGTAGAGCAATTCACAAGTAGAGATTTGGACATATTTCCCTAAATAACATGTGCATTTAATCCCCTAAATAAAACTTTAAAGATCAGTGGATTGAAAATAAATCATTCCATTTTAGTTTTTTTACAAACCACGCCACACTGTTGATTTGTTTAAACTGCTGCTGGGAACAGCTGAAAAGCATTATGTCACATTTCCTAGTCGAAAAGATGGCAGTGAGAGGGATGGTGCTTTTCGACAGAGGTGTTTTTTTGTTTGTTTGTTTTTTAACTAGTTTTCTTTTTAATGTAAACCATTAAATTCAATTCAAAGTTCAGGTCAAAAACCTGGTGAATTAAGTTGATTCTGATAACACTTCATTAATCCTTGAAGGAAATATGTTTCAGCAGAAAGTGGTGATTGTACTGTGTCAGTAGCCCCTTTGACATTGCCAGATATCCCAGAGTTAATTGCCTTGAATTTAACATGTCACCTGTCCTTTTTACATGAAGTGACATGGAGGTGTCGAGCTGACCTCTGAGTGGACACTTAATCACGGGTCAAGTCTGACAAATACAGAATGATGTGGTATGGTGGGACCTGGTTGGGTATTTATAGATACCATGACAAGGGGATCCACAAACTCCTCATCCTCAGAATTGCAGATACCATAAAGTGGCATATTACAGAACAATAACATGCAACTGGCTACTAAAATGACACACTGCAGCTTTCACAAGTATAGGAAACTGAGATCACTAATAAACTGAAAGCCTTAGAAAGAACTTCAATGTGGTAGTGATGGGAAACTTGGTTCACTTTACTGACTCGAGTTTTTGAGTCATTTACTAAAGTGAACTAAGTCTTTGAGTCATTTGAGTCACTGAGTCAATCACCTAGAAAGTGTGCATATATCCACTCCCAGTTCACCACTGACTCATATGATTCATGCACTAAAACCACTCATTTGAAACAGCAAAATGATCCATTAATTTGACAAAAAATAATGTTCAAAAATTCTTGAAGGGTGTTTTTTTTCTCTCAAACTCATGCATGCTAAAATTAAATAATTGTGGTAAATGAATACAAGAGCAACAGTGCAAAATAACATTGTATTAAGCTTGAACAGTGCAACATTAACACATTTCTTTGAAGAATTAATAAAGTAGTTTGTATTGAATTAAATTAGGCTTGAATAACTACGTAGAAAATGTTGTGCAAATTTAACTCTCCCCTCTTTGAAATGACTCTTTAAAATTATTGAAAAAGTCAGAAACAGTGATGCAAAATTACAAATAAAATTCTAATGTTTCTGAAAGCTAAGAAGTTGTGGTCATTCCAGTAAATTCACTCGCGCTGTTCCGGGCAGTGTTGCAGTGGAACTGGCTCAATTTAAATTAGGCCTGTAATTACTTTTTACTGACAAACATAATGTGTATACTAGATAATTTCATTTACACCGTCACTCAGAGACTACCAGGGCAGAAGAAAAGTTTCAACTCAGGTAAGGGAGCGCCTCTCTGGTGTGGAGTCAGGAACTGAGTGGTTCTTTCACTTAGTGATTCATTTGTTTTTGAGTGGAGCCAAGCTACTGTGAGAAATTAAGAAATTTTTTTAAAATCATAGCTCACAGCTGGGGTTGATTTAAAACAAGAAAACAGGGGGTTTGTATTTCCCACAGCGGCAATACAGAGGTTCCCTTAATATGTTCATAAAGATACTGTTAGAGTAGCTGTCACACAATAGTGACATGTTGTCCAGTCTCTTTTTTGCAGTTAGCAAGCTGCAGTAGCAGGGACGAGTCAGTGAACAAGTTAACAGAGTCAATAAAATAACTTGTGACTGCAAATCTTCTTGCTATTCAGGGTGGTATGAACCCAGGATCAACTCCATATTCTGCACCTACCGCTGCATCAGCCACCTCTTCGGTGTTGGTGAAGCCAGTCAGGCCAACCAAACACACAATGTCATTTTACACATTACCACTTGATAACACCTCCCGACTTCTCTTTTCCTCCTATCACCTCAGCTTCTGGCACCAGGGACACAATGACACACCTTGCATTTCCACTCTCCAACATGGGTTAAACACAAGTACTTTGTCCAGGGAAAGTAGGAGGGTCTAATTTAAAAATGCCTTCTGTGTTTACGTAAACAACAATATTCTGATTTCAGTCAGATTAAAGCAGTACTCTGAATAAGGAACTACTATGTAAACAATGATAGCAATCTGAAAAAAAGGTCATCTTAAAACTGAATAACAATTACATTAAGGCGTGTTGTTCTGATCATATGAGCTAACCTACTGGGAGCTAGTTCAGGCTGGCACCGTGAGCAGTTTTTCCATGCTTGCTTTCACTCATCTGCATGGGTTGGTCCACTGAATCCATCTCATTCATAGATCTATTTAAGGAGCAAAAGGTCACTATTTTGTTTCAATATATCTCACCTAGCAAACTCACTAGCACTCTTAAAAGCCCAGCTGAGCCCAAGCTTCTGCCTGTGTGATTCCACTCTGTGGACTAAGGGTTAGGTTTTGTTCATCACCCTTTATATACCTAATAAGGCTCTGATTAAATCAGAGCCTAGATACAACACTTCAGCAATGCTAATTTACGAATAGAGCATTTTAAGTTTTTATTACATGAGTTGACTGATTCGAAGCAGGTTGTGGCACCAGTGGGCTTACATGTACCCCAGCTATGCAATGTTTGAGGTTCAAAACAAGTGCAAAACAAAAATAAGAAGCAATAAAACTCTAAAAAGCTCTGAGGTTTTAAAAAAAATCAGAACTGAAATACAGTTATGTCAACAAACTACTTTTCCTATTAAATGCTGGAGGGAATGTGTAGAGCTAAAATAAAAACCACTGGAGATGTATGATGTAATATGATGGCATTAAAACATCCGATAGTTTTAAATTTAGGTCTGCTAAGCTTTTTTTTAAATTATAATGTCTGAAATTGCCTTTACAAACCAATAGCAAAACAATGCACTCACATTAAAACAACTCCAAAAATACATCCAAACAAATGACGGACTCTAGCAAAGCCACTGGACTTAGAACTTGTTCATCAAGTTATATTTTTAAATAAAGGACTTTGAGGCTCAGATAAATTTCTGAAAATACATCAGAATAAAGGGAATAAAATATTTGATTTCCCAGATTTCTGTGGTGAGACTATAAAAACTCAAAAACTTGCATCCATGTTGTAATTGTTTGAATATTTCCATTTAATTTATTGTAAACACAGATTTGTAACAATGCTAACTAAGGTAAGATAATGACAATATTTAGAGTGGATTTCTTTTTTTAAGTTAAGCAAGACTGCTGTCTTGTTGAACAGATGTCATGAGCTTGAAAGAAGGCTGCAGAAACTGTCTGCTGTGGTATGTAATCTGGCAACCGGCATGCCGCCCCCGCTCTGTGAACGTGAGAGGAGCCTGCTGGGAGCAAAAGAAGTCCAGGACCTGCTTATCAAACCTGTTTCTGTGATCCCAGGCAACCAGGCCCTTTGTGGTTCCTGCAAACGACAGGACACGCTGCAACTCTTTCCAGCATGTGAAGAAACCTCAGAGTCCTGCAGGGGGGAAGTAATAAAATAAATGAGCTGAAAAAAAAACTTTTTCCAGGTTTTCCAAATTAGAAAAAAAAAATACTGTTGTGTTGCTTAGCTCTTGTTTGTGTGAAGCAAGTGTTGTAAGTCTGTGGGATACTTTATTAGGCTGGAATTGATAGAAATGTGTAATGAAAGTACAGTACGAGCTGAAACTGCCATTTTTCAGTGGCCGTGTCATGCGGATGAAGTGTTCAAACGCCACAAGTTAATTTACCAACCCCCACCCCTCATGTGTGACCTCGAATTTCCTATGTTGGCAACACTTTGAAATCCAGTTTGTTTTCAGGCCCTTCCAAAGACAACACTCTCACTTTTTCTGGGCATAAATTCTGGAGGGCCTGAGTTACAACAGCAGATGTAAACTGCGTGTGTGTGTTTGCTCAGATGTTTTGTATTTATTGCCTGCATTACATATATATCACAAATAAGCTTGAGCAGATTTCTTTTTTTAAAAAAGCCACTTTTTATTGTCCAGGACTTAACCTCTCACATCAGTTGAAACAAGATTTAAGAGATAAGGCAAAAATTTCACCTTAACATGAACTTTCCATGAACATATGACCCTCAGTGGTCTGATCTTCCACTGCTTCAAGACTAAATAAGTCCAATGTGTGCCAAATGATTCAGACAGTATAAACATTTATTGAACTTATCTGTTAAAAAAAGCATAGTTTTTGTTTGATCTTATCACCAATTTCATTACTGAAACTTAATCAGATTTACAACAGAGGAAAATGGGTAGTGTCTGCATGTCGTAAATACGAAAGAATTCCAGGCAAAACATCTCCGTTGGAATTGTTTGTCTGTTTGGACGCCCAGGAGGTGAAGTTTACGAGAAACTGTGCATGCAGAGCAATGTGCCAGACAGTCAACACTTGACTCCACTAAACAAAAGTAAACACAAGAGCCAAAGATAGCTGATGGCTGTCAATCAAACCCATCCCCAGCTGCCTTTGCCTGTCAGCCATCAGTTTTTTCCCATGGTTCCTCTGAGCTGGAGCACCCCTGCCCATGTTTTTAGACAAACAGATCAGATTCCTCCTCAAACAGGCCGCTGCCGTCCCTTTTGATAACAATGTAATAATTCAAAACAAATGATTCAGCCCTTTGATGAGAACACTTTTATAGGTCACGAAAACTCGCCCTCACTCTGACATCTGTTTGATTTTATCTCCTTGAACTTTATCCCCCCGCTAGAAAATTTACTGGCTTTGACCAGAGCAGTGTGTTAAAGCCAGACTAATAGAGGAGAAAAGACAACTGAGACACTGGGCAGGGCAGTACATCTTCGCCTTCAAAGTCTGTAACTTAGAGTGAGTGCACTTCCAGTCTATCTCTTACGTATCTATTTTTAAGTTGTTTGTTGGGGTCACGGCGGAGTTGGAAGCCTTTCATTGTTCAGATTGCGAATCTTGGGTATGCAGATTTAAACAGAGACTTTTAGGCAAATTTAAAATCTTCATTGATAGGTTTGGAGGCTGAGGTTGAAGCGAACCGACTTTGTCTCGTGTTCACCTCTTCTTCACTGAACCACGCGGATCAAAAACACCATGAAATCAAACCCTTACCCTTCTTTATTCTTAATATCAGCGCTACCTTCTCATGCTTCTCTAGTTTTTCCCTTTGACGGAGGCCACGGTTGGTGTGGGGGTTGCTTCTGCTCTAGTCTCTGGCCGTGGTTGGAGCTGTATGCTAAAGCCATGGTCAGGCCCCAGAGATTTCCAGCCTCTTAGATGCCTATAACTCATCCCTAGTCCTGCTTCTGAAGGGAGATTTCCCCCCCTCCCTCAATCCCAGGCCTGAAATATCCTTTCAAAGGCCGCAGACTGGAGACAGATATGTAGGTGTTTTAGATAAGGTAGGAATTGCATTAAAGGATTTTTCTGTTTTAAAGCTGTTCCATCGTTTTTTGCCCTTTCCCATAGACCTAAGAGGAGCAGCTGAGAGAGAATGGGAAGAGGGGTAAGGGATGTGCTTTGGGACAGACTAGCCCGTACATTTGTGGTCAGTTCACAGCTCATAAAAGACTAGCGCTAACCTCAGTAGATATTGAATAATGTAGAGCGTCTCGAGGCAGAGCAGAGCCCTCTCAAAGAATACTCAAGTTATTGAGCCAAGTTTTGAGGAAAAGCCTCACAGTTCATTGATCTCCTCACCGGCATAATTATAGGGCAAGCAAGATGAATCTTCATGTGGACAAAAACAGAAAACTCTCTGTGATGAATTTTCAGACTGATGAGGATTCTTGCCAATTGCAACAGTAAAAATTAAAAGGTCTTTCCCCAAACCTCAGCATGGGATAATTTTGCTTTGCAAAGCAGAGCGTGGCCAAAAAGATTCCCTGAAAAGTTACTCGAGTCTCACCCAGCTGGAGGTGTGTTAATGCAAAAAGTCAGTTTAAGCAGCCGCTCTGTCACGGCTCAAGCATTCATGTAGATAAGTTCGCGGACTGAACTGTGTTTTTTTTTCCATGCTTCTCTGTTTTATTAGAGCTTACACTTTGCGTTGGCATTTACTTTAAAATGTTATAATTATGTGGCTCTCCTTTTTTCCCCAGCCGACAGCATTCGCATTTGCCAGCTTAGCATGCACACGGTCCAGTTCACACACACACACACACACACACTCTCTCTCTCTCTCTCTCTCTCTCTCACACACACTATTCCTCCACAATCCACTGCATTTGTTGGACTGGGCTGCTGAGAGATTAGTCGCCTTGCTCCCTCGGTTTCTCCACATAATATTCCTCAACCAAACAGCTTGATTGTTCCTTTTCCAACAGACCCTAGAAACAGTAAAGTCACTACTACTCTTAAAATGGCTCCTAAATTCCCTTGCAAAATCTGCTGAAATGTAATGAAATAAGTGTAAATGTGTGTATTGTCAATATAATAAAAGGAGAGATTGATGAGTATTTTTAAGTAAGACTGAAACATACTTCAAAAAAAAATCCAACTGAATTTTAAATAATGCAATTATTCATTTTAAAATTGCAGAAATTTCCTTTCTTTGGCATCATAGAATTATACTTGGACCATATAAACCAGTTAGTTTCAAAGATTAAATGTATTTTTTTTTCTGCACTGTATTTTTTTGTCCTTTTTTTTTTTTTTTTACTTACAACACAGAACGTATTTTTGGAAGAAAGAAAAGTCATTCACTCACTATTCTGTAAATATTCCTCGTGGTTTTGATACAAAAATATCCAATCATAAATCAAAGATTTCAAGAAGCTGCTGAACCAAGCCCAGATATTTGCTGAAATAATATATCACATATCTCATATTGAGAAAATTACAGACGAGCACGCTCACTCCAGGGACGGGCGCTAGACTAGACAGGGACTATAGGACACACATGGTCAAAACCCACACGTGAGTGGATCTATAACGGCAAGAGAGACAAAAATACGAAAGAGAGTGGGAGAGTGAAGGAACATGCTTGTGGCTCTGGCTGAAAATGGGGAAGGAAGACTGAAACTTGCAGCAGTGAGGCTAGGAACTAACTTGGACACAGTTTGAATCAAAAGTAAAAAAAAAAAAAAAAAAGAAGAAGAAAAAGTGCAGTCATAGCCATCCTCCTTTTCCATCAGAATCTGGAAACTAGAGCTACAGGTTTCAGCATCTCTAAGGTAAGACTGGCTTCATTTTATTTCCCCCTCCATCGTGCTGCTTCTTCATTTTCAACACGGTTCACTGCTTTATTTGTTGTTTGGTGGTGTACATTTTAGTTATTGAGCTTTGGAGTTTTGTACAGCCTAGGCAGAGATTAAAACAAATTCTGATAAGGACTGGAAGTTGACTCTCAGCATTAAGGAGGATTAATGTTTAGCTCTGTGTGGCAGGGGCCTTCTCAGTGGCTGTGTTTACGCAGTGTTGCAGACCCCGCATTAATCCGAAATTAGTATAAAAGATCAGCTGTGGCTACTGAGGCGAACCTTCGCAGGGCTTAGGCCGGTAATCAAGTCTCACTTTGGGACAATGAGTGCCCGGAAGGTCAATGAGAGGCTTGGGGTGAAGGGATGAGGAGATTTGGGGAGGAGGGAGGGTGACTTTTGGTGACCACATGGTTTAATTTAGGTGAGATCCACACACACACACACCCTCATACTAGGTTTGCTCCCACAGTGAGCGCCTTCTCATCCTTATAACGGCCATTCATGACCATGATTTGTTTTAGTTAGAGCCAGGGAGGACATTAGTGTTTATAATTTAGCACTTAAAAGACATTTCTTTTTTCCTGAAGCCAATCTGAAACCTTATACATGTATTTGATGTCACAGGAGTTTACATTTGAGGCACAGTACGCATTAGCTCTGTCACACAATTATAATGTGTGCCGAGGAATTATAACAATAAATAGCATGAGACTAACTAGGTGCTTGTATCGTATAGGACAACATCTCTTATTCCAACACAAACCAACAGTGAGCAGGAAGATCTCAGGAGATGCCTCGACTCTGATGGTCTCTTACAGGAAAGTAAAACTGTGTTAAATTGAAAAGAAGCAGTTAAAGTATCATCTGTGGATTTTCCACTGCAAAAAAAGAGGCCAACATGAGAGGCAGCGCTGCTGAATTCAGCTAAGAAAATCTGCAGCCTCTAACAAAAACTATTGATATTTGCATGAATTTTGGATTTTTAAATTACCCACACACAGTGCATCCACATTCAAAAACTCTTCCAAAAGAAGACAATTTTATTGACTTGTAGTGGTATAAACATCTCTGCTGCAGAAAAAAGAGTCAGGACAACTTGCCCTTGTAAATACTTTACAAACTACATCAATAAAGTTCGTAAATTATTTATTTATGGCGATTTTACAGTAAATGGATAAATGGCAGTGCCCTTGTAAAAAAAAAAAAAGCAAGTTATCTTCTCAATCAAGTTTGTGGCACGTGGCACTTGTGAACTTTTCTGCAACGATCCCACCAAAGTTGTCATGTGTACACAGATGTTAATGATGGACATACTATAAATGAGAGAGTAAAAGCGTAAAAAAAACAACACAACAAAGCCGAACGATAATTTAGGGCATTTGCACCACATTGTGGTGGAAGCAGTTCTCTTCTTGTGCCAGCAGGGTAACAGCAGCACCCCCCCAACCCCAACCACCCACAGCTCCTTGCTAAGATTAGACAAATTAAACACTATTATTCACGTCACTCCCACAGCTGGCCCTTTAAGTGGTTCCATGTTAACTATCATAATGGTTTGCTCAGAAAGCCACAGTCTTCTCCTTCATTTACAAAAGAAAAAAAAAACACTTTTGACCAAGTTATGTTGGGACTTTTCCTCTCTTTTGCCTTACCTCATGTTGCAGTGATTTCTTTGTACACTGAGCATATATATATATATATATGTATATATATATATATATATATATATATATATATATATATATATATATATATATATA
>JAOWBL010000002.1:1341168-1358721 GCA_028564865.1 Zenarchopterus dispar
TATATATATATATATATATATATATATATATATATATATATATATATATATATATATACATATATATATATGTATGTGTATGTATGTATGTATATACATAAACATTTTGGAGTATGTAGTATACGTTAGTCCAAAAAGTAAATTGTTACATGTCAAGATTGCTGAGTTTACTTGAAAATATTGCGTCTTCTATGAATAGCCCTTCTTTTTTTCCCCTTTCTTTCTATCTAAATCACTTCTGGAACAAAAACCTTGTACATTGTGTTTTGTTAAAGTCAGCTATAATCATTCAGCGGTCATCCCTGTGCAGTATTTTATCATTTTCAGGAATGCATTCCAGAGTTTGTGTCCTTTCTGAGGGAAGACTATTGTAGATCTGTCAGGTCCTCACATCTGTCCAGATGATTCTAATGTAGTCTCATCTGGGGTAAAAGCCCTTTATATTTTCCCAGTTGTATTCTCACAACCTGATAATGGATGTGGTATTGGCCAGGGGCCCTTGGGCTGAGGACGACCAGTGATGGATAACCTAGTTTCAGACCTATCATCACCGTACAGCATGTGCCTCATATATGCAGTGAAATACCCCCCACCCAGGCTGCGCATGCTCAAGATACAGGTTTGAGGAAGTGACAGTAAGTGATCTTGTACAACCTGAATTTCTTTTTTTTTTCTACCACTGGGATGAGCCAAGGTTGCTTTTAACAAGATATAAAGACTCCTTTTAAATTACATAACTGGGTAATTGATTTAAGCTATTTACAAAAGTAAATTATTTTGTTCAACCGAAATAAACTTCAAGACACAAGGTCATGAAAATAAACTGCACTTCAGAAAGAAAGAAACAAACAAAAAAATTAAAAAATTACAATATTAAGACAATCAGATAGATCTGTGGTCAAATGCTACCCCTTGCTATTGATGACTAATAATAGCTGTAAATACAAACATATAATTATTCTAACTGTAAACTTAACTGCAGGAAGGAAAGCATACAGCTCTTTTATGTACTTAAAAGAGGCAATATCATTCTGTAAAAACATTGTTATGAATGGAAGTCCTGCCTAACTCTGTTTTATTATTAGTATCATCCTTAATATTTCCTAAAAGTATAAAAAATTAAAAGTAGTTTGGGGGCTTTTTCTTAAAGTTTTGTATGTTTTATGTATCATGTTTAGGGATTAAAATAATGCAGCATCCCACAATTTCCTCTTATCTACTTATTGATAATGCCAGCATCCCGTAAGATGCATTACTTTAAAATTTAACTTTTCACAAACTCAGAAAAGAGTCCTTTTTGAGCTTTGTGACACCTGATCCAAAAGTGTTATTTGAATTAGTTTATTCACCAGAAGAGGGCTTTGTTTCAACTCACAAAAACGTCATCAAATATTGTTTTTGTTTATCTGTTTGTTGTTATTGTTTTGCAGAGAAATGTCTTTGAAAAAAACTGAATTATTCAAACTTCATGGACAAAGATGTATCTGAAAAAAAAAAATGGAATTAACTAGGTATGTTACAGTTAGTATTAAATAGCATACATTTGTTGCATTCCACTTCTTTACTCCTAAAGCGAAAAGCCAAATTAAAAAGTAATTATATTTCACCAGTTTTTCATATTACAAAATGTACTGTGAGAAAGAAACAGATCCCGGGCTGTATGAAAGATTCGATGTGAGATTCTATAACACAGTAAGATTATAAAATCACATTACCACCATAGAAAAAAAAAAGTTTTAGATAACTATGATAGTTTTAGCTGGTAGTCAAGCTAATCCAATTAAAAACATTAGTAGATAAAAAAAATCCTATTACATCCCATGTTTCTCTTTTTTATATTTATTATTTTTCTATGTTATTTTTATATTTCACAATTGAGCATAAGAAAAAAAAAGTTGCACTTGTGTGTACTCATCTCCCAATAGTTGCCTGTCATTAATTATTTATATTTGTGAATTTAGATTTCAATTTTCATAACACGAGCCTCTGTATTGTGTCATGGTGTACCTTGCAAACATATTTGCCTCAATGAAGATCAAGGTCAAGTGTGAAAACTTCAGGTCGACTGCAGAAACCAATCCAAACAAAAAGTAAACAA
Source organism: Zenarchopterus dispar (assembly GCA_028564865.1). Lineage (NCBI taxonomy): Eukaryota > Metazoa > Chordata > Actinopteri > Beloniformes > Zenarchopteridae > Zenarchopterus > Zenarchopterus dispar. The sequence continues at coordinate 1,343,267 of JAOWBL010000002.1, forward strand.
GTTTAAAAAAAAAAGATCTTGTACAACCTGAAGCACCTGATTGCGCATCTTCAAGCTTTTGTGTAAATTTCTTGTGCAAAAAAATACTTTTGTTTTGAAGACGGTGCATCATATCTCTGCACATACAGAGATCAGGACTTGGCACGTCTCATGAACAAGTTGGCAGTGTTGTCACATGTTCAGCAAAATGAAGCAGCATCGCAGAACAACAAAAATATTAGACTTTGACAAAAAAAAAAAAATCAATCAGTAGCAATCAATTCTGTTACACAAACATTTTCATATTCTGGCATAACAACTCAAATATGAGCTCAGCAAGATCATAAGATACAGAACATTATTAAGCGATCATATTGTTATGACTCCAGTCTTTGTGTTCTCACCAAAAACAACTTTTGGAAAGCTTATCCACTCGGAGCCAGTTTCCAGTTTAATAACCAACACCATCGCTGCAGGAGACACAGGAGCATGCTTCCACTAGTCTGCTTCAGACATTATTATCTTCCAAGAGTCTTGCATATCAACTTCAAATCCAGCTCTGGGGAGCTGCACATTACTTTTTCACAGAGGGTAAAAATGAGCAGCAGGTTGAGATTGCATGTCTAAAGAAAATAGTGACAGAATAGCTCATGCCTCATGTGAAACACGATCCCTTTTTCTACAAGCTGTGTGCTTGAACTCTAACTCACTAAAACACCTCCAGTCCCTCTAGTTTGAGTTTCAGATTTACTGGTAGATTAAAACTCCAACTCAAGCAGTTTATAGGAGAGGGCTAAAGTCTAATACAAATAATTTCAAAGTATGGATATTCTGACACTTAAAGTACCACCACGTTTGCAAAATATTTACCAACATAGGGAATATTCAAATTTAAGTGACACATTTTTGTTTCATGAATCCAGATGGCTTGTGGTCAGTATTAATAGTTTCTGAATTATGAGTCAGTCTCAAACTGTCATTTTTGCTCCTGCTGAGCTGCAGCACCTCAGGAGATAATTAGTCCAATCAAGTTTAAACCTATGACACACAACTTACGGACAGCTCTACGGCCCCCCAGCACCATGAGTCTGATGACTTAACCCTGACACATCGTACAGTGAAGTCAAAAGTGTGTGTGTGTGTGTGTGTGTGTGGGAGGAGGGGGGGTCAGCGTACATGATGAGTCAGAAGAAAAGACATTCACGTGTTTTGCATTTCTTGCTGGGAGATGGTGACATTTCATTTCTTACCCAAGTCATCTCCATAGGCTAATTCAATTTGCACTCCAAGCTGTTTTTAATCCCCTTCTCAATTTTTCACTCTGTGGCCTGAATACCAGAACATTTGGTGCTGGATTGTCTTTTATTAGCAAAACATGGAGCGTTTTATTAGCAAAGTGTGAAAAGAAAACTGTCTAATTCATTGTAGTAGCCCCGTAGCTCTGCGTTATCAGTGGGGACTTTATTTCACAATAAGTGATTTGTATGTGTGGGGGGGTTTATTGGTTCATTTGAGTCTTAAGTTTGTGTGGACAGCTTGCTAACTCCCTGAAGGGTTTAACATTATTTCCAAGTGGCAAGAGCTATAAACACAACAATAAGACCAGCAATAGGTTATGCAATACAAATGAAATATGTTATTCAGGAGTTCATTGCGTGGTAAGTGGCTTGTATATCTATTGGGGTCTAATTTTGCACAGGTCTTAATGAACTAGTTTTAGCAGTGCAGTGAAATTTATTTATTCAAGAACATTTGTTTTTACACTACAGGTAGAGCAAGTGAGCACTGGCAAACTATCACTATTTTAAAATCATGTTTTTAAAGAGTGGCTTTATTATACATCAAGCAAATACAGATGACATTCACTTATACCTCTTTTCCATGGATGCATGTTTATATGCAGGTCAGTTGGCAGCCCATTCAATCCAATATGAATCTCCATTAGATCGCAAAACTACCTATGTTTTGTTTTTTGTTTTTTCTAGAACCGATTTGAAGCACAAACTCTGATTCTATGTGAAATTGAAAGTAATACTATGAAATAGTGATTTAGGAATGTGTTTAGGGATGACAGCACTAACTCAGTTGGTCAACAGTCAAGGAAAATCATCCATATAAGTCACCAGTGCTCTACTGGTTCCATTGCTGAAGAGTTCTGAACTTCTACTGGCATTGATGCAAGCACAAAAAGCTGAGATGGGAGCTTCATGACAGACCAGCTGCATGCATGATTCATACCATCAACTCCAGCTGTGCAGTTTGGTGGAGGAGGGATGATGCTATGGGGCTCTTTTTCAGAGTTTAGGTTCTTCAGTGAAGGTCAGTCTCCATGCTTCAGCATAGCAAGTCATTCTGGACATTGAAGGAACAGTTTGGGGGAGACCATTCCCTACTTCAACATGAATGCACCCCAGTGCATAAATCAAGGACTATAAAGACATGTTTTGATTAGTTTGGTGTGGAAGTACGTGACTGGTCCACACAGAATTCTAACCTCAACCCCATCACATACCTTTGGGATGAACTGGAATGAAGATTGAGCCAGGCCTTCTCATCAAGCATCAGCGACAGAACTCATAAAAGCTCCATAGAATGATGGGCACAAATTCCCACAGAAATACTCCAAAACTTGTGGAAAGCCTTCTAAGAAGAGTGAAAGCTTTTATAGCTGCAAAAGGGAGACTAATTGTATATATATTGGTGTAATGGCCGGGCATCCAACTGCTTTTTTTCAGGGGGTGAGGGGGGCCCATATGTCACAATATGATTGGATGTTGGATACAAGTGGATACAAGTACACACACTGCAGGATGATCAGGATGAGTTGGTCCTGGTTCCTTCTTCCAACAATCATAGGTAAAGTCCTCAACATCTTGATCATTGTGCAAGTTATTTCATCAGATTTTCCTGGGGTATAATTTGTGTTTGGAGTGATAAAATGTGCTTGAAAGAATGTTTGATCTGCAACAATCTTAAATGAACCCAGTAACAAACACTCACATACTGTGGATGGTTATGAGGGAACATAAAAAAAAATATATATATATAAAAAAAATAAAAATATATATTCACTAATATGAAAATGAGCTGATGGAGGAACTACCTTCAGAAATTTACTTAATTTCAATTAAATTAAAATGACTTTATTAATTCCCAAAGGGAAATTAATTAGGGTGGGATAGGAGATTCTACTCAGTTTCTAACTCAGAAGACGTCTGAGTTAGTTTTATCCAGTAGCTGCCAATTTTGTGGATACATAAAACTAAAATAAAATAGTAAAAACCATCTTCATACAGCCCTTTCTATGTAAACCAAAAAAATATGTATATTTTTTAAAGCTTCTTTTTCTTTTTTTCCAGATAGTATAGAAAAATAAATTCATGCTCCAGTGCAGTTATATTTTTTACTATGTACTACACATATTTTTTAAAGCCACAAAACATTTGGCATCAAAAGAGGCATGTTCAAAATCCTTCTGATCTGCGTTTTGGGTGTAAAATTAGTTGACTGCCACTTTACCATGCATCATAAAGGCAATGTTATTTTTTATACATTAACCTGAAATGTACCATAACAACAAAGGCAGCTTCTGCTGGAGCAGCTACAATTTTGCTGTCTGCACCTCTATATTTAAGTGTTGTGGTCATGCATACTCCACAGTGGGCTCAGTGAGGCACCCACCACGCCAAAGCTTATTCCAAGCTGCAGTATCAAAAAACTGACGCTGACTGTTGCCGCTGGAGTTTCTTTACTGTGGCTACAACATGTTTGTACTGTGCTCACCACTAACGGCCCTCTCTAGGCAATCCTCACCCACTTATGTGCAGCATTTCGGTCAGTTTTCTCATTTACATAAAGTGAACATTAACTCTTAATCCCTGTAAAGTGCATTTGGTTTGACAAATTGTGTCTGGTAACTGTTTTAAATTCTATATATCTGACCAAATTCTAGTATCTCACTGTTTTATATTTGAAAATATTAATTTATAAACAAACTTTGTCAATCTGGGTACTGTGGCCTCCTTTTAAGGAAGAACCTTTTTTGTGACACTGTATTGCAAGTTTAAACATATTAACAGAGATGAAGTGAGAGTTCTGGCTGCATTTGTACTCCAACAAGCTCCAGGAAAAGTTTCTTTTTACCAGCCCTGCACCGCATGTCCCTACTCTGCATTTCTGTACATTTACACACCACTGTGTGTGCATTCAATTTGGGAGAGAAATAAGAGGCAGATGAGTCTTGTAGACTAGCCCCTCACTGCCGGCAGAAACCCTGTAGGAGGGCAAATTTGTCTGACAACAATCACCTCAACAGGAGAGAGTGCTCAGGTCAGAAGCCTTTGAGTTGAGGCGAGCAGACACTTCAATGAGTTTGTGATGAAAACCATGTGATCCATCATCACTGGCACGTTTGTGTGTTAGGGTACCATAAGCGTGCCTTGAGCTCCCACAGGGCTCCACTTGATCACACTTAAGCTAAGATACATTGAGCATCAAAGCTATCAGTTATAATGAAAATGCACAGAAACCAGAGATAATCTTTTATGAGGAAAAATATATATTTTTTAAGTATATATTTATGCATTTGAAATGACTTTCAACCATAGACTATGAAAAGAGTTGAACAAACTCGCTGCAATGTCAACCAGGTTTTCTAAAGAGTACGTTGAACCTCTTTTTTAGGAGCAGGGAGGACATCTAGAAGATGTCATATTAGTAGGAAGTGGTTCCTCCAAGCTCCAGTTCATCCAAAAATGACCTAATGAGTAGAAAGAATAGGTCTGGCAACTGGTTGGAACATGTCCATCTAACCTCAGTCAGCACAAGCTGACTGAAATAACATCTAAAACATCTCAAACAAGGACTGCTGGAGCTCCAACTAAGCTCTACAGGTACCTTTAGCTAGCTGAGGTTGACTAGCCAATTCTAGTCGAGGACTTCTGCTTGGTTTCTGGTGAAGATCTGGGCAAAGCTAATTAGCAGACTGTTGGCTATCAGTCTGGATATTCAGCCAGGAAAGGTCAATGCAAAAGTGAAAGGTTTTCAGCTGGAGGAGCTGACTGATCTTGGTACTGGCAGAGCAAGATGCCACCAAGCTCATCATCCTTCAGGGAGCTCTGGCAAACATCCATCCATCCATTTTCTATACCCACTGAATCCATGTACTGGGTCACCGGGATCTGCTGGGCCAATCCCAGCCCATTTCAGGCGAGAGGCAGGGGTATACCTGGACAGGTCGCCAGTCCATTGCAGGGCCACATGCATAGAAGAACAACCATGCACACTCACACCTATGGGCAATTTAGAGTTCTCAGTCAACCTAATATACATATTTTTGGACTGTGGGAGGAAACCAGAGTACCCGGAGAAAACCCACACAAGCACAGGGAGAACATGCAAACTCCACACAGAAAAACTCCTGTTCGGGTGATGGAAGACTGTCTCCACAACACACAGAACCCACAACTCAGTTTTGCAACACTTGACACCACCTCATTCAAAGTCAGTGGACTGCAATGCTGAGGACATTTTCAGTGTTTGGATGACAAACAAGTAATTCCAAGTCCTTTAATTGACTTCTGTGGACAGAGCTAAAAGTTTGTCACAGCACGTTTGTATCATTTGGTCATGACCTCAGGAAACTGTGCAAATTTTGAAAAGGAAAAAAAAAAATGCCATAATGTCTTTTTTAAAGTACAGTAGCTCCCCATGGAAACTTGCAACCACATAAAATGTCTGTTTATATGTATTCTTGTTTATCTCAGAGTATTAAAAGTTTTGGAAAGTGGTTAAATTTTGTGTAAGCATAAAAAAGTCAGAGATTGTTCATTTTACAACTTTACACTGAATTCACACCTGGATGTGCAATGTCAGCAAAAGTATTAGCAACTTACAGTGAGTAAAATTCTTGGTAAAAATCCAATTAACTAAACTTTAATGTGCTGTATTGAAATCGATGAGCACTTTCTCCTGAGTCCTCCTGCCCAACAAAAGCTATACTGTAGCTATACAATGGTGAAATCCTATCTCACACCCGTGCTAACGTGACCTCCCACTTGCCAAGCTTGCTTGAAGACAGCTAGGTAGCAACATCCATCTGTTCTGGAGCCAAGAAAAGTCTGGCTCTGATTACCATGGGAGCTACTGCCTCTGCCTGAGAAAAATGCTACCGCTTTAAAATAAATGTTATTGTTTGTCACAGGAAACCAATCTGATTACTGTTTCTTCTCTCATGTGCGCACTTAACACCGCACACCGGGCTGTATTTACGCATGTGGTTTTCATTCAGCCGCCCTGGCGAGAAGGGGAAACGGACACCTCGCATTTTCATCTTTATTAAGTCACACTTTCAGGAAGGTTAAAACTGGGGTTGTTTACACAAAGCATTTGGCAGTCTGTGCAAGACAGTCTGTCTGTTCACATCAAACAATAGATTGAGTTTCTAGGCAGTGGCAGCAGAAGCTCAAGAGTGGGCAGGGGAGGTGGGGAAGGACGACTCCTCTGATAGTTGTGACGTCTGTGTTTGCTCAACTTGACAACGAAAGTGAGGGGCTGTTAAAGTGCGGCGTGAAGCTATTTTGGGTTCAGCAGGAATTGCCCATTTTGATGGTATCATTTCACTTTGGCTGTGCGTATTGTTGCAGCAGAGCGGTGGGTGTGTGGCTGATCAAATGCAGTGTGTAGCTTATTGAAAATAGCATTTGCAGAGCCTCTCTGTTTCTTTCACACTGTGCCTTGAATCCCTCTTTCTTTCAGTCTTCTGTTTCTCTAGAGATTAATGAAACACACACCAAAAGGAGAGTAAAGAAAAAAAGGATGGTGGTTGCTGGAAAAAAAACTGAATAAAAGGCTTAAACGGCATCTGGGAGGAAAGCTGAGAAACCAAAAGGACCCGTCAGCAGGGTCTGCCAAGGCTTAGAAGTCATACTGTTTGTTTTGCTTCGTTTGTCGATGCGGCTACTCTGTTGCTCCCCGTGTGGTTCTGTCCTGCCATGGTCTCCTCAGGCTTCTTCATATAAACTTTTACCTTTTTTCTCGAATTCACACCCAGCAAATAACTAACACCCACCACCTGGGGGAAGGGGGGATAATATGTAAATGTTGTGAAAGGAGCCAATTAGGAAATTTATCTTGTTTGGAGGGCTCGTAATAGTTTAATTCCAAAAACATGTTTTCTGCCTCCCTGGTAATGTGTCACATGTGCGGCTGTGGCTTTCTGGAGAGCCGGGGTGGGCGAGCAGCACAAGCGGGAGGGAGAGTTTGAACGTGCTTGGTGGCAGACATTTGTTTATGTTTTTCTCCTGGTGCATCATTTCAAAGGGTGGTGTACACGTCCCATCGCGCGCTTCACATCTCCCATGGATTGGAAACACATTGCAGTGTGCTCTGTATGGTAAACTGTCAAGCCAACAATCATGTCATGTATGAGAAACAGAGGGAGAATTATGTGATGCACTGTATTTTGAAAAGAAAGAATAACAGGCACTTAATCAGGATACATTGGCTCATTTGGTTTCACTTAAATCCACAAGCCTCCCTCCTCCCCTAATGTGCAGAGATACAGTTTTGCGGGACTCCCCACTCCCACTGAGAAGGGGGAAAAACGGCTGCCTTTGCAGTTGTGCCTCTATTAAAAGAGAGTTTTATACAAAAACAAGTTGTTGGAGGATTGTTGATCTTTCTGTTCCTGCATTTTGAGACAGGGAGAAGAAAAAAATAACTCAAAAGTAACCTCAGATGTCTGTGACAGTGTGCGTTTTCTGAGCCTGCTCATTTTGTACTTCCGCCGTTTTAAGCCCGAGCACGTGGCCAGTGAGACTTTGTGTTTAATTGTTCCCATCACACAGCTGAGGCACGCAACCAAACCAATCACAAGCAACGTCCTTGACTATACCACCGGCCATAAAACCAGAAGAAGAAACTTCCTTTTTTTTCATTTCCTCCTGAGTAAACCCCCACAACCAATTATATATTCCATATAAAGAAGTCACACACCTCCCTACTTGATTGAATTGTAAAACATTGACTTGAGCGTTCAACATTTCATTTGTTAAAGTGCGTCTCCTCTGAATGGAAATGGAATACCGTCTGCTTGAACAAATTTTAAATTAGATGAGGATTTTTGTGGGGAATGACATTTTACTCACATCCTAAAAATGAGCATGGGGAAGGTTTTCATTAAATGGCAAAAACGTAAATTACTGAAGAGAACATAGAAATGCAGGTGCACGCAAATGTGAAAAAACTTACAGTAAAATTATCTTTATTGATGATTTTGCCACTCAAAAAAAAAAGTATTTTTACACTGTAACTGTGGTACTCAACATAATCTGAAAGGTGATTCATTGATACACAAAATGATAGCAGAATGTATTCCGTTTAGCTACATCACAGGAAATACTTCAGAAAATATAAATTTCTGCAATATTGTCTGCAATCTTACCTTTGGTTTGAGTATAAATGACGTCTGCAGGTAGTGAATATGGCTGACCAGGTGTCATCCATGTGAACCTCCAACAGCCAACATTAGTAAAGTAGTGGGCAGCACAGGGTGAACACGGTGCTGGGCAGGGTAAGGCCTTATCGCTGCTTTAATTTTTCTCCCCAAGGTGAGCTGGGAAGAGATCAGTGGCTCTAAACCCTGGGAATTACCCTAGATATTGGCCCCCTGTGCTCTGCAAATGAAATCCTGCCGTCGGCAGGAAGAACATGGTGGTTAACACTCTGAAAATCAGTTTTTGTGCAGACCACAGCTGGCTCAAAAGGGACAAGGGAAAGCAGCAGAGAGAGGAGGAGTAAGGAGGGAGAGGAGAGCGGGAGAGTAGAAAAAAATCATAGTAAGAAAATTTCAGAAGGAGGTGGCTTTGCTTCTGGACTCTTTGTTCTTCATAATATCTATTTACAGACTGTGTTATTTTTTTCGTGCAATGAGGATCATTGCCAAACATCAAATTATTTGCCAAATGAGTTTGAGCTTGTGTGGAAGCAACGACTTACTGGTACTATGCATGTAAGAACTGTTAGAGTTCTAGTCTGTGGATGTTCTGACCAGACTTGTGGTGAAACCAGAACCAGGGTCCAGCTGTGTGAGGGACTGAGCTGGGGTCTCAGGGCGACATTGACCAGGTGCACTGTGAGCTAGAAATCAGTCAGGCCTCTGTTTGCTCTCACTGCCTCAAATAACCCGGGTTTTAAATATGTGATTCCTAAACAATATCTTGACTTGATTATAAATTTGTTCCATGAAATTAACACAGTATGACATTTTGAATTTCTGTTCTTACTTCCCCACTGGTAGTAAGTTTCCCTTAAAAATTCTGATGCTAATAGCAACCACTGATGAAACAGTTTCCATCAATGTTTAACAGATTGTTACATTAACTATTTTCATACATTTGTGAGAACTTGATTGTAGGGTAATTAGTTTGTGTGGGTGTGTGTTTTATCAGTTTTCTGCAAGGATTGCTGTAATTCAGATGTCTACCAATAATTTGCGAATTTGATATTTTTGATTCTTAATATTTCCTTTTCTTTAAGTCTTCTCTTGCTGGACCATAGTTTTACTGCTGGTAACTATGCTGCATTTCTCATCGGTGACTTACTGGTAATCTTTTTTGGGAGACTCATTTTTTTTCTACTATGAGAGACAATGTGGCCAGTACTTTTATTTTGGACTCCATTGTGATACTGAGAATTATTTTTTATAACACAACACTACACTAGCTACATTACAGCCTGTGGGATAAGCCTGTGTCATCCCGCTTTAATCGCTATTATCTGAAGTGGCCAATACTGATGGTACAGCAATGGAGTTTCTCCCAGTGGAAATCCAAATATTTTTTTTTCACCAGTCATTCCAAGTAAATTAAAAAAAAAACAAACTTAAATCCCTGAAGCACTTGTATTTGAACTTTTTAGTGCTTGACGTTCTATTTAATAATATGTTTAACTGATATTTTTTGGCTATGCTTTGACTGAGGTTTTTCTGCTCTGGTTCAACCCCCACTCATGTTCAAACGTTGCATACTGGACCTTTAAGATCTATTTTACAAAAGGTGCTGAACTCAAAAGGTCTCGGCACTGTTGAATGATCTCATTGGTAGATTAAAATTGCTCACCTGTGGCCTATAAATCAACCTAAAGTGTCAGCACCTGCTGTGCAGTTTTTCTTCATATGATGCCAGCACAAAAGAGAGTTCAGTTAGGAAAAGCTTTGGACAGAAAGAAAAAAATAATAAAGGAAAGGGGAAAAAAGAAACTTTCTGGCATTCAAGATCTAAGTGATGGTAGTGCAGACGGAAACCTGGCATAACACAGCACTCTGTGAGCTAAAGCTTTTTGTGCATATTTATGAATTTTATTTTCCACAGATATGCACAAAGCAGGGTGGGTGGGGGACAGAGGGAAGTGTGGCTAATATTGATCTGAAGAGGTCCAACCTTAAACTATTGGTTATAATCTTGGGGATTAAAGAAGACGCAAACATAATTAGCTGGTTATGGCAATTAATTCCTCATACCATTAACTGATAATACCTCTTATAATTTATTTCAAGTTCAAGCAAAATTAACTACGTGCATGGATGCATATGAGTCTGAAACTGGAATACCCAATATGACCAGCAGGAAAGTCAATGTTGTCAAGTTCAGACTTAGTTCAGAGGAATAATTATTTAAAAGGTTTGATATAAAGTTCCAGAACTAGTGCCATAGGTATGTTTTTTTGTTGTTGTTTTTTTGTTTTTTTGCTTATGCCATACTTGGGATTAAAATATACTGTAGACCTTCTTCATGTACCCATAGATCCAACTTTACCTCAGGCTTATAGCTGCACCAGTTGTGTTGACAATGAACGTTACTTGAATTCATATAGAAAAGGTGCCACATTGTTCAGCTATCAGACTGTATGTTAAAGATGCACACAGCCACTGTGATGTCACCTGTTTGCACTGCTGTTTTGGGGCCTCCAGACTCAGAAGTGGAAATACTAGGACAAGTGGGTGGAGCTAGACACTGATGCTTTAGAGGAGGGATGAGGATGTCCTTCATTAATTTTAAGTGAAAGATATCCTTACTTGGTGTTTGGTTTAGTTTGTTTGCTTTGTTGTATCCCAGCAAGACTCCTCCCAAAAAAAAAAGAATTGCACAAGAATCTGAAGTTTTTGCGTTGATCATCTGGATCAGCATCTAGGTGGTATGCAGTTTCCACCTGTGAATAATAAAGTGATCATATTATTTTACAATAAAAGCCTTGATTTTATATAAATAAAAGACTGGTTTTGTTCTGTGATTTGTTCTTCTTTTAGGTAGTTAACATTGAAAGGCAGCCAGTTGCTGGGAAAGATAATTATCAACAACTTTTCCATCCATCATACTGACACCACATGAGAAGAAACTGAATATGCTGTTAAATTTCAACACTCACTTGAGTCAGTCTCAGTTTCTCTGCCTGACAGATAAACATAAATACACACTTCACACAGCATGCATATGCACACACATCATCATGCATATACTTTGCACACACTACCTTATTGCCCCCCTACACAGATATTATTTATAGGTTCTTATAAGGGTGTAAAACAAGCCCTTGTCCCTTTAGGATAACCCTCCCCATATTCTAACAAAAATAGCAGGTGCTCAACTACTTAGCCAAGCTGGGAGGATTCAGAGCTTCAAAATAAAGTGAAGGATGTTTACTCATTGCCAGAATGAAAGCAGCGCTAATCTCCAATCAAGTCCAAAAGGCAGATAGTTAGCAAGGAGAACCTAAAAATAGCCCGTAGGGTTACACATTCCAGCAATGATTCAGCTTAACTTTGATCTTACTATACACTGGGCCTCGTGCACTGCAAATGATTAGCACTTCTATGCAGTCACTTTGGACATACTGTATTAACTTAAAGGACATAACAGGATAAGATTGGAGTGTTTCCAGTGGATGGAAAATTTGAGCCCTTGTGTTTATTTGGAAAAACTGAAAGTTTAGATTAGAAATGCAATTATGATAGATGCAAGCAGCTTAAGTGTTTACACCTGTGTTCTTAGCACCTAGTTTTAGGACATGGAACAGGCCACCCCTCTCCACCGCCTTCATCTGTGGGGGGTACCTTTTTTGAAATTGGTCTTATTGCTTCGCACAACCCACTTCAGAGTAACTGTGTAACAAATGAAGCATGATTTGATGTTGGATGGAGACAAAAGCTTGAGTTACTGGGTAATTCCTCTCTGATCTGGGTCTGTCATGTCAAAGTACCCTGCAAATCTTAACTGTAATATTTTCAGACTGAGGAAATACCAAGCAGCAGGTCAGAGTCAGCTCATGTTGTACCCAAAATACTGTACATGCTCTGAACCAGAAAAAAATGGCTCTGTCAAATGTGAACTTTAAACATAAACAGCTTCATTTACTTTAATTTTTCAAATTCTGATTTCAATTATCTTAACTCATTAACAGCATCAGATGAGCAGACAAGATGAGTTTTTTTTTTTTTTTTTTCAGCTTAAAAATTGCAAGACTTCAGTGAGAGTGACTATTAGTAAGTGTTAGTATGCTGACAGGCCATGTTTGAACTTCCCTGAGGTTTCAGTTTTAGTTTGCATTGGCTCTCTCTCTGTGTTGCTGAGCACAGTAGTTTCCCAATAATATTTAATTTTACCTTCTGTGCAGTTCTGTTGCATTAAACATTTTGCCTTTAATAGCTGTTCAACATACACACAAATGGTTTTTCTGGGCATCTCTACAGTATCAGTACATAAACACAAAAAGGTTGGTATAATTATGAAAGATTGTTCTTTAAATCACTGACTATGAGGAAAGATACCACACCTGGATGCAGGTACTGAAGGATACCTTTAATGACATCATCCCTTTTTATCCTCTAAACATTTTAAATTCTGTTCACCTTAAAGGGCCACTTCATAACTCAGCATCAATTGCTGTCTGGAAATTTCTCTAAAATATTTCTTTATTAAAAAAGGAGCTTATTCCTCTGGAAGTTGCAATTCAAAAGTGAGTAAAAGTTTGCTGAACTATGACCATTTAGGGCTGTTTTTTTTTTTTTTTTTTTTTCCACTTTGCCACTTTGTGCCCATTTATCCCTCTTCGGTTCATCATGTTTCATCAGCCCGGTCATCAAACCTGCGGTTTTCAAGTGGTCACTTGTTTTTGACTTTATTCAGGCCTGGGTGTTTGTTGAGACAGGCAAATATTTGAGCTGCTAGTCCTGGATCTCATTACCATTGAAAACTCATAACCACTGAAAACATTGTTACAGCAGGATAACACAAAATTCAAAATAACAATTTAAAAAATGTGCAAACAGAGGTTAGGCAAAAAATAGAGGAAGAAGAACACAGGATGATAGTTAACTATATTACACACTGGGAGTTGAGAGGATACAAGTGGCACAATCAAAGAAGACTGGTTGAAGAGACACTGGTGGAACCATCAAGGAGGATGAAGACTGAACAGAGAGAAGAGCGGGTTCACAAAGAAAAGAGCACAAGAACAATCCTACAAAAACAATCCTAACCCAGGAAATCAACCAAACTGAAATGCTTTCCTCATAAGAGACTCTGGTCATTTTCACTGATGACTAGGGTTTTACTGTGTCTCTGCTGTGTGTGACTGCTTGTGAGTTCATCTTTGACAAAACATGATTACGTGTTCAATTTAAAATAATTAATTTAAAGATTTTGAATCAGATTAATGGAGGACAGCATCTCATTGATTAACTTTAATAAAGGAGGCTCTTTTTCTCAATTAGAAGGTTACTAAAAGTAGTATTGATTGTTTAGGCAGCTGTGTAGAGCCAGGAAAACCTAAAGCTGTTGTCTAACACCTTTTTGTTTCTGTGTCTTTGGAAAAAAGAAGCCTGATGCAGGACAAAAAAAGAAATCTTTGAGTTGTTAAATCTTAGCATTTTATTAAGTAATTTTGTTGCCACATTGACCAAACAAAAAGTGTCTTGAAGTCATGTCTCCTGTTTTTAAAATTGCAAACCATCTGGTCTATTTAATGGGCTCTTTTTCAAAGAGGAAACATTTATCACCTTATTTTTAGAAACGCTTGTGTGTCATTTGTGGCAGTAGAGACAAGCAATCTACAGTATATGTTTGTGTTTGTTGAAGGACTAGTTATACATAGGATGACCACTGTGAGACTGGATTGATGTAGTTGTGCGACTGTTGCTTTGACAAATCTGAAGAGGAAGCAAATTAAACATGGAAGCTCTAAGCATTTAGTAACATGGATCCATATCCTGAAACTAAGAGCTGTCACAGTAGACGAAAGACTTACAGTACAAGTAGTGCAAATAACTATTTGATATTCTACAGATTAACAGTCACTTTAGACTTGTTAGCTGGGGAACTCTGCAAGGCGGGCTGAGGCTTAATATTTCTAATGCATGTGGAGTGGAAAGTTTTATTTTCCCAGTAGTGTGGAGGGGTGTTACCTGCACATTGGCTGCTATGTGAAGTGTTCCACTACTTCTGCCATTTGGCCGACTCTGGCATGTGGCAGCCGCTAAGAGCGGAAGTGGCTCACTTTTAGGTAAAATGAAATGTGCACGGTTCAGTCTACTGAAATTGTATGTACACAGGGAAATAAAAAAATGCCAGAATTTATTTAAAGGATGCTGGTCATACAAAAAACACAGAAAACCAAACTTTCAACCAAACCAGTGGGCAACAAATAAACCCAAAGCAAAGGCCTATAATATTGTGTAAAGGTGTTCAAACAAAAGCTCGTTCCTTTCACTTCAGATGAGGTTCAGCTCTTTCATACAGCAGATATTCACAAAGCTGCATACAGAAGATACAGTTCAGAAATCCATCTGTAAACAGATTCCTCCTCGTCTTCAACAGCATTAGGGTGACTCAGAAAGAAATAAAGATGAGAATAAATAATTTCAATCTTTAGCATACCCAGTTTACACTCATGTGAACTACCTGAAGAACAGCTGCAGGTATTACCAATTGAGATTTGTGATGTATGTAGTTAAATTATATGACACTTAAGATGTAAGCAAATAATCCAATGAGAGCTGTGGCATCATATATTTTATTTTACCTTTGGGATAGATGCAGCTTAATGCAAAATTACTTTTTTGCATTTTAGCACAGACTAATGCATTTAAAAGAATAGCTTCCACCAGGTGTATTTTATTGAATTAATGTTCTGTTTTAGAATCCAGAGGCATTTTCATGTATGCATATACAGAAAGAAAGAAATACTTTGCTTGCCTTCTAAATATTAATGCTGCTAAGAGTTCATAAAAAGGTTTTACTTTACGTGAGTTTATGGATGTTGCAAACAAGTCTTAATAGTCACCTGCAGAGGAGAATCCATAATTTATGCAGATATAAAAGTTTAAACTCTGTTAAACAATGAAACCACATTTTCCATATCAAAAAATATCCTAAGAATGACCAAAAACTGCAGTCACACACACACACACACACACACACACA
>JAOWBL010000002.1:1359648-1382544 GCA_028564865.1 Zenarchopterus dispar
CACCCTAAAGATCAACCTAAAGCCGTTTTGCATTGTAAACAAATTCTACATTACTGGCAATTGTCCCAGATGAGGGCCTATATGGCAACTCTAATTTTTCACACAGACACGTTGAAGCAGCTCTGTGCTCCATCAGGAAGCAACTGAGATCAGCAAGACTGCAGGTCTGGCATGAAGACCAATGCCTTTCACAGATATGTTGTAGATGATGACTAACAAATATAGTGCAAGAGAGTTCAGATGCATTTAAGAAAAGAAAAGAGTTTCCCTCCCTGTTGTTTCTCTCAGGAAATACTGACGTCTCATGTTGCTCGCAATGAAAAGTGCACGTGGAGAAGGCAGACATCATAAAAGAAAAGGCCTATCCACCTGTTGTTCTGGTATAGAGGGAACAGTTTGATCCCCACCTGCAATTTTTTTCGTCTGGCAGACCGTGATATGTGTGTGTGTGTGTGTGTGTGTGTGTGTATGTGAGTGTGTGTCACCCAAGTGCGTCTCCCCATAAACAGGTGGGGTTCCCCGCCACAGATATCGAGTTCCCCTCTTTGATAACCCATTACAGACTTCATTAATTTCACTCACTTCAGCCACGCACTCACCGCCTGACAAACTCACTGAGGAATTTTTGTGTGAGCACACCTCCTTGGGCTTGTGTAGGTTTTACAAGCAGAGATTAACATGTGTGAAAACAAATGTAATTTAAGCCTTTATTGTTTTAGGAGGGCGAAGCAGACTTGCTCAGTCTTAAAAGAGGTTTCTTTATCCGACTCTGCAGTATCGTCCCTGATGACTTCATAACGCAGTTCTTTCTATGTTGGGAAATCCATAAAATGTTCTGAAGTAGAAAGTAAAAATATTAATGGGATTCTTTTATTCTTGTTTAAATATGCAGTTACATTTGATGAAGACAAAGAGAAAACCAAAATTACACTAATGTGTATTGGTCTCTTGGGCACTTTTAATCCAGGGACTATAATTCAACATACATATATCTTCCACACTCAGTTGTTCTGAACCAATTTGTGCTTTACTTTGTTTCTTGACATTGATCGGTTATTCTCAAACACATGGGACACTTGATACCACAAGCTGCTTCATTCCAGTTGTGTGGTGAGTCATCTCTGTGTCTGGCAGATGACAAAGTGGTACAAGGTGAACTTGGACTGGACCTGACTGTCCACATTAAACCTCTAAGATGAATGCTCCATACAAATGAATAGCTAGAAACAGAAGAATACCAGAAGATTATGACACTTTGCTAAATTTAGCATTACAGAAAGAATGCATACAAAAGCAAACAGACCATGACGGCAAAGACATCTGTTCAACTGTCTTTTTTTAAAAGATGTGATATAATAAAAGCAAAAAAAGCAAAGCAAGGCCTTACTCTACCTAATTACTCAACAGTCCCTCATTTTTTAAGGATTACATCACCATTTGCTTCATTGATGTTTTGCTTACAAGCAAAAATGTTTATTCCTGTTAGTTACTCAGTACTTTATTTCTTATTACATAACCAGTCCATTCAGCTTGGTAAACTCTGTTATGCACACGTGGCAAAACATGCAGTTCATTTAATAAATAATGAGATAATGACATCTCAGTGGTTAAATGCCTGGAATCCTTTTTTATATTTTTTTATTTATTTAATTGTGGCCATCTCACGTTAAGTTTTTAATCATGTCAAAAATATTTGGGGGAGGGAGGGGCTTGCCTTGAATGAATGGATGAAACCTTGTCTGATGAACAGGCAAAATTGGTGCCCATTGCGCAACACTGTTTATAGGATATCCATGTCATTTATTTTTAGAAAGCTATATAAACTATTTAAAAAATGTCCCCGTAATGTAAATAGGGAGTTCACTGTTGTCAGTTGTTTATTTCTTCACACACAAAAGAGGAACAGCATCTGTTTAGACCTTTAAGTCTTTGTACTGCTGCCTTTGAACTTGACTCTGGTCAGAGAAGTTTCTGGATTTAACACAGGAGAAAAAAAGATTCTTGGAAAAATCAAAAGAAATTGGAATTATTTTTGATCACAGTGAGGAAGTAGGTGATTGATTTTGAGATGATTCACAACAGCAATGTGAATATAAATCTGTAGTTTGGGGAGAAAAAAAGAAACACAAACATGCCAGAGGAGCCACTGAACAGTGGGAGTGAGAAGTCAGGGACTGAAAACTTAACAAAACCATTTCATCAAGCAATATCTGATCTTTCTCTTGGCTGAGTATTGATTTTTGTGGTTTGCTCTGTACCTCTGTGTGCAATCTTTAACAGTTCAATGTCATGCGCAGTATCTCCTCTCATATAATTAACAAGGTCAATCATTAACTCGGACTGGTAGAACTCCATCTTTGCACCCATGTTAATATTCTGTTGGTTGTGAAGCCAATTTCAAGGACTGAAGAAATGTGAGAAAAAAGAAAATAAGAAAGGAACAGACCTCCCTCACACAAGCCCTTCAGTTTGGAGTTTGGAGCAAACAGACAGCAGGAAATACTTTTATGTTGTTTGACTCAAAATCATATTGATCTCCACTTCTTTTGATTCCAATTTCCCAACTCGCAGCCAAATCCTCCCACACAAGCTTTGCTTTTGAAAGATTGCTTTCAGACAGTTTAAAGATGCCAGCCATGCACCAAGGCTGATTCTCTGAGAATATTACTTTGAAATACGCATTGATTCTGCTTGTTGAAATGATGCATTGTACGGGTACTGAGTGAGGTGGGGAGATACGGCAGTGAAAAATGACACTGCTTCATGAACTATCAGTTTCAGTGGCTCAAATAGAAACATCTGGTTCGACTCGGCTCCAAAGAACACAAACCCGGCTAAAGAGGCCGCTTGTGTTGGGAGGAGACAGTCTTCAAAAACAAACACCACCAGCTTTGATGGCTTCTGTCATAATTTGCTTGAGGTCTTACTCAGTTTCAGAGCCACAGGTTTTACAATGATCTCCATGTACAGAAGATACTTATTGCATGCATGGTGCTAAGTTAAAAAGAAAAGGTGAAAAAAGGTTTCACAACTGTGTGTGATAACAGATACTCATCCTATGAATACATTACATTGTTACCTCTTTGGGGACTGTACATAGTTTGGCTTTAGAGTAATCCATCAACCCTGGGTGAGAAATAGCCTTCTATATTTGTCCTCTACATCATTAGCTTGTTCTCTCAGCGGGTACAGGGGCAGCTGAGGAGACAGCCATCTCCATCAGTCATAACTGCTGGCCTAATGCCCAGAGCTCCAATCACTATGAGGTTTTAAAGCAAAGAATCTCCCTCCTCATGCGTATAAAAGCCAAGCAGGTCAAAAGGTTCTGAAATGATTTGCATAACCATTGAGGTACTGACTTTATGACTATTACTCACTATTTAGATTGATTTGTGATGCTCTCAGAACATGATTTTCTTTACTGGCAAGTTTTTCCATTCCTATAGTCATGGCAAATACCAAGTAACCTTAAGATCTTAAACTGGCTATAGCTTGAAACTTTTTGAGGCCCACCATTGCCTTTAAAATGCTACCATTCTTATATTCTATATGCAATCAATTGCTCTAATTTCTTCTCCAGCCACCCAAATTTAAGGCTCTCAGTGCCACTAGGAGACACAGAACACAAGGCCTATAAAACCCCAGCTGAAGAGTGGCAAAAGGAAGACATTTGAGGAAAGGAGCCGAAACTGGGAATCGCTTCTGTAACACTGCTGGGTGACCACAAAAATCTGTCTGAGGACAGCTTCAAGACTGCAGTCATTATTTCACTCTTTTTCTCCAGCGTTTCGTCTGCATCCGTTTACCACCACATCAGCGTCTTTGCACCAAATGAAATCTGAAGGCATTCCTCCCCTTTTCCACACCCTTTTTAGAGAACAAATCAAGCCACAGTAGGGCTTTTTATATCTCAGTGGCTTATGCTGAGTTATTGTAACTAAACTTGTCTGTACCTAAGCTTTATGGAATGATAAATTATGATGGATAACTGAAATAAAAAGTACAATGTACAATATTAGCACAGCAGTTCTTTACCAATTAGCTCATCTTTTCTTGCTCATGCAGTTCTTGAAATTATTATTAAGTACAATGGCTACAAACCTATCATTAAACCCATGTATTTCTCAGCAAAAGTACAAAAGTCTCTATGGCTCTGCTCACTGGTTTGTGAAGATCAGTATTTCAAAATGTAATACCAAACCATGTTGTTTTCCCTGATCTAAAATCATGATTTTCATATGACCTAGTCATGATCAGGTAAAAGAGCTGATTTTGAGCCCCAAGAACTTGTCAGCTTTGCTGTCAATCAATAGGGAATAAAAAGAAGAAAAATCTCTACTCATGGTAAGAGGTAAAGGTTGAGTAAGCAATGTCTATATGACATCATATATGTTTTTGGGGGAAAAAAAAACTCAAAAAGACATAGAGGTGATATTACTGTGCTGTCTGATAGACTTATCCTATAGAAGAACATCAGTTCCCTCAAAAACTATTTTATTACTTCATTATATGTGCTAAGTTGTCATTTATTTATCTGGATTTTCAATAAAGTACTTTCACTTGTATCAGCAAGAGTGTTCATGGATGCCTCTTCTGTACTGAACACAGTGGTCATGTTTTAAAGCTGGAGCCTACTCTGGATGTGCATTGGTAACAGCTCATATCTCATGGTTACACAACTTCTGCAAAAAACTACTCCTGGCTGAAATGATTGACATGACAGGTTTAAATGTAGGTGTGGCCATCCCACGCTGTCTTCAAAAAGCAACTTGTGCAGTTTCTAAAATGCTCAGTCTTTGTAGTCCTTCATTACACTGAAGATTAGGCCATTATGCTGAATGGTGAAGGATAGTTTAGAGTTCCCACGAACTCTAATTTTGCTTTTTTTTTTTTTTTTTTGACATGTCTAACAGATGATGTCACCTCTGTACCAACAGTTATGTGAAAAAAGGAAAATGCTCCCTCTTTGAGTTTTTAAGCTTTGAATATGAGAGCACAGAAAAAAAATCATCTGGATCTTAGGAGTTCATAAATTCTGTAATTACAACCTCTGATGAACAGCAACACATGATATATGACACTGCGTTTTAAATGGAAAATTTAATTGGAAGCAATGGGTTCCCTGTTAATCATTTCATGGGAATCATTCATTAATCACACATGCTTTTGTCATTTTAGAATCTAAACCTCTATTCACTCGTGCTCATTCGCTACATTGTTCATTATGCATTCTTGTTTAAATGCATTCAAGAATAGTTACACATCTGCCAAAACAGATAGTTTATAGTTTCAGAAGGCTGATTGACCATGAATAATTCAGAGTAAAGTTTATCAGCATATTTGTGGTTTGGGGTCAAGTATAACCAGGTTGCTTGGTATTTCATCTGATCACCCATTTAAGCCAAAGCTCTGATAGAGTTTAACTTTTCTTTTACCAACATTTTATACTGGTTGCCAAATGATATTAGTCTCTTGTGTTTGTGTGAAACACACCAATAGTGGAAGGTAATGGTAAAAAAAAAAAAAAAAATCCCCATTCACAAAACCAGTTTGTTCCAGGATTAGGGTTAGGGTTTGGTGTACAAAGATATAACAGGAGTGGATTCAGTGACATGTGAATTGGCTGAGTGGAAAGGTGTAACAGTGTCACAAGAATGGCTACAAAATCCACAGAGATGATAAAAATCAATCATGTTTTGGCATCTCCAATTCACTGAAAGTCTGTCTTCCAGCTGTGGTTATATGACAAATGTGAGGAAACTGAGGCCAGTACTGCTGCACATGTCCTGTGGGAACAACCAAGTAAAAACTCAGTGTTGACTCAATAAAACAGTCAGTGACCAGAGACATAAGGTTCTTGTTGCTGACTGTGGAAGCAAAGTAGAGGAAAGGACCCATTTTCAGTTTGAAGAACACCATAATGCACTTTGGACGTTCACACTCAGGATGAAATAATGTGAGACCCCTGTCAATGCACTGTGGAGGCAGAACAATGAGGGGATCTCCAGTACATTTTTATACTGTGACCTTGCTGTGAAGGTGACTAATGTTAACTTTGGACAGGCCTCAACTTCTAAGACACAGCCTTTAACTGTCCTCTTATTCACACCAGTTTTATTAAACATGCAGCCATAAGCTTATACAACACTTTAAAATGTATTATTTAACTTGTTGTATTCACCACCATTTCTTCTTTGTGTGATAGACAAGACAAGTCAAGATTTTTTTCTGATATTGAATGTAAGTGACATTCAAATAAATGATGAACAAATCACTCTTGTACATTTTAGACTTAATGTGGTTATGCCCTGTGGTAAATTTTGCCAAAGGAGAGTTAAAACACAGAAATTATGTATTTAAATTGACCAGAAATACAAGATTATCTTATCCTATTGCCACACTGTATTATTTGCAGCAGGCAGCACTTGCGACTCTCGAGAGGCCTCATTCTTTGCTTGAGTTGACCGCCACCCAAGCCAAGAGTGCCTGTATGAAGTCATCACTACAGTCAAGAGCTACTGTGCCACAGAGATGTTGCTCAAGGAGGGAAGAAAAGTTGGCAGAAAATCAGTGTTGTGTCACTGGAAAGGTTTTGCAAGGGGGAGGAGGAAGAATGAGGGGAAGCAAGGAGGGAGGGACCGAGAGGCGGATGCTTTGGAGAAATTCACGCAGAGTGAGGGGAAACTTGTTTGATGAATAAAGGAAAAAGACAAAGATAAAAGAAAGTTGAAGGGAGTGGAAGAAGATAAAATAGACCTGTGGCTGTGCGCGAGAGAAAGAACACTGGTGTTGAAAGAGGACGTGAAAGACATTTTCTCTGGCTCCAGTCCCAGCTGGTGTCTATGCCGGACCGCTGCGGGTGTCAGATCTTTATTCCAACCCTGGAGACAGCTGGAGGTGTCAACACTGTGCTGGCTTCAGTTATTCCTCCAAACTCAGCCATGTCTTTGTGCGTGCAGAAGCACCACTATCGCAACCAGCAGATATCATGTTGACACAAGGTCCCCCTCAGCCTATGACTGACCCGTATTCCCGAATCTGTGCTTTGATTTGTTCTTTTATATCTTAAATTTGAAGATTGAAAACAGCTTTCAGAAACTGTAAAATGGCCACTTGAAAGCTAAGAATCACTTGTAGGATGGATAATAAAGCATGACAGGAAAAGCTATAGAGGGACTTTCATGGCCCATTTACTTTGAAACAATCACTCAGTATGAGGGTTTCAAGTTCTCAAGAGCCACAGACAGATATTTAAGGGGTTAACCCTAAACTACAAATCAAACTGGTAGGAAGGTATTTTATACTTCTATTAATAGATTCCAGAAAAGACATAGCTCTTGACTATCTCATGTCTCTGAAATTCCCATGTTGCTTTTAAATCTTTATCTGAAAAGACAGTCAAAGTTAGAAATGATAGAAGGAATCTGTTTGGATTCAGATTTTTTTCTTGGTATGAACCCACAAAGATAGAACATCTTGCAATAGATATATACGCTTTAGAGAACAGGAGGCTGCAGGATGTTTGAGAAAGACACATTCCTCGGTAATGAGGTTAGTTCTGGTCTGATAGGTGAGTGAGAATGATTTGACAGTCTCTGCAGGAGAGTCCAAATAAGACAAAGTTGGAAAGTTGTGGAAAATGTAAATGTTTGAAAGAAGAGCTATTCATATATTTACTGGGATTTGTATTTAAATGCCGATGGCACAAGCCCAATAGGTTTCATGTTTTGATTCATTTAGTTGTTAACATGGATACATTTTTTGCATTTCAGGTCTTCTGCATATTCAAAAAACAAAAGACAAAGATGAAAAGTCGGGAGGCAAAATGGCAACTGTAACTAATGTTGCTGAGTAGTCAGCTTTCTTAGAAAAGGAAGATAGGTGGATTGACTCGCTGAACCTCCGTGAATCAAAGTGTCCTTGGACCTTCACTTTGGCCCAGACATGCTCACTGGTGTTCGATTACAATAGAGGCATTAACTTAAAATGATCATTTTCTGTAGATGTCACAAGTGAACAAGTGTCAGCCCATTCAACATTAAAACCTGGACAGTGTTTTATGCATAAGCTTTTAAGTTTCTGTCACAGCATTTCAATAAAGTCAAGGCCTCCAGTTATCTTCTCACCATGACTGTGCCTGATGGTTGGTTTTAGCTGTTTATGCTGATCTACTGGGTTTAGTGTTTACCAGTTGTGATCCTGTGCATTATGGCAAACCATATTCACTTTCCTGTTGTTTTTTATTGTGTAGGCACAATTTGGTAAACTTGGCTTGTTGTCTTTTTACAAAAAAAGTTCCTTGGGTCTAGCAACCTTTCCAAACATGTATACAATCCTCTGTGCACTTGAGCAGTATTAATGTCAAGAACTTTAACATTTAACGTGACATGTGAGGCCTGTAGAATCTGCAGTGTTGTCCTTGAGCTTACTTTAGGGTGAACTTTCTGGGTATGTCACTCCCTGGGAGATTGGCAACTGTCTTGAATGCTTTTCGTGTGTGAATAATCTTTGTTACTGCATAATTTGGGATTCTAGCTTGTTTTACTCATGACATACTCAATAATGTTCAAATATTTAGTTAAGTACAATTATTCTGTAATACTTTCATTTTTTTCATTTTATATTTATCTTAAATATTTTTATTTTGCTAATTTTGGCTTCCTTATTTTACCATTTCTGCTTTTGTTCTTTGCTGGTGTAAAAATGCAGTTTCTCCACTGTGGGACAAATAAAGGTTTCTTCTTCTTTAAAAAGGCCTTATAATCCTTCCCTGGATGACTGGCAATGATTCAGGCAACACTAATTGCTTCTCTAAACTCATTGCTGATGTCTTTCTTTCTTGGTATTGAGTTAACACACACCTGCATGCCAACGCATAAAACCTTAGGATTGCAAGAGGGTGTTACTTCTGTTTTACCATTTGACATTTAAAGCTTTTAGCTGTTTGTAAAGTTGCAATTCGTTCTTACAATCATCGAAAGACATTCACACATTGAGAATGTCATTTAGTGAAACATTGCAGTTATTATTTGCCCCCTTCTACATGGTTATTGTTGGATTTTTAATTTCAAAATTGTCATCCATTCTTGTTTGTTCTGAAATCTATAGATGTTTCTGGAAAATATGGGATCTCAAAGGAAGCACATGTTACTCTGTGATGTCAGTGTCCTTTTCTGGATTAATGCTGCCATTACAGACCTCTAAATGGCCTTTACTCATGGCACTGATTTAACCTCATACCGTCACAGAGCCTGACTTTTGGACTTCTTACTGATACCAGTCTGGATTGTGCTTTTCCTCTTTGTTTTTTGTTTGTTTGTTTTGTTTTGTTTTTTAAAGAATCGGGTATTATCTGGTCCGATTTGAACCAGAACGCATCCAGGTGAGATTTGGCAGATAGTGTTTACTGTCGCCAGTCAGCTGTAGTTTTCTTTGACATATTACAACCATCAATGTTTATGAAAATCATTTATAATGGACAAAATAAAAACAATTAAGAGAATAAATATCATTCACTTTTAAGTTTTTTCCCCTTTAGAAGTGTACTAAAAACAATTTGTTTTGCCATGTTTTTGTAAGCAATTACCTCTGAAATATTATACTCTTTGGTGCATCAAACCCAAGCGAATGGGTGTGTTTATGGAATATGGGATTCCTGATAAATCTTTGGCATAATGTTATTGAATTAGTAAGGACTTAGGAGCAGATATATTAATTCCTGTCTTTTCCAGTTCACTGCTTTTGATAACAACATGTTGGAGTCCCACATGATATACTTCTGTATCCTCCATGATTTTTCATTACCTTTAGTAAGGCATTGGTAAGGGGGTGACAATGAATAATAAATGAGCTTGAATTTTTCCAATGGAATTTCCATTTGCGCTGTGAACAATTTTCAGGGAAGAGGATTTACATTTAATACCTTACGCTGACCCCTCCAGCAGTTGCTGTTTGTCGCACAGATGAATGGTAATGTATCCATCTCTTCCATGGCATGACGTGATGATGCTTCCTGTCATTTAGAGACACATCAATCTTACGACCCAAATCTACCTCTGAAGTTCATGCTGAACTAATCAGATTATTCCTGGAATAAGTAAAAAGTTAACCATCAAATCTGCAAATACTCAAGTTTAATTGGAAGCAAATAAACACAGAGCATGTCACAGCATCTCCTTAAACGTCTCGGTCTTATGAAGTCTGAAGAGGAATATTCACCCTCTGATGATGATTTAATAAAAAATAATAAAAAAAAAAAAATAAAAAAAAGTCTGTGTGGCTGATTTGAAAAGAAGTAGCGTTGTAACACATGTAAACCTTAAATTGTGTAACAATATTTGGTTATTGATTGGACAGAATAAAAAACAGCCTTTGGGTTTAATCAAATAGCTGTAAGACCTTAGAAAATGTACCTTGACCGATGCTCTTGACATTACTAAACACTTAAAGATATTGTTAGCCTGTACAGTAGGGTACAGAGCTTGGAAAGTCTGAGGTAATGGCTTTATAAACTAGTATAACTATCTTTATTCAGACAGACAGCAGTAAAATATTTAGAGTAGGTAATTTACCCTACCCAATAAGTTTTGAATGTAAGTTTCTGAACATGAGCTGTGGGCCTCCAGGATCCATGTAATGTGGTGTTACTGAGCTGGCAATTTCATCAGTTGGTTTGGAGCTCTCTCTCATTACTCAGAATACTAAAAAACCACAATGCCAGCCCCAGAGTATGTGAGTTGTTATGTCAGCTGGTGTGGGCAGAGCAGCAGCTAGTCCCAGTCTCATACTTATTCTGCCACACAAGTACTGTTACCCAGCAAGGTAGCACTGCTCGCTGTTTTGACAAAACCAACAGTCTAACTCTTCTGCCTTGTATACAAGATTATACAAGACATTTAACTGCACCACAGGTGTTGGAGGCTGCAAAGAGCATTTCACTTGAATGCACTCTTGGGTTCAACCCTCATAGCTGCGTCCCTATGTCAGCTGCAGGACTGTGGGTTGAGGTATGAGCAGTACCAGTCTGTACACTAAGTAAATCAAGTGATGAGCCAGTGAGCAGCTATTACGGTTGAACAGCAAAAAGGAGAAAAACTATATTTCGAATACTATATTTCTGTAAATGTTTGGTGAGATAAAGACATCTTAGATTTTTGCTTTTTTTTGTCAAATATGGGTTATTTCTGACAACTAGAGAGGATACATTATTGGAGCATGAATTACTCACAGGGTTGAATGGCTAGAACCCTGCTCACAGAAATATATCAAAGGTTTCAGGTGGAACTGGGTATAATATTGTACTTTGATATCAAATAGTGGAAGACTCAGTCTGGGAATGGGAATCCAGGACAGCACGTAAAACTCACTGACAGACACCACTGAATATTTGAATGCATTGTGTCTGAAACTTCAGTGTTTTGTGTCTGAATTGGATCTGGAACTGAAGTTACTGAAGTCACTTCAGTTTTAAATTCAACATTTTTCCAGCCCATTATCAACTAATAATAATTATAATAAAGCTTTAATACTAATCTTGCTAGATATCATGGAACAGATACATTTATTAAACTTTTTATTTCCTCTATCAGGGTTCAAGGAAATGAGTAGCATGCTACAAATAAACCACGATAAGTAGGCAGTAGATGTGCCCCACGCCATTTAAAAAATTATTTACAAAAAGAAAAAAAATCTATAAGTTCTGTGATAGCCTCCGTTGCACCACATTTCTGAGGTAATTGTAAGGAACATTTATCAGTTTGGCTGACCAATGGGTAGTACTGTCTTCAAGAATTATGGTGCCCCAGTTTACACTGCTTAAGCTGAAAAGAGGGCAGCAGGTATGTGGAACAGTTGGGTTGCCCCAAAACTTGCCAGATTTTAATTTAATCAAATATGTCAGGTGTCTTTTTGGGGCAGTTTTTTCAGTTTGTTGTATTTTTCCACCCACCACCATCTGTGACACCATTAGAAGAGGTTGTGCTTGAGGAACTGGTTAAACTCCACCTTCCACCTTCCAGAACTTGGTATAAAATGAACATTTGATATCCAAGCTAAAAGAAGAGAAGTCAAGTTTGCTGTAGGACTTGAGCTCTGTTCTCTTATGTTTCACATGAATAAAAACTCAGTTGAGTGTGAATCCAAATTTGGTAAAAAGGTTCTATCCCACTCTTGATTGGTTCCCAATACTGCCTAGATACATTTCCACATTGTGTTGTCCACTTGTGATCAGCAAAGCAGCAATTAAAGTAAAAAAGACAGTTTATTGACTGAAATCCAAAATGCTGGATATTAGTTCATTTTCATGAGCAAAATATTGTGAGAGAATAAACAACAGGAGGGGCAGGGGTGCAGATACAGTTGGTTGCAATCTGCTTGTTTGCCTCTAGATGTCCCTACACACTCCTTCTTGAAACTAGAAAAAGCCAGTATTGCAATAAATTGAGTTTGACTGACAGGTGATTGCAGGATAAAATAGTGAGTGATGACTGCTTAACAGCTAAGACGTCAACAATGATCCCAGTCTTTTCCCCATCATGAACTTCTTAACTTCCCTACTTACAGTTACTTTTCATCTCCTTACAATATTGCCTGCAATGTGTGCAATGCAGGAAGTTTAGCCCTCTGTTCCTTGAGATGAAAGCAGAAGCTAAATGTAAATGTAAACACGCTCACACAAGACTCACATGATACATCTTTCCTTTCTTCCCAACATAGCTTGTAATCTGATGCCTGGATGCCCCTCGCCATTCCTCATTACCCAACATTCCTGAGGGCTGCATGCTGAGGGTGTGGCAGAGAGACTGGTGTGAGGTTGGCGCAGAGCCAGGTGACAGTGATTGAGCGAAGGATGATTGATGGGTACAGCTGATGCACCAGATCTGCTTTCAATTGTTTTTGGATCTGGAACTTCTCACCTTGTAAAAGAGCTTCAGGATGAATGAGGGTGTAGATGTCGGGGAAGAGGATGTCAAGTGCGAGAGCTGGTTGAGAGGAGCTCGAATGGTTATCTGAGGATGGACTTCTCAGTTAAATATTTATAACACTTACAGTTTCAAGGTGGTTATAAATTATGAAGCATCTTTCTCACAAAGTTTTAATGTTGTCTCCATGACAACATCTGATCATATTTTTTATTTCAATGCTAAATATTGTTTTGAGGAGGTTTTGGCGTAGTGGTAGTTTGGCCTGGGGATGTTACCGAAGCCCACAGCGTTCCCACTGCCTCTGAGACTCATGCAATGGTGGTCTCAAGTGCAGATAAATGTGGACGGCTATGTCAGCTAGGGTAGCCAATGGAAATCCTACGCTAAATCAATATGCGAAACATGATGATCTGCTGTGGCAATACCTAAAAAAGGGGGGAAAAAATCTGCCCAAAATGAAATAAGCTTTAAACACCTACCAAATATTTGTTGAGTTCATCAATTACAGTTTTTTACAACTTTACTCATGACCCTCCCCACAAGCCTGCCAACAAGTGGCCAGCTGCTCCATGTAGAAATGCTTGTCTGTTATGGCTCAAAGCTAAGACTCCACAGACTGCAATGGTGTAAAGATCACTAGTCTGTGACAAAAATGCAATGAGCTAGCAGCCAAAGAAGAGAGGAAAAAACTCACTTTCTACAGATAACTGAATTTGATCTTGAATGGTATTTTGTCAGCATAAATTTTATTTCAGCACAAAACTTCACTTAATTCATGTAATCTTAATTTCTGTGTAAAATTGACATTTGTGTTGCCCCTTTGGTCTGTTACTTGTACAATTTGATTTCTTTGTTATGGTTCCTGAAAGGCTTAGATGAAGTGAACTTATGAATTACTTATCAGTTTTATTGGCTTTGATGATTCTATAGAAGTGTCAGTCATCCAAAATTAGTCAAAGATGTCCCAAGACATCACCATGTGCACATACAGAAGAGGTCATCTCAAATAAACCCTAATAGTTTTAAGTGAATTAAGATACCCAGTGACATCCATGCTCTTCAAAGCTCTCGGGAAAAAGACTAGATCAATTACACTTGAGCGCTATAGTATTTAGGTTGACACTATCTGACTCCAAACCAATACTGTATGCACTCTAAAAATGTTAAAATTTGCCAGATATAAATCTTTTTCTTTTCTCTAAATATGCTCTGCACCTTGGGGATTTTCTCTGGCTTGGTTTTATGTCTGCTTAGTTTTACACTTCTGTTATAATCCTACACGTATTATCTTTATTTTCATACCAAAACCTTTTCAAATACACTTTGTATGTGTTGAGATACACTGATTTTAAAAAGTGTATGTTAATTTTGAGAGGGAATCCTAAAAATAGGCATCATTAGGAAGGGATAAAAGACAAAAAGTAAGTAATAGTGTGTTTAGTGACTGAACGAGGAATTTAACAGAGTCCAACTCGAGGCATTAATGTGTCAGGAAGGCACAAAGTCAGATCTAGGTCTTAGTAATATTTGGCTTCAGCCTGTCCCATTTTTTTTTTTTTTTTTTAATGTTGCACCTGTTAAAATATGGTGAATTAGCTCAGACATATTGTCATAAAAATTTTCCCTCAAGTCGTAAATGGTTTCAATAAAAGGTTAGCGTTTTTGGATTTCCTAATGCTTGATCAACTAATACAAAAAGATGTTGAAAATGAATGGAAATGACTTCTTTAGCTAAGATAGATGCTGATTAATCTCAGCCTTTTCCCACCCAGTCTTTGAGAACTGCTCATCTAAGTTTCATCAGTTAAAATTATCATTCAAATTAAACTGGTTTTCTTTTTCATGCCAGTTTAAATATTGTTTTTCTGCTAATTAGAATTACCTGATCTTTCTTTTCCATTTCCCATGACCCGTTAGTCATGTTGAATTGAACAGGTGGAACCCCCCATTCTTCCATTCAGCTGTGATATTCCGCTGCTCCATTGTTCCTGGTGGGAGCCGCATAGCTGACGCTGTTGCCTTCCAATTCCTGCTTTGCGGTCAGGACAGAGTTGCTCTGTGTCCCGGCAGGGAGGAAATGAGACAACATGCCTACAGAGTGTGGACGGACACAGAAGCCCCATCCCTGACCTTATGAGACACTATCCGACCTTTACTGATCCACCACGGTTCTACATGTTCCACATGAGCAGAGGGGTTGCACTTTCATATACACCAGAATTTATACTGAAAATGAATCCAGCATTAGACAAAAGCTCAGAACTCTTTTGCCCTCTTTTAGTGTGTAATTTAATATAATAAAATAGCATATGAAATATGACAGTAGAAGCCCACATTATGGTGCAATGTACAATTCTCCAAAATAGGTCTCTGCACAAGACAGTTGAAAGACATGAAATACAAAGGGTCAGTGCAACATTCATGAAAAATCAGCAATATCATCTGCTGCAGTTTTTATACATGGGATAAAAGTCAGTCTCCAATGTGACATTCTTACCTAAGCCAGTGATATGAAACTTGCTGAAAAAAAAAATACTTTCATACAGTGAATCCAGTTGACATTATTGAAAGTCTGATTTGATTCCAACTCATTGTTTGATTTGGCAGCTCTGGTTCAAAACCTAAAGGGATCTCTGGTTTGCATGCTGAGGTAATTGGGTGGATACATAAGTGGGTGTCAGGAGAGAGAGGAGCAGGTGTTTATCACATAAATCTTAATTTGTTTATCAGTGGAGCAAAAAAAGCACACATTTTCCTTTCTTCTTTTTTTGTCTGATGTTAGCTGTATCTTTGGAAGATGAGTATAAGACGTTATGTGTGAATCATGGCAAGTTTGTGTAAATTGGGTCAATTTGGTAGCAGTACGATTCAATCCAATTTTTAAAATTTTTTTACCCTATAATCTCTGATTTAACATTAATTAGATGTTTTCTCTGTATTATATTGAGTTCTGGGGAAAAAAAATCAAGTATATCTGGACAGTGTTTTTCTGTGCCATGGCCAGAGAGCGGTTATGGAGTCAGGAATTGATCGATCTGTTTCCCCTAAAGATCTTTGAAGTTGAGTGGGATTGGTGACAAAGCCTTGGTTCTGTTAATATGGGCCCCTGATGACCTGGCGGTATTTGAGCTGCCCCTCAGGTCTACTGATCAGAATGTGCTGTGTTATAACTACGAGCAGCACAGAAGGGGTTAAGACTTGGTTGGTCTTCAAGGGCCAAGCCTCTACACACCGAGGGATCTTTGGTTCTCTCTGCAAGGATCATGGACCTGCAACCTGTCAACCTCTGCTGAATTCATGTCCCTCAGGCCAGTGGAAAATATCAATCAATCATTACCTGAAGCCCAACACTCAATGGCAGCAAATCCTGTAAACATTTTATCTTCTTGGCAAACATACAGCAGCTATCTTAAAAAGAAAAGAGGGTGAGTGAAGCTTCAATCAGCTTTTCAATCTTTTTTTTCTTCCTAGAAGAAGATTACTGTCTTCAGTACTACAATTTTTTTTCAACCTGTTCAAGATTTTTTTTAAATCTCTGTTTTAAGTTAATATGCATCCAAACCAATCCAAAGGATCAAGTAAAGTTTTAATTTTGTCCATAATGTCTATTTATACAGGCAGTCAAAGTTTATTGCTGATATAATGCAACAATGATACAGTTGCAAGAAAAAGTATGTGAAACTTTTGGAATTTATTGGTTTTCTGCACTTTTTTTCATAAATTAGCATCTAAGTCTTGATAATAGACAAACACGGTGTACTTGGAGTTTTAAATGAAGTTATTATCACATTTTATGCTATATTAATTAAGAAAACCGGTAAATTGAAAGAGCTCCTGTACTTTTTCTTGCCACTTGCTGTAGCAGAAGAACTTGGTGACCATTTGTTGGGACATCTACTTCCTCACACTATGAAAAACAAAGTTCACTATTAACAAATAATATATCTGTATTTAACATGTTAATCATCCTCTTGTCTTTGGTATGTATTTGTTATGAAAAGATGTAAAGCAATCTGAAATAATGAAAATGACTTTACTTCAACCACTTCTAAAAAATGTCAATTTTCCTTCTTTTTGAAAAACTGACAAGCCAGTGGCTTTAAATGTTACTTTCATTTGTAGAACTTTATTCCACACTTTGAACAACTTGCTCAACAAGTCTAAATGTTCAGACATAAAATAACAAAATGTAAAAGCAAATGCAGCAGCTAGTTTTACTGCTGTGAGCTCCACACTGGTGCTATATTTTAAGATATATAACATTTATTTTAAACTTTCTTTGTGTGAGTGCTGAAATTACATCTAAACGTTCTGCTTATAAAAGCCATTATAAATCTGATCATGTCAATGCTGAAAGGAACTTTAAAACTTTCTATTAAAAATGATAGCTTTGGTGTAAGAAAAGTAAAACATTGATGTGTTTCACATTAAAAGACAATATAAAAAAAATACTTTTTGATCTGTAAATACACACAGCATATTGGATTTATTTGATGTTTTAAAAACCACCACTGTAGCTCAATTTTTTTTTATGATTCTAAGGTCCCATTCATCAGCTGCAAAACCTCTCTATATGTAGCCTAAACAATTACATTTTATTCCTGATCATCATTTCACAGATAACGCTGTCAAGATGCAAGTTCAAAGGGTTGCCCAAAGCAGAATTTCACAGAAGTGGAATGTGATCCCACACCACGCTGATTACTTTTGTAATCAGGCCTTTATTGAAATAACTCTTGAGAATATGGAGCAAAAGCAAAGGCAGACTATGAAAGTTTCTTCAGTGAATGTTTGTCCCACCACACATGCGAAATGAAGTCATTCGCACCACTAGGGATGCTCAGCGTTTGCACAGTTCATCACATCAGGCCTTATCAGTCAAAGAGTGAGAGCTTCAGTTGCACTCCCAAGCTTTTTTTCTTTTCCCCACCGCCCTTTGACTTTTCTCCCCAAATCATAAACTATCACATGCTTTTTTCATTATAAAAGTATTCTAGCACCAGAAAGCTTGAGCGCTAAGAAGGGTTTATTTATTTATTTTTGAATAAATGAGGACATTCTGGTCTCCAATAATGTGTTATACTGTTTTTTTTTTTTTTTGCTCCAGTGGTCTCTCAGAGCAGTTCAACCATTTTCACATTTATTTTGACAGAAACGTCTCATTAAGGGAGAGGTCGATCCATATTCTGTACTCGAATAATAATAGAACTTTGCTATGATACTTAAAACCTGTTAAGCTTACACTTGAGAGTGGATGGATGGATCATGAACCGGGTGGGGTGGAGGGGTGATCATGTGGGAAAACCTGGAATGAGATTTAACTTCTAATTACATCTATCAACAATGGGAGATTGCATGTCAATGCCAGTGTGTTTCATGTTAGCTAAATGCAGTCCGTGACAGCCCTGCAATTAATTGAAACATTTGAAACAGGGGAGGGAATGCTCCTGGGCTCATGTGGCCTTGGCTGGCGCGTCACATGCACCGCAGCCTCCAAAAGACACGAAAAGCCTGAGAGATCCGGCGGCTGCTTAGCCTAGCCTCGGTATCAGCAGGCTAGCGTTCCTCTCAGTCGGGGGGAACCAGATGTAACTTTGTACTCACCATTAACACGTGTATCATGTAGAGGCGGCCATGGAAATGTCCCATTCCTGACCAGGTTATTGTGTCAGGATTATTTTGGAAGACTGGAAGTGTTAAAGATGAAAGACTCGAAATGGAGGCATCTAGTTTCTGGTGCTTTGCTGGCCCATAGCGTGGTGAAAAGTAGGGAGTGGCAGGATGGACCAGAGGTTTATTGTCCCCAACAGCTGTCCGAGACACTCAAGTCTGTGATGAATGTTGCCAAATGTGTCAGATATTTCAATGGATTTTGATATATTTGGAAATGATTAAAATCAACTGATTTGGCTGCATAGTTTTAGGTTTATTTGGCAATTTGGGTGACTGATTAACAGTCTAAAGGAGAATTTGCTATTACTTTTTCAGTTCTGAAGTGAAGTTGTGTGAAGTACTCATGAGTAGCTGGTGTCTTAACTGGCAGTAGACAGTGATCCTAGTTCTCTCTGTTTAGAAGATAAACAAGGAAGTTAACCACTACTCAAATATGAGGGAATTTTCTCCATCCAAAACAACTCAAACCTTCGTAGCAGTTGGAGCAAACTTTGTCTTTGATAGTTTTCCACATCTTCACTCTTGCATGAGACAGTTGTTTACTTTGTCTTTATCATCTTTAGCCCAAAACACCTGTGTTTCAACATGTCGGAGAATGGACTATAGCACACATACCCAGACTGTATGAGTGTCTAATGGAAAAGTGATCGGTTTCAAAATTATGCAATATAAGGATCCCTTCAGACACATGCTCAATGAAGTCTATAAGCTCTAAGATGTAGCTCTTTTTCTTTATTATCATTATTTCTCTAAGCATTTCATGGTCTGACCTTGGGGTAAATTCACTCCTACAAACACTTACAACTCTCTCAAATGCTTACCATATGTGAATAAAATTGCTATTTTTAAAACTTCAAATTTGATATTGTTTGGAAATGTTTTTGTTTTGATCCTCTCCAGATTCATGTCCAGCAACGACTACTTCTCTATAGACCATTGCTTGTGTCTTTACCTCTTGGCATTATTTTAACTCACACTAACCCATTTGCCTTTTTAGTTGTCTACACACCTGCTGTTCATCAAGGGCAGATGATCACCAGCACCTGGCCACAACTCACGAAGCTTGAATCATATGGAAGCTGCTAGGAGATAGTCGGTATTGCCTGAGTGATTCTTTTCTTTTCTTTTTTTAACCTCATTTTTATTCAGTAAATAATGGCATGATGAAAAAAACAAATGCTCTTTAGATATGCTGTTTTCATTTGAGATTGTACTATAACAAGATGAATTTCATTTAGTTTTGAAATACAAAAAAATGCATGCAATTAAAAGAGGTTCCACCAACTTTTGCACATATATGTTTAAAAAAAATGAGAAAGCAAAAAATATCTTTTTTTTCTTACTTATTGTGTTAAATGACACTTTCCATTGAATATATTTGGGTTTACAACATAAGACTCATTCCGTCATTTTTTGACATATTTTCATTATAAATCATCTCTATTTATGATTGCATCTCTGCTGTTTTGAAGCTTAAATATTTGCTTGAATGAGTTTATTGTAGTTTATGGCATACTGGCATTTTTTCACCTTTTTTTTAACTACAGCAGTGAAAATGCTTGTAAATCCCATGTCCTGACAAAGCAAGGTGTTGTGTGTTTCTGGCATGAATCCTTTAAATATAATTCTTCACAATGACAATGTTCCACTGCTCTAATTTAGCATTGTTTCTCAGAGCCTCTTTTATGTTGGAAAAATCAGTGGAAGTCATCTCTCCAG
Organism: Zenarchopterus dispar; assembly: GCA_028564865.1. NCBI lineage: Eukaryota > Metazoa > Chordata > Actinopteri > Beloniformes > Zenarchopteridae > Zenarchopterus > Zenarchopterus dispar. The sequence continues at coordinate 1,379,964 of JAOWBL010000002.1, forward strand.
TCTGTCCCGTTGGTTTGTTACAGTGGAAACTGCTGGGTGACATTCACAGCATGCCAGGGGTCAGCGGCGTCGGCTGGAGCAAACTGGCATGTCAGTCAAAGGATGCACTTGGAAACAATCTTAAGTATTATTTATGAGGCTGACAACTGCCATTACAATGAACTATGACATCACCTAAGCTTAGCCCATTAAGCATTTATTTGCAGTAATGTGGCACCTCACACATCAAGCTGTCCGCCCAGTGTTCCCTGTGCCTCAAACGGCCTGCGGCTAATTACATGATCTGATGGTTACACAAGGAAGGTTGGGACTGTGGGTGCTCTGCTGCTGGATGCTCGATTTTGTGGAGGTAGCTCACCACCACAAAAACAACAGCTGCTGTGCCCTTGAGGAAAGAGTTAAACCGACAGGCAGGCAAGCGGCAGGTCACCAGCCAGCAAAGTCTATTTCACAGAAATACAGGGCATCCTATCTTCTTCTAAGTGCCATCTAAATACAATCAAATAACCCTCTGTGATTAATTCAGTCCATGTTTTCTAATTATAGCTTGTGTCGCTTTAATTTTCAAATGCAAGCTGGAAAAAGCTTGGATTAATCGTTGTGAAATCTCTCCCATGAGGTGAGCTCACTTTCAGGCAGGAAGCGAAGAAGCCCTGGAGCTGTTCCTTCCAGACTGACAGAAACAAACGAGACGTCTGCTCGCCTTTTAACAAGAAGTTCACAAACAGGTGGTTTCAGAAGCATGTGACGCAGAGCAGCGCCATTTGTTGGACTGAAAAAGAGAGAGCTGCAAATGTTTCTCTTTTTTTTCCACCATATTATGTGGGTTTTGTTAGTATGATGCAATACATGATTGGATTTATTTTTATTTTTTCTTGTGAAGTTAGAAAATGTACAAATGCTGATGGAAACAACCCTGAAGCTACAAACTTTCCTATTTTTTTTTTGTTTAACTCTGTAGACTAACAGATCATTGTCTTTTGCTTCACAACCCTGTTTCCAATAAAATATCTCATATCAGTCACACAAATGCCACAATAAAGAGTTTAGCTTTTTTGCTCTACTTTATGTTTTAATTTCAGCACAACGAAGCAGCATTTTTTTCTTATCAATCATGTCTTGGTTGATCCCAAATCACTTATTTTGTATCAAAACATCTGCAAGACGTTTGCTGAATTTTGTCAGAAATGCCACATCTTTTGTAGAGGTCATCTCATTCACCCTTTTGACTGAAAATGAACTGAACATCTCTTTGATCCATGAGAGATTGTTTGGTCAAGACACCAAATAGTTGTTTGACAATCAAACATGACTCTCTGGTTGCTGCTAAGATGCACATGCCTACAATATCAAACCCAAATCCTATTTAACAACCTGCCATGTTTATTGCGTATGTGCAGGAGTCCGTACTGAACACAATATAATGCTACTGTTGGCTTAGAGAGACAACATGGAAATTTATTGTCACATGTGATTGTTGTAATTTATTGTTTTGAAGACTTGTCACAAAGCTGTTATGCTGAATGAAGCTCAGTGAAGGAGGGGAGAGAGAATAAAAGAACAAGAGAGACAATTTTGTTGTGAATTTAGTTAAGATATTTGTTTTAATTTTATTACATTCCTGTTTTATTTTGAAAGGGTTCTTTGTTCTTGTGTCTTCCATGTTTGGTCATGTTCTCTTTGTTCTGTCAGCTTCTAAACACATAAGAACTCCTTTAATGACTCCATCTGCTCATCTTGACCGTGTGGCTTCTAATTTTTTGTTTTGTGATTCAGTTTACTGCTTTATTCAGTCACATTAACAAAGCACAACAAGCACAGTCAGTCAGATAATAAGCACCACCGTTGCTGTCAGTGCTACTATACAATACCAACTGGTGCAGAGTTTGGTGAAAAAGATCTCTGATGTGACCCCCCAAACCTCACCAGAACCATTATGGGGGTAAACTGAACAGATAGACAAGGAGATGGCTCATCCCTTCTCTTTTTTGCCACATTGCCATTCTCATACATACTTAATGTATGTAACAATGACCTACATCATTAACAACTATAGTTCAAAGGAGATTGTTCTGGGAAGAAAAAGCAGCAACCAAGTCAAAGCACCACTCTTTACTGTTAAGTGTGATTTAAATTTTTATTGAGCAACTGCACACGTAGTCTAGATGCAGGTTTGTTTCTGCAACATTGTAGTGTAGTGTGCAGTGCTGAGTTTACTTTCTTTTATGTCCTTTGTGTGTTTTGTTCATTGGAGTGGAGCAAATTAAGCATATCTTTTATGCAGGCAAGAGCCAGAATTGAGCAAAGGGAAGACTACCAAGAAAAGAACAAGTTCTTTTGGCATTTCTCTTCACTTTTTTCAGGGGTTGCCATAGCTGATTGTTGCACTTGCTTTGACGAGCATTTGATACGCTTCCTGACACAACACTCCCAATTTATTCAGGTTTGGGACTCCAACTGTAGTTATGACAACAACGGCAACCAAAACCTGCCGTTCCCTCAGCTACATCCTGCATTTGGCATACAAGTACAAATCCCCTGTTGTCAGAGGTGTACTATTGGACTGAGTGTTGCGAAATTA
>JAOWBL010000002.1:1390250-1402781 GCA_028564865.1 Zenarchopterus dispar
ATCTATCTATCTATCTATCTATCTATCTATCTATCTATCTATCTATCTATCTATCTATCTATCTATCTATCCCTCTCGGTGCAGGCGGGATGTGATGTCCAGATCTACATGATGCAGGGCTGATGTTTTCTGCACGCTTGTCGGTGTCGTTTACTTTATTTTATTGCGGTGCTCACGGTTTTTTGTTTGTTTGTTTTTTGTTTTTTGCGTGAGAATCATGTAACCTGTAAAATTAAAGGTTAAGTTTTAAAGGAGGGAGCTGGAATAACGTGATCATCTAATATTGGCTTGCTTGTGGCAAATCACTCTTGATCTGCATGTGTGAATAAAAATCTTATCGTGATGGGCCTTTGAGAGACCGAAGAGGGGTTTCTCTGTAATGAAATGTCCTTTGTTGAATGTCTTTGTAAACAAATATATAGGCCCAACCAATGCATATTGCACATTATTGTTATTATTATTTTTTGCATTCCAGTCTTCCTTGATTTTCCTAAATTTTGCTCTGGATTAAATGATGCGCATCCCTTGTCTTCAGTGCCTGGAAATCCCCGTGTGGATGCGCGCATTAATTACTGTTTTAATGGGAGTATGACTAAAAATATAAAAGACGGATTAGGCGCGGGGAAAAGCGGGCCTACGTCCGGTCTGCTCGCCTCACTTAACATGCTGGTGGAAAATCAGCCTGTATCTAACGAAACGATCTATAAAGAACATTTGCATCCGAGCCAGCTGTTCACTTCATCTGCACATAAATCCGCAACACGATAGCGCTCTGTCTGGCCCCGAAAAAGCCCGACGCATCACTTTAAAAAGACTCTATTGTCTGTTATATGTTTGAAGCGTGTTAAAAGGTTTTCTGTGCATGAGCAAAATTAAAATTAAAAAATTAAAAACACATTACATGCACAATAATTACATTTACTTTTTTTCAATGCCGTGTTTATCTTCAAATGCATTCAGTTGAGTTCTTGCATAAAGCTTCGGTTTGGGCTGTTTGCGAAGATATTTCAGGTTGTTTAATGTAAATAGCTGGGGTTTTTTCAAAGACTGATGAAACTATCATTGTATGTATTCCATTGCTTAATGTTACAATAAAACTAACAAGGGAGGGCCAACAGACCCCCATCCCCCATCTACATACATATACATATACACATATACACACACACACACAAACACACACACATCCAACACTTGCTTTTTAAAGATGCCTGACTTTTTTGGGGTTGATTGTTGCTGAAAGTTGAGAGGCTCTGAGTTGCCCTTCGCTAGACTGCACACAAACACTCACACACACACACCCTTTAAAAGCGCGCACACAAACGCGTGCGCGGGGCCCCTCTCTGAGCTCAAAAGCTGGAAAATGTACGCCACTCTTGGAGCGTCTTTCGAGGGAGGAAAAAGTTGAGGAAGACACAAGAGGACGAACCAAGTGGAGACCTCGGATGAAGGCGCCTCCTTCGCTTCTTCTCCTCACGCCGTAATGGTTATTTATGCGCATAAATGAAACAAACCTAAAGGTAGCGCTGAGCCTCTTTTTGGACAGCTACACGGGGTGGGAGCGCACTCACGAAGCGCTCACATTTGCGGACAGAAACTCCTCTGATACTGGAAACATTTTATTATTATTATTCTTATTTCTTCTCCCCGCTGAAAACAACTTCTGGTGTAAACGAGTTTGAACGGTGGAATTTACCTCTTCACTTTCCAATAAGACGCCCACGGCTGGGAAAATCGATCCCCACTGGTGTCCCCGACTGGTAAGTGGCGCTGGAAGAGTACAGACACTTAAAGAACTGAGATGTGAGTTCATGCAAGTGAAGAAATTTGTTCCACCTCGCGCTTTTGCCTGCGCTCTGTCCGTGCGCCTCTGATGTGAATTTCAAAGCCGCGGCTGGAACATAAAGGAGCGTGAAGTGATGTGAGGGCAGGGATCGCCTCACAGGTCGGCCGATAGTAACGATGTCTTGTTAGTGGGGATGGAGTGTGTGGACATAAAAAATAAGGGAGTAAAACAGACGGAAATGTCCCTGTGATTGTGTGGAAACAATCAAATCTCTACTGAAGTGAGAAAACATGAGAGACTGAGAATAATTTTGGTTTATCCGTTTCTGTTGTGAGCTGAAAATGTATCTAGGCCACCCGTGAAAAGCATTTAAACTCCCATTAACCAATCCAAATAAAATGAGGGGAGGCCATCTTCAAACTGATCGCGATTCAAAAGTTACGAGAGTGCGTAAAGGGAGTTCAGATTCGTTTTAAGCCTTTTTCAGACAATTAATAAAGACAATAATAACAGATAGAAAAAGAGGGGGAAACACCACGTCCACTGTCTCAGCACGTCTTTAATTAATGCGGGACCATATGGTGGAAGTTAGTCGAACCATCTCCCGGTAAAGGCTGCAGTCTCATGCTCCACGGTGTTAATTTCAGAAGTAAAGCCAGTGTGAGGCAATGCCAGCTTTCTGTCTGCACTGGGCCTGATGCCACGGGACTCACTGATTCATATCAACCCTTGGTGGTAAGAGCAAATACACTCCGTGAAGCGAGAATGAATGGATGAACAATGATGCCCATTACAAATGTTTAAACTGCCATTATGGAGGCAGGTGATCAAAAGAAAAAAGATAAATGGGCTACTAAACCACCATTATAAAATATTAGAAACTGAAGACATTATCCCTAATATTTATATTATGGATATCTATTAGGGTGGGGTTATACTCATATTATCCTTCTTTAACTTATTGCCTCATATTTAGTTTGACAAAATGTTTCGGGGCTGCATCATGAACTATGATGACCTTTAGGTTCTTTTTAATGGAAGACTCATTGGTTTACTCGCACACACAAAAAAATATTATTAAAAAAAAATCAGTTATATATTTTTTATAATGTTATTAATTTCAAATACAATAAAAAGGAAGGAAGAAAAATTAAAATTTTGTACATTTTTTGAAAAAATAAAACAAAATAATTTTTTTTTTTAATTACAGGCCGCAGAGCATCCAAAAAAGCTAAAATATTATAGACTGATTAGGGAATAACCTTACACCTAACAGTCCGATCACCATCATTTCATTTTGCCGTGGAGATGCAGCGCAAAGGTGAGGAGAAAGTCAGCACAGCGTGTAAAACTTAACCTCCAATATCTCCATCTTCTGAATGAGATGGAGGAAATGCCGCGCAGATGATGTACAGCAGGTGAAGAGAAGAACTGGGGAAAATGGTTAACAGCATGACTGCATGCAAATTTCCCCCCGACTCGAATTATCATAAGCAAACAGTGTGAGCCTGGACTAATAAAAACCCATCTGTGTAACTTCATATCGAGGTACTATGAGGGTTACGGTAATGAATTTTGTAATATCCCACCGACAGACATCTCAATCAGACTCTAATCCCGTGATTTTACCACGGAATCACTCCACTTCCAACTGCTGCAGGATGCAGCAAAACAAAATCCGGCTCATGCAAAACACGAGGGATTTTGCAGATAGACTGTACAAAAATAAGCCAGCAAAATATAACAATACAAATCATAATACGAAGGTTTTGAACTATACATTTGTCATGCATCTAATGAAAGAATCACCCAGATTATCATTTTCATATTATATTATTGTAAAGTGTTTTTATACAGTTGTATTTTCTGACACGCGTGAAATTAAATTAGCATTGAGTCTGCTGATGAAGATAGTGGCACGTTTCTTTCAGAAATAACACCTTAAAACTCAAAAAGAGACTTTCTGGGATGCACAATTGGTAACAATTGTCCGTCTTTTTGTAACTATGTATTTTTGTTATGGTAATAAATCAAATAACGTGGTATTTTTCTTGGTGTTGAGCACAGTTACGTATTTATTTCAAAGTAATGGAGGGTGACCTTTGGGCCCATCCATGTTATTTTGGAGTCCAAACTTACCCCTTCTAGAAATATGACAGCGCTGTGGAGCGTTTCTTCTTTCATCCATTTTTTTCTTTAACCAAAAAATTAAAGCTTATTGTTGTTCTTTTGTCTGTTTTTACAGAAGCACTTCCTCAGACTGTTGTAATGGAGTCCCATTGTCGCAAACTGGCCACCACCTGCGCACAAATCGGTGAGTATCAACCTCCATCTAGAGACAAAATGATGAATTTCTTCCAGCAGCTAAACTTAGCCTCAGTTTTTGGAAACAATATATTATTAGCGTAATTTCCCGCTTCAGTCCTGCATGAAATATATTAAAGGCATATGCTACAAATAGACTCCAGCCTACATGAGTGTCCTCTTCATATTACAGAAAGTAGCCCATATACAAATAACCCTGTTCATCCTTATTTCTAAATATTATATCATTTATAAAATTAGCAACAGTGGATGATTTCATTCTTAAAATGTAAATATTACTTTGGACGTAAACTCATCAAGCAGTTAATATTATATGTTAAGAGAGAAAGAAAACGGGGAAATAAAGTGTGTTAGCTACGTTTCCAATTAGGGTGATGTTAACTAACTGCGCCGAAAAACATTAGTCTAGCTGTAGAAACATCAATAAACCTTGTTAGACATGACACTAGCTAAAGGTACACTTACTGCAGTTTTATTTTGTAAAAATTCAACTAATTAAAAAACGCTTTAATTAGATGACAGTAAAAAGGATGGTGTAGCTTCTCGAAAAGTGCAAAATAAAATAAGCAAATCTTTATGACAATCTTAGAAATGACCTCTAGTTTTCTCTTTAGGTTGTCCACTTAAACTTTGGGCCTGAAATATTCATTTTTATGATGAGAAAGCTTCAGTCTGTACAGTTGGGTCTGTGTTGGCCGCAGTGGAGAAACGCGAGCTGACATCTAGTTCGCTGTCCTGCATCGACACCTGCTGGTCAAAAGTGAAGCAGCGTAGCTTTTGAGCTGCGACTAAAGCAGGACTGACGCTCAGCATCGTGCAAGAGTTTGATAACGATGAGCACCCTGCACGGCGATGATTACTGATGCAGTCAGAAGATTGTTCCACTTAAATTCCATTGTACGGTTTTATTTACTGGTATTCCAATAACAGAACTGTTGTCTAAAAACTCACATTTGACCACATTATCTGTTATTTCCAAAAATAAATAATTTAACCCTGATTGATGTAAAGAGAAGCTGAAGACTATGCCTCGAATTAATTCATTATCCTCTAATGTAGAGGTGGAAATTACATCAAGTCTTGTTAGACCCCTAAATGAATAACCAATAACTCTCATTCTGCCTCATTTAGTCAACACTGATGCGGCCATGTGACAGAGGGACGGCTTCATAGCTGTACTATGAGAACACCTATTGATTAAGAATAATAACTCAAATGAAAACTGGTGAGCAGGAGCTGCAAATAAAGAGGCACCAGCGTCCACTGTGCTGGCGTGCTTGCTGGACTGACTCCGGGGAAAACTAAATGTATAATGAAAGCCCATTCGTGAGGAGGAATATACTAATGGAGGCATCTGATGTCTCCTTAATCCTATGTAAAAAGCCTTGTCGTCTCCCCCTATATTGACTGAATAGCTAATTAATGGCCCTCAATAGCTGAGGCCTATTGCACGCAGTAATCCGCAGAAGAGAGATAAAGCATTCAGATGGTAGAAATGAAGAGGAAACCGGTAATCCACTTCAAGTTTAGTATTACGGCCGCGAGAAAAAGAAGAAAAAAAATGGAGAGAAATGGAACAACAAAAGGTTCAATACTTGAAAATTCAGAAAATACTATACAAGGGTTGTTTCTCTATTATTATTATTATTATTATTATTATTATTATTATTATTATTATTAACCAATTACTCTTTTAAAAAATTGACGTGAGACATTTTATTCTCATTTACAGTCATAAAAACAAATAAATCCATTCCTATTGATCCATCGGCTAGCGTGAGAGGCGACTTCTCTGTGTGTGTGTGCATCTTAGCGTTTGTGCGTGTCGCATACACTCCGTGGTCTGCTGGTATTTAAATATGAGGGGCTTTCACGGGATTAGCCTAGTAACTTCTTAACTGCGCCAAGTCTGGGCGCGCTGGCTGAGTGGGCGTCCGCCGGGCCACGTGGAGGTTGGATGTGAGCTTTTGGTGATGTTGTTGTTGTGGATGATGATGATGATGGTGACGATGGATGCTTTGTTTTCACCTGCATCGCCACGAATCCCACTAATGTGCGTGAATGGTTCTCATAGGTGTCGCATCTTGAACATGAAAGCTGCTTTTCTTTGATTAGACCGGTTTAGTTTCCCTTGATGCGTCATCGCCTTTTTGTGGAATTGATTTTTTACTTGTTTTTTTTTTATTATTTAAGATGGCAGATCAATTCACACTCAATATTTCATTATTCAAACATTCAAATGAGAGTTTCAAGAGATTGTTTTAAAAAGAAACCCCTCAGACTGTTTCGGGTGTTTGCAGAAAACGACACTGGGATCCAGCTGAGATCCGGTTAAGCGCCCAGATAAAGTGATCCAACGTCAGCGGAGTTTGTGTGGTTAACTGTGGGCCTGTGAGGCTCTGCTCGGGTTGATTTAATGAACATGTGAAAGTTGCACCAAGAGGGATGCCTGAATAGTCACTTTGGTCATTTCGTTGTTCTATGATTTTCAATTAGCTGCTTATATGTCGACTCCTTAGATTATGCGCCATGCATGAACTTCACCGCCTACACGTGTGCTCTTTTGTACATACATGTCTGGCAGCATGGCGTCAGCTGACAAGTGCACACAGAAAGCTTTGGAGCATGCTGGGGCTGTCAAAGCCATTCTTTGATGATAAAAATTGTCCCTTCACTCGATCTTTGTGGAAGGCGTTTGACATTCCATGCGCATCTGTTTTCCTAGTGCTTCCTATTCCCAGAGTAAACTGCAGTGACTGAGCCTATGAGCATCAGTGCCACTAGACCCGTCTCATAAAATGAGGCCAAACTGTATTATATTCATTTTTATTTGGTCTTGGGCTGCTGCGCAACGGCAGCTCAGAGCGCCGCGGGTACATCATGCGTCCCATCTCTCTTTACATGCTTTTATTTGGAGGAGAAAAAATAAGCGCAAGACCCCGGCACAAACACACTGGTGGGCATATCTCATTTCTGCAGGCTCCGGTTGGTTGGACTAGCCGTCATATCCACGCTGACGTGCCTGTCAGAGAGAATATGGGCGGGTGTAATGTGGTGACGTGGAGGTCCGGAGAGAGGCGCAGTTGGACAGGCAGTGCGCAGGCAACAGCTGAAATGAGCAGTGAGGGTTGTAGTGTGTGTAAGCCTCTGGATCTAATATCACCTACCTGTCCTTGTCACTCTGATACTTAGCCAAGGTGGCCGCAGCTTTCCATCGATGTTATGGCAAAACTCAATGGCCGATTTTAAAGCACTTTCCAGCTCAAAAAGAAGGAGGGCTTCGTCTCAACCGCAAGAGGAACTGCGCTGCTGTGCGTTTTTTGGACACCGCAGTCGGACTTTCCGTTTATCCTCCTTGAACTAAAGCTTGCGCGATCTTTTTTACCGATGAACTCTATGAGGGATCCATTAAATATAGACCACCACCACCTCACAGGGAATAAACTTGCCTCCACACACCACACGGCTCTGGCGATGGCTTCCAGCTTGCAGCCGCTGCAGCGGTCTGTGGACTCTAAACACCGGTTAGAGGTGCACACTGTCTCGGACACATCGAGTCCAGAGTCTGTCGGTAAGAACCTCACGGGGTTACGGATGCTCCCCTGATGTCAAACAATAGATGGCTGTCATCAGTCAGCCTGAAAGGAGCTTCAAAAGTGTACGCAAATGAGCGACCGTAGCTGTCATTTTATTTATAGATCATTTCTTCGGCCTTTGGACGAAAAGTTTCTTATATAAATGTCTTAAAAAGTTTTACTATTTTTCAAGATTAAATGTAAACTAATATCCTAAACTAAAACTCAATCCCCACATGACGCAATTCATTTTGATTATTGATTCATAACTCAATTTGAGTAATTAAATTTCTCACAACACTCACGCCTTGTCCTGACAGAGCCTGTTTTACGCACCTCCTTTCCCCCCCTCTTTTCTAACAGAAAAAGAAAAGATCCAAAACAAAAACGACGACTCATCAGACGACCCCTCCAAAAAGAAGAGGCAACGGCGGCAGAGGACTCACTTCACCAGCCAGCAGCTGCAGGAACTGGAGGCCACCTTCCAAAGGAACCGCTATCCGGACATGAGCACAAGGGAGGAGATTGCCGTGTGGACCAACCTCACAGAGGCCAGAGTCAGGGTCAGTAGAAATAAAAACCCTGGCGATTTGTGCCATTTGTCCAATTAATAGCCTACAAATATGCTTTAGAGGAATTGCGCGCGTTCGGAAAATGTTTACGCATGGCCGAAATTCAAGTAAAATAACGCAAGAGAATTTTTCACAGAAAGATAAATAAGCAGGGCCTTGTTTAAATAAACTTCGAGTGAAAACTAAATTTAATTAGACTGCTGCCCTAAATGTTGATCTTTTACGGTTAATAAAATTACAGTTGTGTGCACACAAACAATGAACCCAATCAAGACAACAGTAATTATTTTATCCGCGTCCACTAAGTGTAATGAAAGCCTAATAAAGCTGTTAACAGTGTGGGATATTGACATTCGCCGGTGACAGATACCAGTCGTGTTCTTCTGTTCGTGTGAAAGAGGTGCAAAGCTTGTATTTTAGCGATTGTCGCCCAGGCGTTGTGTGATTGAGGTCAGAGCGAGGAATACACATCCTCTTCACATTAAGACGGTCCACTGAGACCACTAGTGTGTATTCTGCACAGATAAAGACGTGATTAAGGAGGAGGGGCTGCACAGACAAGGGCAGCTTGGCGTTTTTTTGTTTGTTTTGTTTTGTTTTAGCTTTTTGTGGAAATAGTTCAATGCAAACTATTTTTATCAATATATTAAGAACAAAATACAAAACTTTTGATAGTCGTGCGTAAAACTGAGTTCACCACAGCAGCTGCAAAGGGTAAAAAAATAACAGACGCTAATTTAGAACTATTTTCTTTTTCTCTAGGTTTGGTTCAAAAACCGACGAGCCAAGTGGAGAAAAAGAGAAAGGAATCAACAAGCCGAGCTTTGCAAGAACGGCTTCGGGCCTCAATTCAATGGACTCATGCAGCCCTACGACGACATGTACCCGAGCTACACGTACAACAACTGGGCTGCCAAGGGCCTCACGTCGGCCTCTCTATCCACCAAAAGCTTCCCCTTCTTCAACTCCATGAACGTCAACCCTCTGTCCTCCCAGACCATGTTCTCGCCACCCAACTCCATATCCTCCATGACTTCGAGCATGGTGCCGTCGGCGGTGACGGGCGTGCCGGGATCCAGCCTGAACAGCCTCAATAACTTGAACAACCTCAGTAACCCGTCCCTCAACTCGGGAGTGCCCACGCCGGCGTGTCCCTACGCGCCTCCGACCCCTCCTTACGTGTACAGGGACACTTGTAACTCCAGCCTGGCCAGCCTGAGACTGAAAGCCAAGCAGCACTCGAGTTTTGGATACGCCAGTGTGCAGAACCCGGCCACCAATCTGAGCGCTTGTCAGTACGCGGTGGACAGACCGGTGTAATAGCTACATGCACTGCAAAAAATAACCATCTGAGCAAGTTGTTGCAGACTAGAAGTGGCTTTATTTCCTCTGAAAGGACTGACAAACCCCGACGGTGAGATCCTTTTAAAGTTTTTCACGCATTTCGGGAAACTTTTTGGCATTTTCTTGATACTGTCTGTGCCATTAAAAAAGTTCAAATTATATTAAGAAGCGTTTCCCCCATCACATTCTGTTGTCGAATTTCAAAAGTTTTTTCAAGGAGAAATTTGATTTTGAGCGTGATTGTTACACCAACATGGCTTGTTACGGTGGTCATTTTTTGCAGTGTGTGGGTAATCACAAACAGCCGTCCACAGGAACAAGAGACTACTGCAACTACTTTTGTCATTTTTCAAGAAAACAAAAGGGCACTAGAAGACTGAACCACTGAAACAAGCTCCACTCCAGGTCGGAGCCGAACTGAAATGGGACTTTTTAGGTTTATTCCCTTTTTTTTTTTTGGATGAGCCCAGGCCTGCTTCACACTGCGCTCCAGTAACAAAAAAAAAAAAGGAAAAAGTTAAAAAAAAAGAAAAAAGAAAAAAAAAACAATAAAATAATAATAAAGAGGCCTGTTTCACTTTCATCGCTCCTCATGGGTTCTGGTGGATCTTGGACTTTAACTGTTGACTGAAAAGGTTGTACATATATAAATATATATTTGAATGATCATCTCCTGTTTTTGTCGAGGCGCTTATAACTCTCCAGTCCTCTCCAGGTTCAATTTATCAACGCATGTGGAAAACAAAACAAAACAAAACAAAAAAATTAATGCTAAAAAAAAGAATCATGTTTTGCTTGCAAACAAAAAGGGAATGTACATATTAAAACGCACCAGTTGTGTGTTTCTAACATAATATAAATTTATTATTAATGTCTGTGTGGATATCGATTTAGAATAGTATTTCTGGATTTAAAAAAAAAGAAAAGAAAAAAGAAGCATCCAAAATGTTCCTGCAACGAATATTTTTTTTCTCTGTGTATACTATTTGGTACTGGAATATGTTCTTTTTTTTCCAAAATCCAAAAAAAAAAAAATGTGTTTTATTTAATGGAAGTAAATATATTGTTCCAAAACATTCTGCTCATGGAGGACTTTTATTGAATCTTTGTCCAAGAAGTCTGTTAGTGGTGTGTATTGCATTGACGCTCTGTCCATAGCCTTTCGATTATGTGAGAGGCTTGTGCGCCTAATCTATAGAGGAAAACAATGGGCTGCTCTAATACACATAGTACCGAGATGCTCCGTCAGATTAAGTGTTGAATACATGTCTGCGAGCCCAGCCGAGGGCCAGCCTCTGACCAGCTCAGCCGGCTGGTCAGAGGGGCTTCAAATAACACTGGAATCAACAAAAAAGGAGGTGGACCCCACAACAGAGACGACAGTCCATTAGGGCTTGATCTCGGAAGAGTTTGCAAAACCCTGCAAAGATGTAGCTGTTACCATGTCATACAGTTTGAAAGATATGTTCACATTTATTACACGACGACGCAGAAAATGCGCCTTCCAAAACCAAAATTATTATATTTTTTAAACACTGTCGCCTATATCTGTTTTACGCGTGCCTTTGTTTGCACTTCCATTGTTTAATTTATAGCATTGCAGTTTTTAGGTGTATGCTTTAACGCCGCAAAGATAAAGAGGCTATTATGAGCAAACTAGAGTAAACAAGCAGAAATATATATGGTACGAGGGCTGACTCCAAGAGGCGCGGGGATAAAAGCTGCTCCACGGCTGCAAGCAGAGCCGAGACACCGGAGAGAAACATCGGGACACTTCCTGCAGAAATAAATCATCTTAATCTACACTGTCTATGGTGCAATTTTTTTGTCAAAATTTAAAATATAGCAAATATTTATGCTTATATCATACATCAAAACAGCTGTTGGACATGAAACGGTTACCGCCATAAAAATCTCGAAAATATATTGTAATTTGATGAGTTTAATCCTTGATTTAGGATCTCAGGTCAAACTCAAAATGACCTCATACGTCTTCTCCTAAAGGATATCATTATATAAGAAAATAAAATAAGTCACCGTTAATACCGAGTGTTTTCTTTACCAAACTGACAAACAAACAAAAGACGCATTCATTCGCTCTCCTCACCCGTGAATAGATTTTCCTCCGAGCTGCACAAGTGTCACCTTTTGATGGAGTTGGTAACTCGGAGCAATAATCAGTTGACAGGGGGATAATCTTAAGAGAATACACAAGTCTGCAGTCTGAATATACATCCTCACAATCAACAGCAGCAGAGAAGAAGAAGAGGCTGCAGCAGGAATTGGTTCATTTGGTCGACAGGGCGCACAGGACTACAGACTCTTTCCTTCTCCTCTTCTTTCAAGGTAGGAACTTCTTTCGGTTTAATGAAATAGAACATGCGTGTCTTAATCACGCAATGGCTACACAGTTGCCGCAGAATTACGACATATTTAATTGGAATTTGTTGCTTGAAAACAAGCTCTTGTTTTGTGCCGCGGCTGCTTAAATTCTGCTCACGTTTCACCAAAATTAATATTCTAAATTCAGCCGCTGCAGACTCATTTACGCCTTAAACCAAACTCCTAATTAACTGAGACTAATTTTATGCATAAAGCGATTCATCATGTAGGTGATGCAGCAACAAAGTTGTTGTTTTGAATTTATCTTTAAAGAAAATTCACATTTTTCCTGCTTCGATTTTAAGAATACAGGATCTTAAAGTGAGATTTGTTCCGCATGCTAAGGAAAAAAACAAAATCAGTTTGATATAATCTGAGGAGAAAGCATCGTTACTCAACAGCGAATTCAAATAAAAAAGCCAAACATTTTACAGCTCCAATCTAAATAATTAACAGTTTCTCAATATTCACAAAGGAGCTGGTATGGGAAGAGACATGATTTCATTTGGAATTTTTTTTCCTTTCTCACTCCTTCTAGAAGCTGTAA
>JAOWBL010000002.1:1418335-1438528 GCA_028564865.1 Zenarchopterus dispar
GCAGGTCAAATAAAGATACGCTGTGCAGTATGACATGATTTGACATGGTAAACAGAGTTACATGAAGCACATATTCATAATTTCCCAACACCAGCCTTGTTGGATTCTGATGTCTTAGAATAATAAAAAGCGGTGTGTGGTCACATTTCAGATGAGTTGTTCACAATTCTACCAGGAAGACATCATCCATCCATCCATTTTTCTAGACCCGTTATTCCATTTCTGGGTCACGGGGGGAAAACATCATGTCCCTCCAAATTTTTTATGTATTTTTCCAACTGTCCACATAAATATTCATGGTTAATGCCATAATTAGGTAAAAACATTTTAGTGAGATATTTTAATCTTACAGTAGATGTTAGATTACTTGAAGTATACATGTATACATGGGTGTCTGCGAGAGAGTACGTGTCCTTCAACAGCCCTCTGACAGTCTGATCTACCATATTTTAAGATCAGGTGAATTCCTGATTCCGTCAGAAAGGAATAAAATCACGAAGGTGAAACATGAAAGGACAAGGATAATATGATCCTGTTAATGAAGTGCAAAGCAGGGTTAAATCTGAAGTTACTGAGACAGTGATGGGTGCACTGTGTGTAGTGTGGTGATTACTGTTTGTGTGATGTGTCAAGTTAATTTACATGCACAAGGACAAAAGAACAGACATGTCAATAAAAGAAAAAGGACATATACAAATATATGTTATATGTTAATACATGTTATATGTTAATACATATAAATCTGAAGTTACTGTCCCTAGCAGCTTTGTCCAATTTATGATGCTGACATACTCTATGTATTCTGCTAAGAGGGGCATTACTACTTCATCCGAACCATGTGATCCAAGTGTGAACAAACTGATTTAATGTTGACGCCACTGTCTTATGAAACCAACAAGTTTCTCCTGTCAGAGAAGATCTGAGTGCAGTAAATAACCACGCCAGCAGCTGTAATGTGTTTTAAAACATTTGCCCTCTAGCACGGGTATTTTAAAATAAAAAGCCACGGACAAACCCCCTCTTGATTACTCCTACTGATATCCCCGTATTCCTGTATCTATTATGTTAGAAAGCGTAAAAAGTTTACTTTTAACACTCTGCTGCCATCTAGTGGTCGAGTTACAACCCAACTTTAAAAACAAAAAGAAAATAACATTGTAAAATGACACTCAATGTGAAACACAAATTAAAATTTTGAGGTTTTTTTTTTTTTTATCTCAGTGGATACTTTAAAAACAAAAAATATACGGATTTTCTGTTTATGCTGCATTATTGGTGACTTTTTTTAAAAAACATAAATCAAGTCAGAGAGGGCTGCAACTGAACTGAAGCAGCTTACACCCTCTGAATCATTGTACTCTAAGCATCAATTGACCCTCAGGAGATGAAACTACCCAGGGATTGTCCAAAGTTGGGGACTTTTTTAGATTCTGGCTCATGTGTCTACGTTCAATAACGTTAGTGTGTCCTGCTCAAGAGCCGAGGGGACCAAATACTGACCTGAAGGATCAGAGCAAAGCCTTTGAGTGGGTTGCTAATTCCCTCTTTAGCCCTCATCAGCTGTCTTCTGGTCTGGACTGGAAACATGAGTGACAAGACAAAACCAGACCCATCTGGCACCAATATAGAAAGTTAGGTGGGGAGGAAGCGAAAATAACATTCTTACTTTTTTTCTGTCATTGTCCAATATTCACTTATTTCTTTGTTGTTTTAACATACATTTTTATTTTGACTGACTTGAATATAAAATCAAATAGCAATTTCACAAAGTCTGAATTATCTTTTCGGATTTTTTTCAATGTAATTTCATTTATTTTTTTAATCTGTAATAATCCATAAGCACTTTCAGCTACTTGCTTTGTGAAATTCCAGGTAGCTTCTTTCTGTTTTTAAAGACCTTTACATTTTTGACATTGTATTACCATCAGATGTTACTGTAAATAAAACTGCAACTAAAATTACTTTCATGGTTGGCCTCCAACTAGCATGGATGTTGGAGCCTCTTGGTCTCAATAAAGGATAGACAAAAATATGTCAAAATGCATTTCAAAATAAAATACAAAATATCTTTCTTGTAAGTGCATAGAACTGAACAACAAACTGCAGTAGTCAGGTCATGATTAGTAAAATTAGTAAAAGTAAAATACAGTTGCTCTTCTTTGTATTCTGAAAATGCTCATTTACGGGACCCTGAATAGAAAAAAGTGGGTGTTAATGGTGGATAGAAGAATGAATGGATGGAAAATACTCATAATATTTTCTAAAGTGAGCTTCTGTTCTGAGTGTTTATCTTTGAATATTGTATTTTTAATCAAATTTATGTCTGAGCTTCCATAAAAGACTAAGCATTTTTGCTAAGTCAATGAAAAACTGGTCCAGTTAGCTATTCACATGTGTTGGAACAATGTTCCTATGATTTGTCCAGGTAAGTTTTGAAGAACATTTCAGAGGCTGCAAGTTATGTCATCTCATAGATGTTTCAGAAATCATTTAAGTTTTTTCATACTTTTTCTTTTCCTTTTCGCTGCTCCCTTCAGGAGTCACCACAGCATGTCATCCATCTCCATCTAACCCTATCCTCTTTGTTCTCTTCGCTCATATCAGTCATTCTCATGTCCACCTTCGCTACATCCATATATCTCCTCTTTGGTCTTCCTCTAGGCCTCCTGCCTGGCAGTTCCCACCTTATCATCTTTTTCCCAATAAATTTAATAAATTATCCTGATAAATTCACTATCCCTCCTTTATACATATCCAATCCAAGTTTTTTTCAACCTACATAACACAAAACGCTGTGTACTGCACTTTTGTCAGTGATCAAATACAAACTAAAAAATATACCTTGTGCATGGATTAAAAGTACTGCATCTCTGCATACAGTTTCATTTATTTGCTTTCAGAGATGTCATGGCACAAGTGACAGTGGTTAGACAGGAAGTGGAGTCTGACAGAGAGAAGGAAGACACATATCAGAGGTCAGGGGTCAGATCTGAGCCTCTTTACAAGGACTGTAGCTATCATATGTGGTACCCCCCTCAACCCCAACCCCCCATCCCCCAACCCCAAAAGCTTGAAGCTTGCATTTATTTAGAGGTGACATTTCTTTTCATTGTAGCCTGGAGCTATTGGCTACTCGAGCTTTCTCAGTAAAAGGAGGCCAAGTTTAATTTCCACAACATGAATCTTTTCAATGACATCTATTTAAATCAATGCCATCTCTATAAAGTGTAAAAGTGAGTATAAAGACGATCCTGTTGCATACAGCGTCAGTGACTCTATTGCCCCCTCTTGCCCCAATTGAGCCTTAATGCAAGATAAATTGACACCGGGCCCAATTTTATCTACACTTGAAGGCTGCTCCGCTCCTGTTCAGAGTTTTTGCCTTAACTTGCCTTTTCGTCCTAATGGAGCCCGATATAAAGATAAGTGTGTCTTTCCACAAAAATCAATATCGATGTGGCCCCTGATGGTGTTTTAGTTAAAGTGTTTTGTTTTCTGCCACTGCCTTGAAACATTAAAAAAGCCGTGGGCCCTTCTATTAACAATTACCACTCGACCTTGAGAAAAGAGGGGCAGTCAGAGACAGCGGTAGCTATAGAAACAGACAGATGGAGTGGCGGTGACGGGTGGTGGCGCTGGCACCAGCATCATCAGAGTGTTAGATTTGGTGGAGGAGAGAAAAAAGCATCATCAGTAGAGCACAAACAAGCTTCAGAAAAGACTTTGATTGGGTGTAACAGGACTGAGAAGATCCTTAAATGGCTGGTAAAAAAATATCTTTAAATTACCGGTATGTGAGAATCATATTAGATTGGTGAAAAACTGGAAGTTATTTTCCTTTTTTTCTGTCAAAAAGGAAAACCATGTTTGATGTGGAATCCAGTTATTATTTTTGGAGGTTTTCAAAAAGGAGGGTTGAATTTTCATAAATAAGTACCTTAATTGATACATAAATCTGGTTATAGTTGATAAGTAAGAAATATTAATACACATGCCCTGCAGAGAGCAGTGTCAAAAAATGCAGAGATGTGATTGTGGTCTAAATTTGTAACACCAGTGTTTTTGCTTATTTATAAAAATGCTTTTACAAATGACAGTTTATTCTCTTTTCAGTCAGCAATTTTCTGAATCTTTTACTTCTTTTCTGCATCTCACTGCATCTTCGCATTCATCTAAGTTGAACTGACAGATCATACATCAAATAAAGCTTAAACTTCATTAAAAAACACAACTGAAAGAAAAACTTGATTAATATGAAGGTACACAAACATTTCCAGTCGAAACATCTGCAAAAAAGTTTGTGAACCTTTGAAAAGTGTGTGTTTCAGCAAATAGGAGCTAAAAAATTTACTCAAATTCTTCATGAGGAAAAAATGGAATAAATAAACTAAGCAGACATAATATTTAAAACTGTTTGAAAGAAAAATGCCTTGAGCATCTGACAGCTGCAGATGTTAAAGATCCAGGATTATGGATGTACCATCAGTTAATGGGAAAACGATAATGTGAGAGTGGGCAGATCTTTTCGTTTACAAGTACAGAGCTAAAACAAAGCCTGAGCCTCACAACAAAAATGTACATGTGTATTTTTTTAAATTAAAAAATATTCTATCGTATACAGTAAAATTAATTCAGCATAAGAACAATATCCCCAACTGTGAAACACGGTGGTGGTAGTATTACGGTGTGTGGCTGTTTTACTACAATGGATTAAAAATTAAATCAGCAAATTTCCAGGGAAATATTGGGATTGAATCTTGAAAGGATGCAGCAAATCCACAACCCTGAACATGCAATTTCCTTGTCCAAGGAATGCTATAATAATAAAGTAATCCAATGTTTTTGGAGTTGTAGCTTCAGCCTGGCTCTGGAAGGATATAAAGTTCATAGAAGAAAAGCCCATAATATCCCAAATCTGTTATGGGATAGAATTCCTCTAAGGTCAACTGCAGGACTGATTAGCACGTAATCAAAACAGTAAGTTACAATTTTTGCTGCACAAATGTTGGTGCACCAGTGGAGAAAGGTTCATGAGGTTTTAACTGTTACATATAGATACTATTCAAATATCTCTCCTGATAGGTAAAAAGATTAGGTAAAATATTTTCATTTTATTAATTTAGGTAACTTCTTTTTGTAAAAATCTGACATTGAGGAGAAATTCATGCCTTTTTTCAAATTTTACATTTTGTATTTGGTTTGTGTCATGAATATCCAAAGAGGGAAAACAAAAATACAATAAATACCTTGGAGAGTTCAACTTTTTATAATAAACCACTTGTATAGAAAAATTCATTCCTGTGGCTAAAACATACACAAGTATAAAGAGAAAGAAGAAAGTAAATTGAAGTCACAATATCTGATATATTTGTCGGGAAGAACAGAAAGAAATATTTTGCTTTTTTACATTTGAAAGGAGCTGTTGTTCTGTATCTCTGTGGTATTTTGACCAGAGTATATAAGTTTATTTCACTAGAATCTAAGGAAATTATCATTTTGTGAAAAAGAAATGGAAATTCTTCTTTTTAAAACCCTTTATGCTGTTTTTTTAAAAATATATATATCTATATAGATATATAGATATATCTATCTAAGATATATCTATCTATATATAGATAGATCTATCTATCTATATCTATTTATATCTATCTATATATATCAATATATATCTATCTATATATATATCTATATCTATCTATCTATCTATCTATCTATCTATCTATCTATCTATCTATCTATCTATCTATCTATCTATCTATCTATCTATAATTTTATTATGACTGTCATCTGGGCTTGATTGTCTCAATTATTTCTCATTAACACATAATGAAAAAAGGCCATTAGTTTTTCAAATGTTTTTATTTTTCATATAAATGACAATCTTACTTGTCCTTTGTTTGGTTCACCACCAAAAACAAACAGCAAAAATTCAAACTTAAAGTAGCTACATACTGAACCGTGACATTTTTACACCATTATGCACCTTCATGGAGGACTTTCTCTCCATGATGAGGTTTGCAAAAAAGGTATTTACAAAACTCTTTTTAAAAATTTTATTTAATGAGAAGTGCATTCATTGCTGTTTTAGATTTTTTTTTTACAATACTCTGAAGCTCAAGTGTCAAATATATGTTCTTTAAAATGTCAACAAATACAAACAAAAGAAAGTTTCCTTTGCCCCCCCCCCCACAACAAATATATATGTTTGTTTACAGACGCCTGCTCTCAAAGAGTCTGTGCAGACGACCATGCAGCTGTGTTGGTCTTTCCATGAAGCTAGGAAGAAGTCTGGGATGGTGATGCTGGTTCCAAAGATGCACAATTTCCATTATTTGAGCTTGATAGTGATGGATTTGACTGATAGATACTGGGTTGGGAGGTCTCCATGGCAACAGCTGACAACATGCAGCACTCCAAACATACTCTATTGTGTTTGGACGACGTTCCCGACTCTTCAGACAAAGTGTTGGTCGCTGTTTTTCAGCAGACGGTTTGAAAAATAGTGACAAAACCACATTTTCACAGTACATTCAGAGATTAATCTCAGTTATCAGCAGATAAGAGGAATAAATCAAATTTCAGGTACCGGTTTCTGATGAACGAGAACAACAGACAGCTCTTCTTGGACAGCATCTTGGTGAGATGTCTTTTCCTTTTTCACCATTTTCGGCCACAATGTAAAACTGCAAATTCATATAGTAATTCATTAAGAGATTCGCAAATTTCCACAAACTCGCTGAGACTTTAGCTTTTCTGATTTGTACATTTAAGGGAGTTTTGAGCACAGAACAAGCTCTTCGAGATTCCTGGATAGTTTTTTTGGTTTTGTTTTGTTTGCTTTGTTTTTATGACTGTGTTTGTTTATTGTGTTCTTACCCGAGGAACGCTAGTGGTGGTGGTTTCTGACACGCTCTCATCCGTCACGCTGATGTCACTCACATTATCCACTGAAGGCTGTTTGTGGGAAAGTCTTCTAGTTCTGGAAAACAAATAAATACCCAAACAGCACTAATTTAGGTTACATGAAATTTTACAGTGTAGTCCCACCATTTTTGTATAGTAATAAGAAATACATTTGTATTTATATGATACCTTTCTTTTTAGTAGTTTTTACACAGATACTCAATGTACTAATGTAGTTAGTACACTGAGTACCTTTTATTCATATTTACCAATTAAATTTTATTTATTATGTACAACAGGTAACAAAAATTCATCAGATTTTAGTGTGTCTTAGAGGACAACCTTTGAGGACAAATGTGTGACTTTTCATATCACCTTTTTTTATTCAACAAAAATGAAGCCAAAAGGAAAGCGCAAGAGAGAAATGGGTAAAAGTAAGTAATGCCTCATGGCTTTTGTAGATTTAAGAAGGTAAGTTCCAGTCAGAGGCTGCTAATCATCCAATTTGATAAACTGATCATCAGCAGACCTCTGTAAAGTTTCCTGCTCTGGAGCATTCAGGAGTGTGGTAACACAGAGCCAAGAGGGAAAGAAACAAGTCTTAGAAAAGACTTTGATCTGTTGATCAAACTGGAAAGGATTATAAAAACCACAAAAATTCAGCTTTCTACAGTGAGAGAAATTATCCTCAAATGGAAGCTATTCAAGACAGCTGATGATCTTTCCAGAAGTGTCGAGCCATACGGATTTATCTCACCTTGAAGCCAAACATGCAATGCTCAAAAAGAAAAAAAAAAAAAAAAACAGCAGTCATGTCTATACAACAGGCCTTACTGAGCATGTTAAATGTTATCATCTATGACAGCACAATTAGAAGAAGACTGAGCAAGTATGTGCGGTTGGCTCAGGCTGCCAGGAGAAAGCCTCTTCTGTCGACTGAAGCTGCAAAATTGCATCTGTACAAACCACAAGTATTCTGAGTGGTTTGGCTTTAATGCTCAGCAGTGTTTGGTGAAAACCAACTGCTGGACACCAGAGAAAACACCTCATACCTACCATCGAGCACAGTGGTGGAGAGGTGAGGAGAGGGAGTTCTTTTATACGTACAGGACCTGAACATGTTACAGTCATTTAGTCATTTCTGTATCAAAGTATTCTTGAGTTAACTGTGTGGCCATCTGCTCCACAGCTAAAGCTTTATCAATATTACATCATGTGACAGCATACCGATCCAAAGCCCATGAGCAAATCTTAATCAGGCTGGATCAAAAATAAAAAGATCAAAGTTTTGGAAAAACTGAAATCAAATGTTGTGGTGAGACTTTATGAGAGCTGAATAATAACAAATACCCAGAAAACCTCAATAAACGGATAAAGGCCTACAGGAAACTGAATGTCTGGATTTGGATGCAGGGTTCAGAAAAAATCCTAAAAAAAATAATTGATGAGGGTACTTAAGATTGCAAAATGAACTTTCTTTTTTGGCTTTATTTTTGTGGCACAGTGAAAAAAGTTATTTGTTTTTCTCCGTCTGAGATACCAAAACCCACTGCAATCAGATGCTTTTTTAAAATTGTTTTTACAGACAAATGCAAAATAAAGTATTAAAGGAGAACTCTATAAACTTTTCCACACAAGCCTTCGTGATTTTTCTTCACTATCTGTAGGCTGCAGGTGAGACGAAGCCACTGGACTCGGAGACTGCACAAGTACACTTTCAGTCAAGTGCAGAAGGCAATTTGAGGCAGAGCTATTGGCGACCATGTAGCGTTTCCACGGGGGTCATACCTCACCGGCTCCATTCTGTAGCTGAGAAATGACCTATTTTTATGTGTAATTGCTGTAGAACAAGCTAAACCAACCATGTAATTGAAAGCGTGCCACTTCAAGGTAAAAACCAAAGGTGGAGCAGGGAGAGCGGAGGGCTGCGCTTTGTGAGCCGAAAGAGCGGGGAACGCCAGCAGCCGCGTCCGTAAGCCTCCGAAACAACCGTAAAACAAATCAGCTACTTACAGACATCGCAGGTGGAGATGAACAGGAGGAGGCTTCACAGTATATGCTCTAGACTGCATGCCACCATTTGTTCTACATGTGATCTGCTCCCCGAGCCACCTTGCTGTCCTGCAGGGATGCCTACATCACAGGGCTCACGCCGTCTTGACTTTGATAGACATCCTCCTGGCCGCAGTAATCAGAGACTAAACACAACGCTGCTTGTATTATATCTCATTACCTTCAGTGTGAGCAGCAGCACACATGGTAAAGTGTGTCAGGGTTTACACAACAGAGCTTTTAGCAGATTTTTTTAACCACTGGCATGGAAAAGCTCTGGAAAACCTCCTAAAAACCAATTTCTCTCATTTTACTATTTCAATAAAGTGCAAATGAAACTTATTTATGGTTATTGTTTTCCAATGGGAATAAAATCCCTAATTTCCCATCTGAACAAATATATAATTGCTTCCCTCATTTGATTTGTTTGAGTGTTACACTATAAATTAATTTGTTTTCTGAATGTTTTCCTAACTGCCTTCCCTCCTTTTTAATCATTATGCCTCATTTATTGTTTACTCATTGTTTTGACCTTTTCTAATTGCCTCAGGCATGTTTCCCTCTGTTTCTTTTTCTAAGTCAGCACTTGACACCCCTGGTAGCCCACCCCCTGGTAACCTCCCTCTCACCTGAAGCAATAGGTGACGCAGGCCGTGATCGACAGCAGGGAAATGAGCACTACCATGCAGGCGGCGATGACCACGTTCCTTCTCTTCTCCTTTTCAGCCCGCTGAAGCTCCAGCCACTCCAGGTCACTGAACTGACAACGCTCCCCCATGTAGCCCGATGCGCAACTGCGGCAGATTGAAGCAAAACAAGACCAACAGTTATTTAATCATTGACGCACATAAAGATGACGAGCCAGAATGTTTTTTAAAGTTCGGTCTAAGATGAAATAGTTTGGTTCAAAACATAGTTATTTCAGTATTAAACACTCATCATTGACAAAATAAGCAAAAAGTGCATGTAAAAGTGTAAATATACTGATAAAGACACAGTGGCAGTGTTGAGAAGAGGATGCTTTCTGCAATAGTGCAATAAAAAGAATCTGTCCCTCCACCTGAACATCAGTAGAAAAACTCTAAGCAGTCCGCTTTTCTAGAGACAGACTGCATGTGACATTGAAGGAGTCACCAAAGCCAGCCTAAAATTACCTAGAGCCCCCAGGATTTTTGGGCAAGTCTTATCCACATCTGTTACCTTGCCTAGAAGAGCTTCTTAACTACCTCAAAGACTTCCCCTAGGGATATGGGCGAGGTTTCCCACAGGTCTTCAAGCTCGTCCATCTCCACAGATGACACGTTGGATGAGTTTAGGAGTTCTTCAAAGGGCTCTTTCTGCTGCGCGATGGCATAGTCAGCAGTTCTCATCCTCTGCTGAGTCCAGTTCTAGTCTTCCTTCCTGACTCATCAGATGCCTTATTAAAACTTCGTGGGACTATATTTTCTATTTTAGCTTCATAAATGTGCAAAAAGCATCATTTTCGCATGGCTGCTGGAATTTGCCTGAAGCATGGAAACTGTAAAGATTCACTTCTGCTGAATGTAATAATAAACAGCAGGATTTTAAAGACTTTATAAAATGCAACACAGGAAATTATCTGCATTAGATCTGTATTAGGGATTGCTAAAAACATAAATCATGTGAGTATGATATTTAAATGATACCTCTCCCATTAAATCTGAATTTCCTCTCATAGATACTTTTTCATGTTGCAAACGCTTTAATGGTGTAACAATAGTGACACCTGCTGCTTGTTAGCTGACACAAGAACATGCCATATGAGGAGAGGTTTTTATTATTCTCATTATTTCTTCTTATATTCCTTTCTAGAAATATATCCATAATGCTATTTAATATTGTATTTGCGCCACAAAAGTTAAATATTCTTCTACTTTGAATCCATTTTCCTGTGGCAGTGAATTTATCACTGAACCGTGAAAGCCTGTGGGTCAAAAGAGAGAGATCAGACTAGAGGGTTGATTTACTTGCAGGCGTATGACTCCATTTCAGGAAAGTAGAAGCAGACTCCCTGGTACAGACAGTACGTCTCGTGGCTGGAGGGACACTTCTGCACCGAGTTACTGTTGTGGTGGTGAGTGGTGACGTCCACAGGGCTGTGGGGTGTAGTCTTCAGCTCTTGAGGGGAGAGTTTCATTCAGTTAGGAAAAAAAAAACACTTACCACAAGTAACTGAAATAATCAAGACGTACCGTTACATTTGCTCCCGTTGCCGTGGTATCCAGTGAGACACTTGCACAGGTAGCTCCCCGCAGTGTTCTGACATTCTGCATGTTTGTCGCAGTTGTGCGTTCCCTGTTTACACTCATCAGTGTCTATAGGGGAAGAGGAAACCAATTTATCCTCCTAAACTTTGCAGAAATCAGTAAAAAATGAATTTACAAGATTTGGTGAAGCAGCATTAAAAAATGAAAACCTGAATTTAGTTTTAAGAACATTTGCCCTTGTGGCACTTGTAGTTTTTATTGACTGTATTCAGAGAGGGAATGGAGAGAGAGAGAGAGAGAGAGAGAGAGAGAGAGAGAGAGAGAGAGAGAGAGAGAGAGAGAGAGAGAGACTTGCAGGAAAAGGCTGTGACTCAAACACCTGCTCGACCAGGTAAACTAGTCAGTGTCGCAGCCTGAACGCTTTTGTCACATTCAGTAAATATCTCATCCAGTAGCTGCCAATCTCAGGAGTACACTGTTAAAAAAAAAAGAAAAAAGAAAAAAAAAAAGAACCTTCATACACAGCCCTGACCGTGAACTGGAAATAAACATAGTGGGGGTAGCCTGAACCCCTCCCAAACCATAGTAAACTTTGCTTCAGTTTTGCTCATGATTGTGCACATAAAGCGCAGGAGTCTTCTTGGGGGGCGGCACCAGACCACAGACACTATGTTTCGTTGATATTTTGTTTCAGGTATTAACAGATGAGATGCCATCTAGAAAATACTTTAACCTGACTTTAAAAAGTAAAACTTGGCAACTTATACCAGATAAACTTCAGTCATTTGCTTGTTACTGGTGATTGACAATTATCTGTTTTCAGAGAATGACTTCAAACTCAAATTCAGCAAATACTTAGTAGTCCTCAAGTAAATAATAATAGAATCTATTGGATTAGTCACTTTTATTTGAACTTTTTGAAAATTGTAGCATTTTTTTTCTTCCTATAGGGACATTGACAAATGATAGAAATGATTATATTTATCAATAACATGATTTCGGAAAAAAAACAAAACAAAACAAAGAAAACCCATCAGAAACTTTTTTTTTAAACTTTGGGCAAATCAAATTTCTATATTAATTGATAAATAAAAGCTAATAACAAATCAGTGACAGATATGTCATTGCATCAGTTTTAAAAATTCCCAACTGCAAATGTACTAGTGTGTTTTTGGAGAAATTAAGTATCCCAGGTCTAAATCTACTTTAGTCCTGGAACACCAGGCTGCCTTTACAATCTTTTCAAATCTGAGGCAGTGAGACCCTTGCAGGAAGAGGTTAAACCCCTGCTACGATGTGTGAGGTTAAAAAGGTTCTCGGTATTGAATGTTGATCCACGAGCTTGCGTTAGGGTGTGTTATTTCATCTATTTAGAGAACTTCCTTCACACAGTAAAAGAAAATACTCACCCACACAAATCTGTCCATCACCTGTAAAACCATCCAGACAAAAGCAGCTTGGTTTGCCGACATTCAGGAGACACTGTGCATTCACATCACAGTGAAGGGAATAACAATCAGTCTGGTCTGACAGATAAGGGGACATTAAGACACATTTAGTCACTCAACAGTACGAATTACAAATCGTGTACATTTTAAAGTGCACTATTACCTGAAATCATCTTGGCTGTGAAGAGTTTTGGCTCAGTGCCTCCATCTGAGTGAAAATCAGCCTTCTTCTTATCAGCTGCTGGCCGAGATGTCTCATTAAATGTTTTGAGAGATGTTAAATCAAATTGTCTTCTGTCTCTAGATTCTATACAGAAATAGCAAATGAAAGCTTTTAGTTATAAATAAAAGTTCACAAATATGGAGCTGCAGTAGGATACGTCACCTTCTGTTCTGTTTGAACTATCGGCAGGAAAGCATCTTCTTCCATCAGATGACAGGATGTAGTCGGGTAGACAGGAGCAGTGGGCAAAGCCCAGTTTGCTTTCACACACCTGAGCGCAGCCCCCATTCATGTGAAGACAGACGTCCGCCCCTAAGGCGTTATAAAAGAATGTCTTAATTATCCTTAAAAGCTGCCGACTGTACAACCCAATATCCAATGTGTATGATGTAAAATATGGTATTACACCAAACAATATACAACACTCTATAATCATCATTCAAAAAAAAAAGTGGCAAATGTTTGTCAATTTTCCTGTTCACGTTTAAATATCAACAATATATTTAGGTGATGAGATGGAAACTCACTACCAAACATGTCAGATTTTATGCTACTTTGCACAAAAGAAAGCTGCAGAGTGCAAGTTTTATATTTTATATTTATTTAATAAGACTATGTTGGTAGAATATAAATGAAAATATTATATGTATTTATTTATTTATGTATTTATTAAAGCGTCTGCATAGATTTTTGATAGTCAGGGGTCAATTTTAGCTGCAAAGCAGAAAGACACCACTAACCACTGAAGTACTGATTTACATAACAAAAGTCATATTGTCATTGCAGTTTACAACTATTACATCACATATTGCCTTTTTTCATTTTTTTCCTAATATTATGCATCTCTCCTGAAAAGTATGTATGGGATTTTACAGCTTCACATGCTCTCATGCAGCCAACATCTTTTTCAAAGTAAGGTCTTGCATTTTTCAGCGAGTCAATCCTAAACTGCATACTGTCTCAATTGCAAAAGCTGTTAAGAAAGTCTGTGTAGTAGAAGGGTGCTGAACTGGCCTGCCTCCAGTCCAGACAGTTTCTCAGAACTGTTGAGCAGCTCCAAATGTATGCCAGATAAGACTGAGACAACTAGTCCTGTCCAAAACATATTTACTGATGTCCTTTGGTACCTGGTTTAGCAAGGGGATGAACCACCACAATGGATGCTGGCTGCACCATGTTGGCATGGATCCGCTGCAGCTTCTTCCCGGTCCGCTTGTGTACACTCCTCAGCTGCTGGCTGTCCCAATCGGAGATCCAGACACTGTCCTCAAAAACTGCCAGGTCAAAAGGATGATCTGAGACAACCCGCAAAGAAGGCGAGAAGATTTGATTAAGCATAGGGATTTGAGGTGAGCACCCAAGATGAACTTTGAAAGCCACCCTACTGGTAAACAAGGGATTTGTGGCTTTATTAACAGTAGAGAATATGTCTTCCAACGTTCTGTTTCCCATTCTCGATCAGCATTCTTGGTTTGATATGGTTGTAATTAATCAGGTTTCTGCATACTGTTCATATTCAGTTTAAATGTTCAGTAGTAATAGAACTTTTCATTCTATTTCAGTGAACCCTTTCTATGTGTGCACGTGTATTTTCACACGAACCTCACCTACTTGGTTCTCTAACAGGACCCGTCGATTTGAACCATCCAAGGCAGCACTCTCTATCAAGCCTCTGTTTTGATCACACCAGAACAATCGATCATCTGTGAAATCGACGGTCAGGCCAGTGGGGGACACGAGGCCGGTGCTGGCGATGACGATGCGGTCTCCCCCATCTAAAGACACACGCTCCACCGCAGGCCTGGTTCCAATGTCAGTCCAGAACAACTTCCTCAAAAAGTCAAAAACAAAGAAGTGTATGTGTAGGTTTATTTATTTTTGTGGCATCTTTTTCTATAAAATTGTACTGAAACCTGTAAATGAAATCCTGCACAAGTTGCTCCAATAAAAAAAAAGAAAAAAGAAAATGAGAACATAATCAATATTCATGTAAATGCTCCTAAATTTGACTGTAAAGATTTCAATATTCAAGTGTCACTAACACGATTCAACAAAAATACACAACATAAGTTACAGCAGCTAAGTACTGGGATTAGTCTTTTTTCAAAAAAAAAAAAAAATCGAAATAAATTGCTAATGTTTGTAGAAAAAAGAATCTACTCACTGTACCAGAGGATGAACTGTGATCCCTCTTGGTTTCTCCACCCGTTCTCTCACAAGTGTTTGTCTGTCCAGTCCAGCCAGAGTACTACAGTCGACAGTTGATTTACTGGAGTACAGAAGTATAAATACATAGAAATGTGAAACAGACAATCGGCTTTACTGCCAAGCATAAACTGTCATAACAGTTACTCAAAACTCTTCAAAACCCATTTCCACAAACAGACTCTTGAAAGATTATTTATTTATGTTTTTTTTCAAAATATTTTAACAGTTTCCTAAGTTGTTAATGAACTGTCACAAACAACTCCACTTCACCTGCCTCTTTTACAGGATATACTTCGAAAGCAGCATAAAACAGCATTGTTCTTCACATTTTAAAACTGCAGGCTGATGTGAAGTTGAGTTAAAATTGAGAAATCGCCACAGTTCTATTCTTAGGTGAGCCTGTGATGTCACAGAACCCTGCAGAACTGAATGATGAGTTCACAGAGCTAAACCATCCCCTCAAGGAAGAGACAGGGTTCTGTTGTGCCAGCTTTTGATTTCTTAGTCACTACTGATACCCCATGCTCTCAAATTTGCTCTCAAACTTTTCTTTTTCACTTTATGTCCCCTTTAATATTTTTCTAAATTTGTTTATAGGTTTAGTATGAAAAAAGAGGACTGAAAAATAACTATAGCATCAGTGAAGCAAATATTTTTCCAAACCAGTCCTTTAAAATATAATTTTCTGCATTCATCACACACCTTTTATCTGTCCAGTAGATCCTGCGGTGGACCCAGTCAACAGCCAGTCCTTCTGGTGAGTCCAGATCATCGGTGACAAGAACATCTGTTGACCCTCCGTTCAGACCAACTCGCTCTATTGTCTTCTGTTTTGTACTAGCAAAATAAACCTTGTAATAGATTTTACAAAATTAAATTAAATATAAAGTAATATAGATGCTTATAAAGTACAAAGGCAGAAAAAATTTCAATTGTCAAAAAGAGATAGAACCATAGTTGACCACTAGAGGTCACTGTCCATCTGTATCAAAACCTAATCTCTCTGCTGTGTGAGATCTTAGATTATAATGGTACATTTATAGCGCATAGGCATACTTTGTTATTAGCTAAAAATAAAAATCTGAAGTAAAACATCAGCAAAATATGAATAGGCTTTTACTTGGTGCTGGACTGGGTCATAGTCCAAAGCTAATATTGCTCCTCTGGGTTGCTTCACCAAACTTTGATCCTCTGAGCCATCAGGGTTAATTCTTCTCACATCGACCAGATTGGCAACAAGCAGATATGGCGGAGGCCCTAAAGAATTAGATTATAGTACTTTGTGATTAAATGGACCACAAAAGATTGTGCCCAGTAATTTTTTAAGAAACTCTTTGGAAGCAAAATAAACAGTAAGATTAAGAAAGATAGTTAAGTGTGTAGTTGTGCGTGGGTTCATCTTAACCTGCCCAACCAGAAATCCTCTTTCATGAAATAATAATTTTGTATCACAGAGGAAAAGAGTCAGGATGGCTGACCAGGCTATTCATCTGCCATCTCCATCTGCTTTGCAATAGTGCGACTCACCAGTTGCAGTGCAGTGTTTTCCGTCTTGATGGAGCTGGTATCCCGGCCAACAGCCACAAATCCACCTGGTTGGAGTAACAGAGGTGCAGAGCTGGCTGCAGCCGCCCATGTCTGCCGATGAGCACCCTGCAAGCCAAAACAGCCTGTTATTTTACATGCAGCTTTGATTTTCTACCTAAGCTCAATTTTATTTTTATTTTTTTATTTTGGTGCAACTTTCCATATCATTTAACTCTGATCAGCTGGTAGAAAAATCCATCATTCATGCAGGACTCCATGTCCTCCCAAATTTCTTCTATTTCTTTTCTCAACTAGCATAATTATAGTTGTCACTTTAGTGAAAACTTTTTTTGAAAAGACTGAAATAAAAAAAAGTGAAAGATAACTTTGTTTTTTTAAATAATATGGTTTGTGTATTAAAAGTAAAAGTTTAATAAAAAAAAAGTAAAATTTCACTAATCATGGATGTCAGACACTGGACCATATTGAAAACAGTCAGTATGCAGTAATGTTAGGATAATAATCCTACGTCCTCTCAGTCTGACTACTTCAATTCATGTATATAAATTATAAGATACTGATTGTCTAGAAATAATGTTAAAGATTCTGGATGAATTAATATTTAACCTCTCAAGACCTGGTGTGTTTTTCTCCTGTTGTTTTTGGCACCCGTTAAGAACTTAAATATTATGACAGAGAGAACAAAATATGTGATGTCCACCTATGTGTATGCCAGGTCTTAGGAGGTTAATGAGGAGTTGT
The DNA here is from genome assembly GCA_028564865.1 of Zenarchopterus dispar. Taxonomy (NCBI): domain Eukaryota; kingdom Metazoa; phylum Chordata; class Actinopteri; order Beloniformes; family Zenarchopteridae; genus Zenarchopterus; species Zenarchopterus dispar. The sequence goes on from JAOWBL010000002.1 coordinate 1,435,687, forward strand.
AGAATAAAACTGAACAGAAAGGCTCTTCTCTTCTACTGAAGTCATAGTAAAAAAAAAAAAAAGCAACATCTTCGGCTTTTCTCTTTGAAGGGGCCACCACAGCAGATCACCGTGCTCTACAAACTGATTGAGAATTGGTTTTTATGTTGGATAGCCTTCCTGACTTAACCCCTCCTATTTATCCAAGCTTACAAGTGACTGGATCAGTGGGGGGAAAGTGGGGTTAAGTGTTCTACACAGGGACACTTTGGCATGTGATGAGGTTGGGGATCGGTCCTCTGACCTTCCGGTTGGATGGGACCTTTTGACTAGGCAATGACTCTAATCAGATTTCATTTGTTCTGTGAATGTATCAGTGATGCTCTGAAAGTTTTATTCACCAGCTGTTGGACCTTTTTGTCCCAGTTTTTGACTATTTCAGTCAGGAAATGCTATTCCTCCTACGCATACGTTTACTGGGGAGTTCAGCTCTCTTCAAATGACTTAGGATATGCAGTCATTTTTGAGCTTTCCTAAACATGGTGGTCATGTGTGATGACTCGGACTGTTTCTCTCTTGCATCAGAGGTTCAGATGCATCAGCTCAGGTCATTGGATTTAGGCGGGGGTGTCTTTTCCGCTCTGATGAGCGGTCTTCTCTTCCATCATTATCAAATGAATGAAGATGACAGAAGACAAGACTATTCATGGTGTGGTCTGGTCTTCAAACCTTGCAATAGCATTCTCCCCATGTCTGGGCATCACACACACTCAGTCATGTTGTTATTTCATTTTCTATATTATAAATTAGTCCAGTTTCATCCAGTGTAGTGCAAGTTATGTTTCTTTAACCCTGCACAAATAAAACTTTCAATCCTATTTTTATTCCAACATTCAATTGAAAATTGAAAATTCTATATTCTTTATGAAAATCATAATGAAATTGTACATAAAACATCTGTACCTGTACATCCTTGTCCGTCCTCCTGTAGAACAGACCCCTCAGGACAAACACAGACAGGACCATTTTCAGATATTAGGCATCCATTCCCACACTTTGTATTGTTGCCTTTACATGGTATAATTTCTGGAAAAAATATATATATATATACATTTTACAAAAATGGACACAGATAACAGAATCAGAGTCTGTTTGATGGACCTGAAAATCAAACTGATGAATATTCTTGTAATATCCTTCAGCTGTTCATTAGTTGCAGTGTAAACAAAGTGAAAGCGATGCCAAATGTTCAAGACTTTTCCAGGTTATTTTAGGAGCTAGCTGATGAGCCGGATGGAAAACAATCTTCTTAGGCCCTGCTCGGGTAAAATCCCTTTATAAAATTAAAGTCTAATCCCACTGAAATAGTAGAAAGTGTGATGAGAGCCTCACACACACAGGGAGAGTGATGTAATGTTTGCTCACAGGAGAACGGCGAGTATATGTAGATGGACTGTGAACCTCATGAGAATAGTCACGCTCTGCCTAGTTATGCTCGAAAAACGTTCGCTTATATTATTTTCTGCTGTCTTGCATCCCACTCCTTAGTGATATAAATTGGTAAGAAGAATTAAAAGCCATAATCAAAAGATCAGGATAAAACAGTAAAAAACTGCTGTTTTTAGTTTGAGACTATTTCAAAGAAAATACATAAATTCCTACTCAATCAAAAACAGAATCCACAGGACAACTAATCACAGTTATGAAAAAAGTAAAGGTTCTTTGCAGGACCTAAAATTGTGTAGACACAATGTCAACATCTTATTTGTGGGAAATTATTTGATGAATACATTTGTAAATTGTGAGGGTGGGTAGAAGCCAGGTGCTGCTAACAAAAATGACAATTTATCAACGGCAAGTGAGGCCATCTCTAAAATAAGAGGTTTTAGCAGTGTGCTGCTCTGGGGGAATAAGAAGGGTGTTAATGTAATGCAAAAAAGGAATGCCATCAGCAATGATTTTTAGAGAAGCAACTTCTGATTCCAGTCGATCTGGGAAGAGATAAAAGGCCAATTTCTAATGATCTGGAGTCCATCATTCAGCAGTTAAAAAGCTTATTCAGAAGTGAAAAAACATTTGTGACAGTCACCAGTCTTCTTAGGAGCAGATGGTCAGACCATGCAATGGTCAGAAAAAAAATGAGAAAAAAGAAATGAAGATCTTTATCTCAGATTCTAGAGACCTCAGTTTGTATCCTAAAAGTTTTTTATAAGAATTACAAAATGACTACACAAGCCTGTTTAAAAGGGTTGCCAGCAGAAGGTTTCTTCTGAAATGATGGCAGCACAGCTTAGGTTTACAAAATTGAATCTTAGCTAACTAGAAAATTTCCAGAACAATGTCCTTTGGGCATGCAAGCTGAGATATTTGGCCATAATGTACAGCAACTCATTTAGCAGAAGCAAAGCACAGCACAAATGCTTCCTAGCAGCTGTCAAAGAACATGAGTTTATAGGTGAACATTTGGGCTTGTTTTACAGCCAGCAGACCTAGGTACCTCGCTGTCATTAAACAAATTATGAACTCTGTTTTTATACAAAAGATTCTTTCAAATCAAATCTGAGGTCATCTGCCTGACTGCTACAGCCTCAGTGTCAATGAAATTGATTCACCAGGAGAGTGATCTGACACCAGCAAATTCACAATAGAATGCTGAAAAAGGAAATGAAGTATTGCAATAACTTAATTTAAAAAAACAAACAAAAAAAACAAACAAAGCTGATCATTCTGATAAAAATGGTGTGGAGAACTGTACATAAACAAATGTCCACAGACCACAATAAACAGAAACAACTATGGGACATAATTAGCTGTTTTATATATATATATATATATATATATATATATATATATATATATATAT
>JAOWBL010000002.1:1438628-1458047 GCA_028564865.1 Zenarchopterus dispar
ATATATATATATATATATATATATACATTCATAAAAGCAATGAATATCCTTTCAGTAGAAAGTACTGTGTCCTTTACCCAGTGTGTCTTTTTCATGACTGGATTTACTCAGCAGAGGTTTGTGACTCTGAGGCTCTAAGTACAGAGGTGCTTAACATCTTTTGAAATTTTCAGTCGTGCATATCCGTGCCTTGTCCTTCACTTTAAAAACAGCCACTATATAAATATGCCTAATATTCCTAGATCTAGTCAACTTGTCTTAAATTAAGCTATAATAATCCAGTAAGTAAAATGTTCTTGTCTCAAAATCTTAAAATTAGCAAAATAGTGTAGCCACTAGATAAAAAGTAGGCCTTTTTAAATTCTTTTTTTTTTTTTTTTTTTTTTTTTTTTTTACTTTCTTGAAAATGACTTTTTGCAGAGTTTACACTTCATATCCACACCTTTGCAACTTTGTGCATGTGTTTGCAAACCACAGTCAGGGTCCTTGTGCAGGGGGTCATCACTGTTGCAGAGATGCTTCAGTTGCGTCCACGGTTGAGGGTTCTTCCTGAGCAATCAGTGATCTTCAGTGGTTTTACCACCACCCAATACTGGCTCCACTGGCTTGGGTGTTAAACTGAGCTATTACCTTGAAAAGCAGTGCTAACAATAGGAGATGCAGAATAAGAAAAGTGCAGTTTATCCGTACATTGAGTTCATGATGTCTCCTGCTTCAGTCTTTTGGTGACTGAAGTTCAAGAGAAATCTAAAACTGGTCTGGTTTTGTGACAAAAAAAAGAGTTCATTTTGAACTCATGTACATGCAAAGATTTCAAACAATTGGATTTTCTACAAGGTGAGGACGCCATGCCACTAACTACTCAGATAACAAAACGTGGTACACAGCACAAATATATTATTCAACTCTTACTCAGTTTAATAAAAACCGAAGTGTACAGATCCAGTAACAGACAGCAAAATACAGATCATCATTTAAAGTGGCAATATCACATATTTATCACATAAGTCACATACTTCATTCTATCAAAAACACTCACAGTACCTCTGAAACTACTAAGGCAACAGTTGGCTTGATCTTTAAAGCAACAATGTAGTAGACATGTAATAAAATGGGTCTGCTCACCACAACATTGATACCTGACACTTTTGCAACTTTGGCATTAAAAAAAACAAAACAAAAAACATCAAACTCTGTGCACAGATAACAGACATGCAGAGGAAAAAGCGCCAACACAACAACCATTCAATTCCTGTATGAAATATAAGGCTCAAAAACAGGACAATGAATATAAATATGTCAGTCCAAGTTGATTCTTGAGGATTGTTTTAACTGTTGTAATAAATCTTCAAATAACTCATGTTCATTCTTTTTGGGACATTCATATGAAAAAGATAATTAAAGGGGCCATATTATGCTTTTCTCTATTTTCTGACTAATTTACAGTATTAGATAAATCATAACATCACATGTGACTGGATGCACAATAAATGAAGTGAACGTATATTATAGAATAGCCTGTTCAAAAAATACGCAGAAACAGTATTTGCAAAGTCTCTCAGACTGGTTGAGCGAACTTTGAGAGATCTTTGGTCCTGTTTTATGCAAGATAGAGCAATATTTCCTTGATTTTTCCAGAAGACTTCCATGTTAATATTGTCTGTCTTTTTTAGTCAGTCTTAAACAGTTATGGCCTTTTGGAGTTGTTCTGATTGAAGAGGTATTCTAAAAGTACCAAAGATTAAAAGAAGATGGACTGAACGTTGCATAATATGGCCACTTGAAAAGATCTTTGTATCAGGCTGGGATCAGATTTTGTAGTTTTTTTCACTGTCCTGAAAGGCAGATTTTATAATATAATGCTGTTCTAGTGTGGTTTCAGCGTATTGGCCATGGGACTTGATATCAGCAGAGGTACTCAGACCGGGAGCTGTCACTCTTATAAGTCATCTGGGAGTCGATGCTTGACCTGGAACAAAGCAGCAGTCGCTCTGATTCATTAGTCGGTCTTCTCGCCCACAGTTCGGTTGGATGTGAGTTCAGAGTTCTTTGCTTCATTGAAATTGTCTCAAATTTGACGTAGCTTTCTTTTTCCAGCTCCTCAGCCTCAAAACCGGCGTTGCTTCCTTTGCAGTAGAGCGCGAGGATCTTGTAGACCAGCAGAGCAATAAGAGGCAAAACCAGAACACAGGCAATGCCGCTTAAGATGATTACAAGCTGGTTCTGCCCACCGTCCTCCACGTTGTCCAGAGTGTAGAAGTCAATGCAAGGATCTTTTCCAGCAGAAGTACCTTTTGCTACCAGGCAAACTGAGTACCTCATTCCAGGTGACAGTCCATCCAGGAGCACTTTTCCACTGCCAGCATTCGTCTCAATTGTTCTTTTAGTGTCATCCTCACCGTACGGTGAAAACACAACCGTTAGTGGGGCACTGTTTAGTAATCCACCTGCAGCCCACAGCAACACTGCACTGTCAGTTGTCTCCTCAACAATCTTTAGATCTTTCACAGACTGTGATGTGTCGCTTTTCTTGCTCTTTTCATCAGCTGCAAGTTTTTTCCCGTTACCGCCAGGCTGATTTTTTGTTTGCTTCATCGAGCCTTTTTGTAACCCGTTGCTGGGAGTCATTTTGGGTTTTTTTAGGTTAGTGGAAGGTGTTGACGACCTTGGCGGGGCTGTGGACATGATAGGTGGTGAGTTAGAAATGTTCGTCGGGGGAGTGGAAGTCATGACTTGACCAGTCCGTCCAGTTCCGTTGGCAGGCTGTGGTGGGACGGTGGTGCTGGCGGTACCAGCAACTGACAGCGAGATTGTGGCTTCTGCGGTGCCGGCAACATTTTTAGCCTTACAGCTGTAGTTTCCAGCATCCTTATACTCTATTCCATGCAAGCTCATGATGGACCACCTGATTCCATCTCCAGGTGACTCCTGGACTAGAACACAAAAGTCAATATAAAATTAATATATATTTTAACACTAGCATCTACACTGTCATGTTTCAGTCTTATCACGCATCCATCCATTCACTGTCTACACCCACTGAATCCTTATACAGGTCTCATCAGCCAATAACTCATTATTCTACATCTTGCTAGACCTAGAAAAAGCACTGAATTTTGCCTTCTTATATTCCAAAACCAAACAATGTCATACCTGTGTTATTGACTGGTGAGCCATTTGATTTGGTCCAGTAAAGATTTGGTGTTGGCGAACCTGTGGCATCACACCGCAGGAGAACATTACTGCCCAAAGAAGACGTGATCTTGGTTGCAGATGTCATTACTGATGGTTTTACGCAGTTTTCAAGATCGGCACGCTGAAAAAGTACACCTGCTAGATTCTCCGGTGCAGCACAGGTCAGGAATAGATCCATGAATATCACTGGTGTGTCAGCCATTTTGGAAATTTCAATCAGCTTGGAGATCTTGCAGTCACAGGACCAGGGGTTGTCCTGAAGGCCTGAGGATGAAAGATAAGAAGTATCCTGATAATTAGTTACAGTTAGCTACAATGGCCAGGTAGTTTAGAGGTTCATTTCTAAAAGTGTTCAAGTGTTTATCTGCGATATTAACAATGCCATGAAACCGGCTCGTTGAAAATGCTCAATATGGAATATTAAACTAAAACATAAAGATATACAAGCGCCAAGTCGAGCTCCACTAGAAACACTAGTACCAGCATTAGTCTACATCGTGGAACAAAAATTCCCTTTAAACACAGAAACTGGAATACTAACATGCTTCTAAAGGTCTCTAGATTATTATTAAAACACTTTTTAGCTTCCTTAAAACACACTTTCCTAGTTTTGCTTTGAAAATCGCCGCAGAAATCAGTGTATTATAACAAAATGAGAGAAATCTCCATGGTAACTAGATGTAAACACCTGATGTACACAATGGGCACACTAGCGTGCACAAGTGCACACTAAGCCCTTCAACCTGATTAGTTTGTCTTTACTGAAGTAAAGCACCTAAGCTGCCTGTGGCCTTCCTACAGCCTGTGACACAGTTTCCATTAGTGTGGCGGTGTAGCAGACACATCCTCAGATCCACATTACAATAAGGACTGTCTTAATATTTGTAAGGTTAAAAAAAAACATTTAAATGAATTTATTGATTTGTTTAAGCTGTCTCCTTGTGTTTCTGCTTGATTTTTTTTTTTTTTGCAATAATTTTTTCAGAAGCCAAGTATTTTTAAAATTAAAGGGAAATCGTTTTAGGATATAGTAGAGACGTTGTAGGAGTGGGTTAAGTGGGTTTATTCGTATTGTCTTGAAGAGTTCACAACAACAATTTCAAGAAATCTAGAAACCTGATTTCTCATTTAGGCACACCAAAGCAAACTCTCTCAGATATGATAAGCTAGTTTTCTTTATACAGTATTGTTCAGACTCTTCAGGCTTAAACAGATACAATATAAAAGTAATTATTTCAAAAATAATGCCTAAAAGATAAGACAAACAGGAAACTTTCATCATTTTTTTTTTACTAGACATAAATTCCAAGTATAATGTAGCTACTAACTCTATCAGTATAAAAACGATAATTCTTTGGCATAACCAGAGGCCAGGTGTGTGACCGTTACGACCAGCCTCTTCTGTAGTAGCCCATAAAAATGTATGGAATGCAATATAGACTGGTGATTTGCAAAAGTAAAATAAAAAAACACTATCTGCTTGTTTTTTGCATACTGCCAATTGTGCAATAGTTTGCTTACCACACACTGAGAGCTACATTGTAAAAATTCAGTACCAACTTGTAGTATAGTATGCAGTTTCATCAAGTGTTGCTGTTTCTCAGTATTTGTTCTTGTGGACATGTGCTTTTGTAGACTTGGTAAACATCAGCTGAACTTCTGTTTCAGTCCGAACACACATCTGGCCAAGTGGGTCAAAATCTCTAGATGTGTTCTTGCTTTGTGTCAACATGAGATGGAAAACCATCCCTGAAAGCATTTTTCATTACCAAGCAGCGGCAGTGGTGTAGAAAAGAGCTCACAATACTACTTACTTCTGTTGATGTGTAATAAGTGTAATTTTAAATGTTTGTGTGCAAGACTGTGGTCTTCTAACTTCACATTGATGGATGATTAATCGAGATAAAACCAATTTGAAAACTTATCTTGAGTGTTTTCAGAGATGAGTGAGGCCACTGAGTACGCAGAAAGAACAAAATATACTCCTAAGTATATTTACTTGAGTCAAACTTTCATTTTATGAACTACCAAGTACACAAGTCCAAGCTCAGCGTACGTAGCACTGAGAAACACCCAGTGACTCATCCACACTTTTGACTTTTTTGTGTGTTTTCCAACCAAAAAATATGAAGAAGCTCTTGCTGCAGTTGTCTAAAAATGATCATAATCTACTCTTGTGTGGATGTGGGGGGCATCTATGACAATTCATAACTGCTGTAAGCGAAGAGACACATGCAGATCTTTAATTTTAACTTGAAATCTGTTGCTACAAACCCAAAATATTGTGCAATTTCCTCTATAATTGTCTGTATTGAACTGCAACACCTATTTTTGTTGTTTGGCTTTATTCTAGACCAAATAAATCAACTAACAGTGGCACTCTGATAAATAGTAATGTTTGATCACATAAAGGTTTGTATCATTTGTAAATTTGCAGGTCACTTTGCCTTAAAAGAATAATATACTTGTTTTATTGTGCACCTTTCTGATTTCAGTGTGCACATTAACACACTGATCTCATTTTATAAATTATTTTCTGAACAACATTTTTTTTCTTTTTTTTTCTTCTTGTCTTGGTTAATTATTCTACATTAGGTGACAAGTCTTACACTACTTAGACTAAGCTAATTTGACTGTGCCCCAGCAGTCATCACTCAGCCAGAAGTTCCTAAGGGAATTAGAAAAAAATGTCCCGGCCTGGCCCTAATGTCCTGTAAAACCAAGCCAGACAGAACATTTTATTCTTACCTAAGATGATTTTCTGGGAACTATTAGAAGACACTGGTTGTCCATTAAATGGTGGCCAGATATCCATGAGGTCAGAAGGCAGGGTGGTTAATTTGTTACTAGAGAGATCCAAGTAGGTTATGTTGAGAAGGTAGGGGATCGCCTCAGTGGGAACGTTAGTCAGCCTGTTGTTGTGCAAATCCAGCGTCCTTAGCCTGGGCATCTCTTTGAGAGATTCCCAAGGGAAAACGCTGATCATATTCCCGTCAAGTCTCAGCTCATGGAGCACTTTTAGGTTGTAGAAACTCCCAGTGTCCACAGAGGTTATGGAATTGTAGGTAATCCAGAGGTAGCGTAGCTCCACCAGGTAGTAAAAAGCTTCAGTTGGGATTCGCCGTACTGCAGTTTTCTCTACTCGAAGTTTAATGGTATCCACTGGGACGTTGACTGGGATGTCAGACATGTCTGGGTCATTGCAGAGGACAGATCTGGAAGACATACAAATAAGATAAAATCCTTATAAAGGCATTTGAGGAATCGATAAGCTGCCACCCATTCAGATCAGACTGCTGTGATGTGTGATGCTTCTTCTGACATGACTCTGGTCCACCTCAAGGGCACTTCTCAGATGCCAAGGTCAAAGATTATCACTGCCCTCAAAACCTGTGACTGATCTGTTAACTGATAGCCTTGAAATACTTGAAAATCACTTTGAATCACAGACATATATACAAGGTAATTGTTTTAGGATTATATAAAAATAAAAAAAGAAAGAATACACAGACACCATGAACTCTTAAAACTCTGCAGCAGGATGAACGTGCTTTCACTTTTCCACAGTTTTACAGAGGTCATTATCACGCTTTGGACTCTTCAGAGTTTCACAAAACAGGGTTTAGTATTGGTTTTCCTCGAGGATAAGAGGATTAGCACTGGGCCACAAACATAACGACATTAAGTCAATACAGTTTAGGACACGCTGTACAAACTGTACAGCGCTGAACCAGGATGATTATTATAAACTAATTATGTCCACCTTAAGGCTGATCATTTTGATAGCCTCGATACAGGTGAGGCTTTTCAGATATTTTTACAATTGTGGTTCAGAATCCACTGAATACTCCTCCAAACTGCATCAGACATAAATCAACTGTAGGAACTTTAATAAAAAATGTATCGTTGTTCACAAGATTGCTGGTAAATAGTGGTTTGAAGTGACTCTTTTGGTGGTATAGTGCATTTCTTTCTTGTTTACCACTATTGAAGTGAACTACACAGAGGTGGCCAAACTTTATGACCTCATGTATAAACTACGTTTTACAAAATGTACCAAGAGAAATTTGCTTGAGCACATTAAATTTGCACATTACCTGGTTCCGGTTCCATCTGTGCGTCCATGGAAGACACAGGTACACTGGGATGGACAGAAGGGGAGAGCCATACTGAGGCAGCACAGGAACACATGCACACCGAGAAGTCGACGCATGATGTCACCCGATCCACCCAAAAAGCTCACATTGAGGAGATGTCAGGAAATAAGACATCCGGATTAGTTAACGGTCTGAGAAATCCTTTCCAGAAAACAAATGAAAAGTGAAAAAAGATCTTTCAAGGTCCATAAGACTCAACAGTACACGGACTGAGAATCCAACCTCGGTACAGGTGACCTGTCAGATTGACCGTGAGGTTGGGACAGAAGGGTGGGGTGGGGGATTAGTCAGGGATTTCTCGGGTTTGATGGGGTCACAGCAGCTCAGCAGCGGGAGACACCAGTCTTTGCTTCTTTATTGGGCTGCTCACCATCCCGGATGAAGCATTTCCAGCTTCTCTTTTTGACTTAATTAGTTATTTCTGGGAGAGGGTTTCTCTCACGTGAGCCAAGCCAGCCACACTTTTGTTTATCTGGGAATTCTCACATTTGTGTTTAGTTCAGATTTTGTAATGTTCTTATCTCTCTTTTCTCTCTCTTTTCTTTTTGTGCCTAAGACAGAACATGTTAAGTTGCATTGTCTAGGCTGTTGAGAACAATCCCTCTGAAATAAGAAGACTAAGATTAAATCTAATGCAAGTTTTTCTCTCTCAAGCAATCCTCAAATGCACATATATTATTGAGTGATGTGTGAGGAAGTTCTGTCTTGAGTTACAGTTCAAAATCTTTAAAATGATCAATAAATCACCCCTCATGCCACTTACAGTTTCAAAGTCGTTTAAATATTTCATTTCTGCAAATGTTATACAAAATCTTTGTAAGTGGTGTCATTTTTTTTGTTTGTTTTTGTTTTTTAATGGTTGGCCTTGGTGATAGTATTTGCTGATATAACATTTATTTGATATACTCACATTAAATTAAGTGGTATCAGATAAAATTTAATTTTACTGGAAATTAAGATACTTTAAACTTTCTTAAGGTTTTTTCCAATCCACTATCTTGATATACTAACCTGTGTTTTTACATCTATAATGTATACTGTATTTAAAAGGATTTTGTGACATAACAAATATTAAAATGGCATTTTGATTTTATTAGGCTTTTCTAAAAACTTACTAATTTTATTGGAATTACTCTGGAAAGGGAGCCATCTAGTGGCCATACCTGGGTACTGCGTGTAGTTTCTAATTATAAATGTTCATTTAATTATTTTAGATAGTAATCCACCTTTTTTGTAATCTAAAACTGTGCGGTTATTTCACACAGCACCCATATATAAGCAGATATTCAATCCTGAAGGATTTATCGATGTGTAAAAAAAAAAAAAAAAAAAAAAACACAAAACAACAGGAAGGTTTTTTAACAAGTACACAAGTGAACTTTATTTATGCAAGCAAATTTGATCATATGGGTCAAATAAGCCACTTCAAGCTGTTGGCACATGAATGTACAAAACAGATTTGATTTAAAGCTTGCTACTAAGCATCCGTAGTGAAAGTACAAAAGACTAATACGAGCAGAGAGCTGAAAGCATTTTTTTTTCCTGTTTTTTTTTTTTTTTTCCCTCATCATTACAGAATAATTAATGTTGGTACAAGTATCAGCTTTAAGACATGGTTGAAAGCTCATCACAAACTAAACGGACACAACTCAAAGACTACAGTCTCTAATATCAGTAGCATAACGCGGGAAGCCTTGGGGTTTGAAAACAGCACATATAAACAAAGGGTTGATCCAGCAAGACAATCGAAAGAGTTAAAAAATAAAAAAACAAGAAAAGAAAGGAACTTTTGAGTCAATAAGACTATAGTGATACATGTCCATGCCACGAAAAACACCTAAATTCACAGTCTTTACTAACATTACAGTTATCCAACTTTGAGTTGATCACCAATGCGCTTACATCTAGAGAGAGAGAGCACAAAAATGGTCAAATAAGTGCAAGAAGCTAGCTTTGAAAAGTACAGATTGAAGAAAAGAAATGACCAGGCAATGAAGTGACAGGCCACCCCACAGCCGTGTGGCATGGGGATGTGTAGGCAATACAGTCATTAACAAATAAAAAATAAAAACACTGTGACACACACTTTTATCACATCCCATTACTCCACCACGGAGTGCCAAAAACACCAAAAACCTTTCACCACCAGGCTTTCTTTTCATTTCAGACTGACAGAAGCAGATTGGAACTATTTTTTTCTCATCCTCAAACATATAGGTATGCTTTAATATATCAGTATGTACAGTGCAGAGTTCTGCATAAACAGGAGCTTACTATTTATAAAGTTTCACTTTTGAGAAATTAAAAAGGAATTATAAAAGCACGTGCCTTTGCGTCTTGTGGTTTGAAGACGATCAGATCATCGAAAGTCCTAAAATACGTTCAAGTGGCAAGATTATCATGAAAATAACCCACAATTTATCTCCAATCCCATCTCGGAAAATCTACCACAACTCACTGCTTCCTGTTTGACAGGCTTGGCACATCTAGCAAATATTTGTTTTACACTGATTTGGTATTTATCGCCACGTTGTCCTGCTATTGTAGAACTTCAAATAGAAAAAACAGATTTAATTACTCTTGTGTGAAAGTGGTCTCAATCCCTGGGAATACTGCTATGACAAAGGTTTTTACAATTTTTCATAGCTGTGAATTTCAAATACTTTCATCGCCAACCACTCATTCACATACAGTACATTGCTTTTGAACACAAAATCTTCCAGACACACTGCATGGGAAATGTGCTTGAGAACCCTTTGCAGCCCCTGTTGACCCTCTCAAAAACAAAAATGAAATAAAAAGAAAGGAAGCGTGATTGCAAAATGATAGTATCAAATAAAAGAGAATAGAAAATTTTACACAAATGATTAAAAAAAGCTATAATACTACTGCTACCTCTGATTCTACAAACTACACTAAAACTACTATCAGCACTAAACGACTCGTTTTCTAGAATAATACAACTGCCATAATGGTAATCGCAACACCATCTGTGAGAGAGGTAAAGGGGCTTTTTTTTCATTTGTAATGCTGCTTGTGACTGAGGAGCTTTGTGTGATGCACTCCTCGGACCACATTGTCATATGACGCACCAGTGACATCAGCAGTGGCGGCGAGGGCCCTAGGCGCCGTCCGCACCCCCCTCGGGAGGGGATGGTAGAGAGAGACAGAGAGAAAGCAAGAGGAGAGACAGAGGGAGAGAGGCCGGAGTGGCGGGGCCAGGCCTCACGCTGGTCTTTATGTGTAGGCATTGAGGCGCTCCTTGGAGCGGGTGGAGTGGATGTCGTGGAGCTCCTGCTCCTCCTTTGACTTGATGTCCTCGTATTTCTGCATCCGGCAGGCGTCCTTCACGTAGGCCCAGTTGGCAGACAGAACCATCAAGTAGTGGATCTGTGGGGAAAAATTATGGAATATTACACTAAAAGAAAAAAAAAAGGCAGAATATGTCAGCACCGTTATCTATTGAGAATGCCAAGTTTATGTACTTTGATTTTAGTTGAATACATATTATGAATTAAAAAAAAACTAATAAATCAAAAACTTTGAGAACCATTATGTTTGAGGCCATGTAAGTTTGATAAAACGTAATTCAGTAAGCCATTCAGACCTGCAGGATAGTGTGACATCACATACCCAGATCAGATTTCCCTGCTTCCACATATTAACGTCTCAAAAGAGGAATTGAGAAACTAAGGCTTGGGTGAAAATGGAGTTTTGACAAAAACAATAAATGTCATAACCCTGTCACAATGTTTGATGCCACCCAAGTCTGGAAATGTCATTCTGTGCGTCACTAAGATGTGGAGGTTTCTGTCACGTCACTGATCCAGATCAGAGTAGAAATATACAGCCTCCCATTATTATTATTATTATTATTATTATTATTATTATTAGTAGTAGTAGTAGTATTATTATTATTATTATTATTATTAAAATCTTCATTAAACTTCACATCATACTGCTTATATCTTTCTTTTGCGTCTATTAAACCAATCTCAGAACAGCCACATTACACGGATAAATGAGCAGAGAGGCTTACTTCACATCCTCAAACTAAACATGTGAAGACATGGGGTGAAAACGGACCTGTAGTTTTTAATTCATGACCAAAGCATTTCACAAACATTTAATTAAAACCTCAGGGAACTGTCAATTTTTGCAAAAGCAGCGTCACTTCTGCTTTAAATGAAAAAGGAATTCTCCACTTGGCCACCAGGAGGCAGCACAGTGCTAGCTATACTTTTTGACTTGCGTTACCATGGCAGCTGAGATTAAAATGAATGTATTGTTCTTTGATGACTGAGGTTGTGCCGCAGCTTCTCTTTTTATAAGGAATGACAGTTTGAGAACTGCACTGCCTTTTTTTGCAGATATGCAGACAGATTAAGTGATGGAAATTCAAGCACTGAAAACTTGATATTTACCATGTTTTTTTCTTATCTTCTCCTTTACTGTTTGTTCTTGAATCTGCTGCACTTTTAAAGATTCTCAGCACTGTTTTCACTCGTTGCCTCAGCATTTTACTGAGCAAGCCATAAGTGGACTGGGCCAGAACATCAGTCATGGCTGCTGTTGCCACACTTTGCACCCCTGATCATCTCTGACCAGCAACCACTTTCTCTTTCTCAGAAAATGGCTCCTAACAAATCACCGAGTGATGTTTGCAACAATCTCTGAGCCTTTCTTCTCCCTGTTTCCATGACAACGCCATGACATGCCCGCCGCCTCCGAAAGAGGGAGGGAGACAAACTCCTGTCTTTCTCACTGCGCCAAAATGCCTCCTCTCCCGTCTGCAGCTTTTCTCTCACAGGCAAACACAAGCAGCCACAGCAAAATGCTTTTTCCAAAAACTACACATATTTCTTCTCCATTATGTACCATTTACCCAAACAAAGTATGTTTCTCCAGCAGAAAACGAGACACTGCTTACGCCAACACGGATGCTCTCTGTGGTATCTCCACCCAAAATGCTTCAGTTGAGAGGTTTTGAGCTGTATTTTGAGTTAAGTTTCTGCTATTACTGGCTCACCATGGCAATAACAGCAGCTCCTGCTCCAGCGAGAGCGCAGATGAAGAGGTGAAACGTCATGTCCAACTGTATCAAAAGCAAAACACAGCACACATTGGTCCACAGTGTTTGCTGGGCATCATTTCCAGTAAAAAAAAAAATCTACGTGAAAAGAGATTGTAAACATTTGATCATGCACACTTTTATGTCTCAGTTCTTGAAAAGACCCTTGAGCCATTTAATATGTGTGAAAGCTTTTAAAAATAGTGGGAAGAGATAGTTTCACTTTGTCAGCAAATACCTCCAGCTTATTAAACCTGCTCTGTGCTGATGTTCAGAAACTCTTATTTGTGAATATTTGTCTCAGGCTGGAGTAAAAGTTACAGTTGCAAAAATTACTGCTTTACTTCAACACGCTGCCATGTTTTAATCTTACGTTTCAGCTCATAATTTGTTTTTGACAGTAATGAGCAGGTTAAAGCCATCACAAGCATCAGCTGTTGTTTTTACAGTCTGGATATGAAATCTGATTATAGTCTTGTGTTACTCTACAATAAATAATCACAACAGGTTCATTTTAATATCGTAAGGTGGCAAGCAAACTTGCAGAAATGTAATTTTAAAAAAAATCTTCTGCTTGGTAACCAGAGCAAATTTTCTTTTATGTATTATGAATTACCATATCTTTCAAAATTTAAAAAAAAGATGAGTTTCTGCAATTGAGACTGAATGGCTGACATGCTAAAGTATTTTTTGCCATACCTCATTAGATTCACACATTTTGTAGAATTTCTCTGATCCAGCACACACAGTCTTCGCCTCAGCAATTGGCACGATACCTAAAATAAATTAGTATATTAATGAATCAGAAATAAGTGCCAAGTTGGAGGGAACAGAAAGAAAACAGCTGCAAAGTTAAAGAAAAAAATAAAAAGTAGGAATAAGTTCATATGTACCAAAATATTAGTCTGGCCAGCTATCATAATTAATTTTCCTCCTTTATATAAAGATTTGAATGCTCCTGCGTTAGTTATCACATAAAACCAGCCCTCCACTGTGAATGGTTCAGGACATTCCCTACTGGTGGAAATGGCTGCAAATAGAAACTGGACCCATTTTATGAAAGAGAAATTTCACAAAAGTAAATTTATCTAATTCACCAGATTACCAAATTATTGCTGACACAGGCAACAATATGGAGCTTTAATGTCACAGTGGCAGCATAAATGATAAATGAAAAATAGCAGCATCAGTGGCTGTTAATGGTCTGATAGAGATGGTCCGTATTGAAAACAAGGAAAGAAGTGTCCTCATTAAAGTTTGAAACTGCACTGAGTTTCATTTATTGGAGAATGGAAAATACCCCTTTCATCATACCAGGCTATGTTAAGCAGTATATGTCTCTTAAACTCAATGTATGTACTTAATTAAACTTTAATCTTATCACCCAAAGTGACTCACACTCTTCCTGTTCAAGAGATTTTTACAGCAAAAAACAGATGGGCATCCATATAGAAATTATATTCTGTTGCAAAAACTGGAAAAATGTTCAGGTTCTTCTTCCCAGATGTGGGAAGACTTTGGAGGCCACAAAGAATAAAACTTGGAATTGGAGACCATCTGTTCTTACCGTACTGGCGCGGGTCCAGGCAGAGCGTGGTTCCGTCCAGCACAGTCGCATTTTGGCAAATATTCCAGATGTTGAAATAGAGGAACACTGGGATGGAGGTGAAGGCAGTGACTCCGAGCCAAGCCAACATGAAGATGTAAGTCAGCATGATGAACTGAGACAGGAAAAGATGACAACAATCAGACTTGTCTTCCATCTCCCACTACTGCATCACAAAAGGTTTCCAGTTTTGTTTCAAGGCGTTGTGGAAGGACATGCACGTCTTGAAAATACAATTTGGGAATCGGTGTACCCTTGGGTAACCAGATCCTCCCAACCACCTCCATCAACTTCTCCATTTCTGTCAGCTAGTTGTCATTTAGAGTCCTCAGAATTACTGAACCCATTTTTCAATCCCTTTGACAGCTTTAGATTTTCGCAGAGGTTGTTGTTGATAGAGTTGCTGTGATATGCTCTGCAAGACAAGAACCCTCATTTTTATCTTTCCAGGAAGCTCAACTAAGGCACTTTGATTTTGCAGAACATTTGAGATGCAACTTATTATAGCACTTAAATTGTACAGTTAAGATAATCTATGTGAACAAGAGCAAATGAAGTAATCAATGTCTGCAGAAGCAGTTCGCTTTGTTGAGTCTTGCTTGTTTTCATACATAAACAGTTAACTTATTAATAAATTCATCTGCACTAATGGAGAATACATTTTAATTTAAAAAATGATATTACGGGTATTTTAGAATGGATTTTGTTGCATAGTTTGGATGCAATCATGCTGTTTACAAAATTCTAAACACTAATCTTTACAGATTAATTTCATCAAGTAAGTTTCTATTAGACAATGTAAAATTTTCATTTTTCAACAGAATATCTAATATAGTGTATGTATATTTTAGCCTATTTAATATCTAATATTGTAATTTGTATATATACACTGTGGCAAGAATAAATATGTGAACCCTTAGGAATTACCTGTTTTTTGTTGCTGTTGTTGTTGTTGTTGTTTTGCATTAATTCACTATTAAATGTGACCCAATTTTTATAATTTAAGTCTAAATATTAGAAAAAGACAGTGTTTAAGCTGATCACAGTCAAGTAATTACACTTTCTTGTGTCTTTAAGCATTCACAGTGCTGATGGAAACAGCAAGTGAACAGTTTGAAGACTTCAGGCAGGTGCTCTATGCAGTTGTAGGACAGATTTGCACAAGATTGAAGAAGAATTGATTCAGCTAAGATAAATTTGTAGAATCTCTGGTGTCTGTGTCTTTCTTGGGGTCTTTCCACAGCATCTCTGTGGTCCGACTGAGCCGCTCCTGAAGGTGCATTTTTCTTCTTCTGAAGCTGTTCTGTGGTGGACTTTCCTCCATGGTTAGGATCATTGTCTTGCTGCATAACTCAAGTTTCTACTAAGCCTCAGCTGGTGGACAGTAACCCTGACTCTAAGCTGTAGGACACTTGTTAAACTAAATTTTTTTTGCAAGTGGTTTAGGCCTTGAAGCAGCAAAAACAAGCCCAAGTCACACACACACCCCCGCCCATACTTCACTGTTGGCATGCTGTTTTGATGTTGGTAAACTGTGACCTGTTAAATGTTCTTCCTGAATAGTTTAATATGTTTTATCAGGGAAAAAAAAGTAGTGCTGCAGATGCCAAGATGCTCTTTGGCAAACTCCAGGCACGCGTAGCAGTAAAATTAGAATAATTACAAGACTTGTTAATAGAAACACCAAGGTAGCATAATAGTAACGCTGCTTAATAAAACTAATTCTGAAATAAATAACTAAACTTGACAAATCTTATTTCACTGTGTGCTTAAATAAACTTTGCAGGCTGAACTTTAATTTTTTCCAGTGTCTTTTGGGCTCCTATAAATCCATTTCTGATTTTGACACTTTGTTGACTCCAACAGCTTTTGTTTGAGACTTTTAAACCGTTGAGAAAATCCTCAGTCTCTATATGGGTCCTGACTGGGACCAAGAAATTTTTCAAGCCTGCAGCATTTTTATTTATTTATTTATTTTCTAGAGAGCAGTTGTTTCCTTCATGGTGTTCTGCTATGGGCATCTTGCCTGTTTCGTCCCTTGGTTTTGGTAGACACATAAACAGAGCTGTTTTTTTTTTGTTTTTATTTTTTTTGTTGTTTTTTTTTTCCACTTTGTACCTTTAGATCAATCTATGCTGGAACCAACTGCTTTTAAAGAACAACCACAATACAAAACTATCTCCATTCAAAGAAAGTTTGTCTACCTGTGGACTGATGAAACAACTTTGAATCCTTTTTTAGTCTTATGAAGATCAGTTACGTTTGACACCAGTAAATGTGCAAAGTTCTGACCGCATTTAGTTCATGTTTTTGTAATTTGTTAATTTTTCCTCTAGTGCTGGGAATCTTTAATAGATGTATTCAATTAAGACACAAGACATTTTTAAAGTGTTATAAGTTTGTTGATGTTGTTTTCATATATTATTACAACTTCGGAGAAGATCAAATCACATTTTCTTTTGTCAAATTAACACAGAAAACTATTAAATTCTGATGGTTTTACATATTTTTTCTGGCCACCAAAGATCTGAGAAGCTGCAAAAACACTAGATTTTTTCCGCCGCCCTCAAGATAAACATATTATAAACATATTATAAACATATTTGTTTTGATTTTACTTGTACTGGTCCATCATGTTTAATGCAAAATAATTTTATATTATGTAAAATATTTTAAATGATCTTAAAAAATAGTAAAAACTAAAACTAAAAATAAATAAATAAAAATAGTAGCAGATTTGAAATGCTGGTGTAGTGACAAAATGGCTAAGTCAGCTGAAACCTTTACCAAGTCCAGTCTTTGAGAGAAACTCTCTTGGAAAAAACATTTAGATGGCATGATTCCCGTGTGATTCCACAAACTTCACGTGAAAGTAACCCTGGATACGCAGAAATAACCTGCTTGTCCAATTTTAAGCAGTTAATCTGAAATAAAAATGTTAGCTTTACCCAGGCACTGACACAGCGTCCACAGGTGGTGATCTTGAAGTCTCCATACAGGTCTTTAATGGCTCCACTGGTGAAGAATCCCTCCACCATCAACAGGATACCGTAGACAAAGAAAGCTGAAGCAATGCCGTAGATCACATACTTGATAATGTCAATCCTGCAGAATGAATACACAACTGATGAAATAACCCAGGAAGTTCCGTTTTGTTCTTTATATCTTTCAGTGAACTAGGTGTGGACTAATACCTGCAAATGTAACTAGGACATTTAGTTTCATATCAGAAGCAAATCTGAACCTTTTTCACTCACATGGTGAAGACATCCAGTGCATCCATAGGGCTCCTGACCACCTCAAAGTAGTTCTGGAGGATGGTGACGGTGCCAGACAGGGCTTCATGGCCACAGCCACAAAACAGGGCCACGCCCGCATAAAGCAAAATGGTGGCTATAAGGGACGGGTACGGGATCCCACCTAGGCATTTGATGCAGCATTCAAGGCATCCTGGACACACAGAGCGATCGATGGGTTAGAGTTAGTAAAAGATGAACAAAAGATGACATTTTAAATTTGAAACTGAACTCTCACTACTTTGGGGAATTTTAATTATTCAGCAAAGCGTTGCCAGTGGGTGAATGCATCAGCCTGCTGTACACTGTACTTCCATTTACTTTTTTACTGCAACTGCCACAGTATGAGGCAACTATGCATGCATGGGGAGGCAAAACCTAACTTGATGGGGGAATTGAAGTGGTGCTCTGCATGGCATACAGACTACTGATTTCCTTTTGCACCAGTTGTCAGTATTTAGATGAGATACGTCATGGCAACTTCCACTTCATCCAGTATGTGATTGGCACAAAGCTTTCTTTGTACTTTATGCTGACCTTTTATTCAACATGAAAATGCCTCCCCTGAGCTTTACACAGAGACCCTGACCTTTAATCCTTTTACACTCTGCCTCATACTGCTGGGGGACCTGAAGGTGATGAATGACTGCTCAGCTCTGACTCAATCTCTTGTGGCACAGGTTGCTCCCAGATAAGCAGAGTCCAAACATAACCATATAAGCTATTGTGTCTGTTTGAGCTGCTTTATATTTATGAGTTTGAACCTTTTTTTTAGGTGTGCATGTTTGTGTATTCGTCTGTGTGTTTTGGACTGCGCACTCAGTCATTTACAGCCAATTACGCAATGACAATGATCACCCAAAATCAAATTCACCTTCATTTCCATGGCTCTCTTTGCTCTGCAATGAGACTCAGTCAGTTTTTATTGTCAGTTGGAGCACTGATTAAAAAGAAAACAAAAAGATTACAGGGTGTTATTAAGCACCATTCTTTCACAGTTATCTCATTGTGTTGTGTTGCAAAGCAGGAGTCGGAGCGGTATCTCTCCTTGTCAACTCTGCTTTTGACTCTCATCCAGACCTGAGTGGAATACCAAGTAGCTGGTTCGCCTGCCGGGCTGCACCGAGCACTCAGACTCAGACGCTTGGTGCAGCACTGACTCCCGCCAAGGCTTGATCATCTGCATTCTCGCTGATGTAATCCAGTGCTACACTGTAGACTGTCGTCTCTGTCGCCCTGCTTAATTTTTAACCATTTTACCAAAAGAGAAATTTACTGAGAATTCACACTTCTCTCTCAATAACCTCTGCAGGTTTTATAATTGATATTAATGGTCTTCAAAGGAGAATGATTGAGTTAAGTTATCACTGCCACTTAACAAGCTTCTATCACCCTAATTCATCCAGGACAGAGATTTGATTTGGTCACTTGTGTGCAGGTGGAATTGAAAAAATGAAGCAAAGGGAGATTGTGATGTCAAATGCAGCTGCTTCAGCATTTCTCGACACACTGACAGGGTATCAGGTGTCCCATCTATCATCTATTGTAAGGAAGCTTAACAATAAGTCAGGGTTTAGTTCACATAACTCTGAGAACCAGCTTCGACCACATTTCATCCAACTTCAACCTGTTTCTTGGTTAGGCGATGAAGCTACTTCAATTCAACAATGTCAGTTCGGTAACAAAATAAAACAGGAAAAAAGAGCAGATGTCTGAGGTAAATTGTTAAGTGCATTTAAGTCATTGCATTATTACTTTACTCAACTTGTTTTTATTTCTTGAACAATTTTGACTAATCATGCAGGACCTGGTAAATTTTGAATAAAAAACAATATATATGAAAGCAGAGATGTGATTCACTAATTTAGTGCCTAAAATATGAAGTATTACAAAAAATGTGTGTGTGTGTTTGTGTGTGTGTGTGATGTACTAATATATATATATATATATATATATATATATATATATATATATATATATATATATATATATATATATATAACATATATATAACATATATATATATATACATACATGTCTGTATGTATATATATATATATATATATATACACGTATATACAGTGTGTGTGTGTG
>JAOWBL010000002.1:1458147-1489738 GCA_028564865.1 Zenarchopterus dispar
CCAATTACATACATACATGTATGTATGTATATATATATATATATATATATATATATATATATATACACGTATATACAGTGTGTGTGTGTGTGTGTAAACTTGCTTATTGTGTAATGAAATTATGTAATGAAATTAAAAAAACAACCTCCAATGTAGTCTTTAACAATGTCTTAATATTTCTTATTATCTTATTAATATTTCTTATTATTATTACAAATACACCCAGTAATGTGACAAATTTGGGCTTTGATTTATTTGTTTTATCATGATTATTTATATTTTTATCTTTTGTGAGAAATCTTTTATTCAGAGTTGTATAGAGGTCTCAGAATTTCATGTATCAAATATAAAAAAAAATTTGCATTAATGGATTAACAGCAAAACTTTCTGACTGTTTTAACATAATATATAAAACTTCTGTTTAATGACAAAGTTTCCCGATCAGTTATAATACAATAGAATATGGCATCACCTTGTAATTTAAATCTGTAAAACCTGAATGTTGCAATTATGCAAATGAGTCTGCAGTTAAAATGGAGTGTTTGTAGATGTTAATGAGCTTTTAAAAACCTGGCTGGTTCGCCTAAAAACATGGGCCCACAACACAAAAGCTGTCAGGTGAAACAAAAATACATGAAGAAGGTGTGTCAAGAGAATTTGTGGTACTTGATGTTGGTTGTTGCCAGACAGCTGTTTCTAAAATTTAGAACATGCAAGAACAAAATGGGAAAGCTGTAAAAGGAAACCATGAAGGTCGACCACGAAAGATGTCAGAGTACCAAGACAGAAAATTCCCAGCAGTTTGCCTAGAAAATAGAAAATGCACAAGAAATGAAAAAGAAATTAGGGAGTCGCTGTAAGAAGTCTACTGAATGAAATGGGATTTACAAACAGTAAAGCCAACTTTAAACCATAATTAACAGGTCATTAGAAGAAAAAAAGTTTATTTAAGAGAAGTAGTCATGGACTGTGGATGATTAGATGAAAGCGACATATTGCAATAGATGACAAATCTGCACAGGGCAAAGGGATGATGCAGGGCTTTTCATACGGCACAGCTCCACCAAAACACACCAAAAATGACTGTGTGATTAAACTAGCATGTTTCCATAGTCATCGATGACATGGAGCCGCATGTCACGTAAAGCACCAGGGAAAAGGGCCCTCATTAACTCGACAGTATCTGTATTGGTGTTCACTGAAACTGTTGATACCTTTGTTATTCTGTCGACCAAAAAAAGGTTTGATGATAATGACATTATTTGTCAGGGTTAGGAGGGACCTATTAACTCAAAAACATGGCCCAGTTAAAAATTAAATGTGGAGTTTTCCATCTATTTATGTAAAGGTTCATGATTCCATCTTTTTTTCACTATATTACATGAAAAACTGCCTTTTCTTTTTGTTCATGATATATTTCTGTCTAATTTCTGTGACTTCATTTTATTCTGCCAAATTCTTAATTCTGCTGAGGGAGTTAATCAGTGTCCTATATATTGGATTGTCTTTGCTCCAAAAGTTGTTTCCTGATGTTCTCTTGGCTGAAAAAAGGACAGTTCACTGATGACTTTTTTGATGAGAAAGTTAACTGCCATCACCATTACATATTTTTTTGACTTTCTTGCATTCAGTGAGCTTCAGTGGACGGTTGATGCCTTGGATCAGGGACGCAAATGCAGTTCTGTTAGCAGAAAAAGAACTTCACTCCAACTTGTCACCCAACAAAATGTTGCTTTGACCCGTCAAATACAAAAAAGCTCACGTTACTGGCTACTAAGCCTCACGAGTGTCCTGTCCTTTGCCTCATCATAAGGACACATGATCAAATGCTACCATGATCAAATGCTAGTGTGTGATCTTGTGCAGTTATACACTATTTTTATGTCTGATTTGCATTCAAACATTATGGATCTTTCATCTAATCTAAGCTTGAGTAAATGTATTTACTTGTCTCATTCTTACTATGTTTTGGCATCAAAAACAAAAAAACAAAAAACAAAAAAACCTTCAGCATTGTGGTTTCTTTTTCTTTTGTTTATATATCCTCCAAGATGGGAAGAGTTTCTGCCACCATCTCTTTACTCAGATTCATTATCTCGAGTTGCCTTATCACTTTAGGAGTCAGGTGATGAAAGGATTTATTGATTCAGAGGTGTTTGCTGACAAGATGAGTGTGCGAGATAGAAGCCATTCGCATTGACCCTCTGTGATCAGGGTCAGAATTAGCTATGATACTCATGAGAAAAGACAAACGTTTATAAGAGCTTATGCATTTGCATGTTTGAATGCAAAAACACAATTGATGGTGACATTCTTAGTTAGTTTTGTATGTGCTGCCTCACAATGGTCCTCTGATACTCAAT
The DNA here is from genome assembly GCA_028564865.1 of Zenarchopterus dispar. Lineage (NCBI taxonomy): Eukaryota > Metazoa > Chordata > Actinopteri > Beloniformes > Zenarchopteridae > Zenarchopterus > Zenarchopterus dispar. The sequence goes on from JAOWBL010000002.1 coordinate 1,460,511, forward strand.
TAAGAACTTCCAGAAGTGAAAGCAGGTATTTTTCTCTTGCAATGTGGGCAAACTGTTCAGCAGCCTCATGTCAGCTTTCCTTTAGTCTCCTGTGAGACATACTGATGAGATTTGGTGCTTAAGCTGTATGTAGCTGGCATTATGAATGATTCATGCCATGGCCTCAATCAACAATTATTATCTCTGCATTTTTTTACATTTTTGTGCCCAAACTATACCAGCTTTCTGATATATAAATTTAGTTTTAATAATCATACTTTTTCCCCTGACTTAAAGGTGAGTCAATTATCATCAGGGCTTCTTCAAGTGGATTGCCACTAGTTTGCATTTTCACAGCGTTTAGGCTGAGGTAAAATTATGTATTTTACATGACTTGCCAGGGAGGAGGCGTTGTTTCTATGGAAACGATCGAATGAAGTTGCAGGACTTGACAAGAGCATTAGTGACTGCAAGTAACGTGAGTGATGTTTTATTGATTGCCTGCTCTTAATTTTGTAGAAGGGAAAGTCCTGGCTCAATGAAGAGAGGCCTTTTGGAAATGGACATGATTAAACAACGATATTAAATGCCTGTTAAAATTACTTCTGTGTCAGAGAGTCCTGGTGAGTGATGATGTGAGGGCAACAGGTCATCTTTAGATGAATGAGCTGTTCTTTGTATAATGTGTTTCTTTACATTTCTGAGAAACAACCATGAAGGTTACAGTTTAGCTGTTTCCTGACACCAGTAAGCATCTCATTCCTTCTCCATAGGTCTTCATTGAGCTCAGCAGACTGCAACATCGAGCTGGTGAATAACGGCAAACGGCTGAGACTCTGAGAGCTACTGCGTGCTTGATCCATAATTTAGAAGTGGCACAGTACAGTACACACATTCATTATTTATGATTTTTTTGCTTAGCTTAACATTACCTGTGATAAAAATAAAAGAAATAACAGATTCCATGCTTTTGGGTATTTGAACTGATCTTGACAGTTTGCTGCTGTTGTCTTTTCAGTTATCAACTGATGTTCATTTAGACATTTGTGTACAAAAATGGACACATATCTTACCAAAATTGTAGGTTTTACATTGATTGACAGTTTTACTTTATTCTTGAGCTTAAAAATATTCAAAATTATATATTTTTTATTTTGAACAAGACATTCTTACATGTAAATGATACAAAGTTGTATTTAAATAGATTTCACAGGCCAAAATTGAAAATCTGGCAGAGCAAGGATTAAGCTGATTCAGTTTTAAACAAAGAGCGGCATAATTTTAGAAAACTGTGGGACCGAAATTTCTTATCCTCATACAGAAAAGCCTCTGTTGAAAACGAAAGGGGGGGAGAAAAGCCGGCATGACCCCAAACACTGTGGTCCAATCAACAGAAGGCGTCTCCCTAATACAAAGAGAAAGGATGAGCCCCCCTTCCTCTCTCCCCCCAAGGCCTCCTACCTCCTACTTCTCCTCCATCTGTCAGTGTCATATCCGACAGGCAAAAGGAACCCAAACACTCACATTCTCCCTGACCCAGTCAACTTTCACAGGCCGAGTGAGGCTATGATTAAATATTGCTCCATGTTAAATGATGTCTATCAAAAGGAAGATGGCTCAGGAGGACAGTTGAGATTAATTAATTAAGGATTTGTTTCTTTGTTAATGGTCCCAGTGCAGTAGATATCTTTTGTACAAATAAAGGGTAACAAAATTACAACATATATTAAGTATTTTCTCTCTACTCCCCTTCATTAGTCACCTCATGAGTAGATATGATTTTAAACATATTTTAATGGCTACCTCATTGTTGCTGTCTTTTTAACCTTGCAGAATTTAATTAGATGAGAGATGGTCTCAGTTGAACCTCAGTAAATTTAAAAGCCTCAATAAACAGCAAAAAATATCCTACATTTACAATAATTGATTCCACAGTTACTTTTTAGCTTAGTTACTGAAGCTGTTAACATCATTTCTTTTTGTTCAGTTGTGGCTGTGATGTCTACAGCAATGAGAAATGTGAATGTATATAAAACACATCCTGAAGCAAAAACTTTGTTGCCTTCCAGTAATTTTTTTTAGCCTAAACTGAGTCTGTGACATTGACTCGTGACGTATGAGTTGTCGGCCACTGTAAGCACATTTGGAGTGTCAGATCTACACATCTTGAAGCTTTTATTGCGTGGTGTTGTGGCAGCAAGTGACATAGGAAATTATTAGGGTCAGGGTCAAAGGATCAGTGTGTTTTTCGTGAGGAGCTTATGGTGTGTAAAATAAACAAGACATGGCTTAATCCCATTTCTATATGATTTGGCCAAATGGACAAAAACAGTAAAACTCAAAGACAGCATTTAGGTCCCTGGGAGATCATCAAAAATTGATCATGATACCAAGTTATGGTCAGATAAATTCAAGTAATCATCTGTCATAGGCCTTAAGAAAATTAATTCTGAGAAAATGATCATTCTTAATGTGAATAAAATGAGATATAACTGTTATAAAAGTAAGTATAGCTTAGTTTTCACTTTAGGCATATTTTTTTAGCACTGGTCCAGGATGGTTTTACAGGGCTTTGACTGTTGGTGCATGAAAGAGAATTTTTGCAGAACTTGTATTTGGCCAAAACAAGTCCTGCTTTGGGTTAGGTTGCCTGGTGTGACTTCAAAAAACTATCTACTGGCAAATAGTGTTGTGGGGCCTATTTCTCCATTTTGAGCTTGTTTTTTTTAATTCCACATTCTTCTTCTTCTTCTTCTTCTTCTTCTGCTTCTTGTATTCTTCTTTCATTTATTGGTGGTTGGCAACCAGTGAAAAAGGTGTGCTACCGCCACCAGGTGGTATGGAGTAGTAGTGTGCCAAGTCAGTAGCTCTTACCCGGTCCATGAGTATAAACAAGACACAATGACTTGAAAAGGCTGAAGAGGTTGGCCCTGTGACATTTTCATTTGCCTAGGTTTTACCCTGGACCCCATGAATGGAAATGCAGCTCATGTTGGATTCTGAAGCTTAGACGATAGTGGATGAGGTTTCTCTGACTTTCCAAGTTGGAATTCTGACTTTAGTAGGCGTTACAATTCAAACTTCCAACTTGGACTACAGAAATGTCAACTTTCAGGTACAAATAAAACATATTATTAAGTTATCTTATAATGATGGTATATTTATTTATTTATTTTACTCATTCAACAGAAATATTCCTGGAAAAATCATCCATCAGTCAGCAGAATGTCAGCTGTGAAAATAATGCAGATTCCATATACTTGCTCTCTAAATATAATCTCTGTTATTTTTTAAGTGCATCTGAAGTTAAAATTGAAGTCACACTGAAACATGTGGTTCACTTTTTGGCCAAACCCTCATTAATGTAATGTGGGAGAATTCAATAAAGCAGAGGTGAATAATGATCTAATTTTATGTTTCCTGCAAAATGACTTTGCTTCCACCACAAGGCATCCAATCAAGCATACAGCAATTATTACTGTTTGTTACCAGAGGAGTTTTACATTGGAGGGGCGGGGTGGGAGTGGGTCTGTTCAGAGCAAGAGAAAAAGAGAGAGAGAGAGAGAGAGAGAGAGAGAGAGAGAGAGATGTGAGTGGGGGATGGTCTGTCTGTGTCAGTATGAGGGTAATGGGCGTATAGTCGTCTCATTGCTTTCCTTGTTCCTTTCAGTGCATCCCCCTTCCCCTGTAGCAAGCGTGTCATTTTTTTTTTCAGTTCTCCAGCTCCTCTGCGCATGTTTAATCAACCAGTATGGTTGCCATGTCAACCACAGCGCAAAATCTGAGAATAGACTGGGTACTTCAGAGCTGTGACCCACTTACTGTATGTCAACAAATTCAGTGGGACAATAGTGAATGAGACAAATTACACACATAAACCCTCTGGGTAAAGAGCACATTACAAGCCAGGACCAAAGGCTTGAGCACTGATTTTGTTTTATTTATTTTCACTGGAAGATGAGGTGTCTTTTGTCTCTGTTGTACTTTCTGTTTCTCCAGTTCGACTGTGTAAGTAGTTTCCTTTTTCATGGGTGAAATGAGCTTAAACGTCCTGTTCAACATCGTAAGCAGCCGACACGAAAGAATGCAGGGATTTAAGTCAAGGCTCCCAAAACAGTGGGTCACAATAAAATCCTTTTTTTCTGTTTGAATGTGAAAGCAGTCTGTGCAGATTTCTTCAGTGTTTTGCTACATTAATTTCAAGATATACCTTCCTTAAAAGAAAAAACATATATCAAATTACTGAAATTATGGAGTTAAAATATTTCAAACCAATTTAAAAAAAAAACTTCTAAGGACTTAGCCATCATGAAAGACACAAAAAGTACAAGCTGGTATTTAAATGTCAGTGTTTTTTTTTAACATAATATAATACAAAATTTCAATAATATTAAAATACAGCATTATGCTTATTTTATGACTTGTAAATACTGTTAATGAGCCTTTGGGAATCATTAAAAATGGTCTCTTGGTGCATAATTATATTATAAGTACTTGTACAGCCTTTTGTTAAGTTCTATATTAGAGAGCCCATCCTTCAAGCACAACAAAAAAAATGTCTGATGTTTTCCAGTGAAAGCCCCAACAAAAGTCCAGGGAACAATTGGTGGAACTCCGCTGACTTCTTCAGGGCCAGCACAGGTTAGGTTTCAGAACAATGAGGTATAGAGGAGGGAGGGGGGGCGAGCAGAGACAGAAAGGTTGTGTACTGTAGCACAGTCAGAAGCTGCTGAGCTCTGCTGCTGCAGTGTCACCTCACAGCAGCACCTACACCTTCAGCTGAGGTCTGTAGTAACTCAACTCTTTGACAGTTAGAAGCTCTCTGAGGTTAAATGAGCGACCCACCAAAAGTAAAACTAAAACTTTTGGATGTGAAAGAATATATTCATGGATGCAATGCAAATTAGTTATATTTTCCACAACAATCACTTATATTCCATGTTTGACACCAAAGACCAGGGCAGTAAGGCACTAGTCCAACCATCATATCTACAGCAGATTCAAAACAGCCTCACCTGAATTTAGCAACTCTTAACTTCAATGTAAAGTTCAAAGTGATTAAAATCCAAAGTCAAAGAGAAAACCAAATTCAAAACAATGACTTACAGTTGTGTTTGTTGACTTGACACCATGTTGTTCAACAGAAACTCACTATTTGCAGACTGATAAAAATATCAATGAGATGCTCGACATGTAACCGCTTGCCAAGTTAGAAGCCTGATCAAACCTGTCAAACAGAAGGACAAGCTGTGGCTCGCAGAGTAGATTCTTGGCTCAGGAAGTGCTAACAGGTGCGACTTTCTCAGTTTTTCCATTGAAGGCGACAATTAGCACACTGACTGTGAATTATGTCCAGAATATACATTTCTTTTTTGGTGATTCACCGACAGCATTGCCCATGAAAGGCTCACTCTGCAAAATTAATAATTTCAGCTCCGTGGTCCCAACAGTGGAAACTTGCTCATCCAACTGTAGGATGCTGGCTTGCGCTGCTTTTGCACTTGGCCACTTTCAGATGTACAGTGCACGCCTACATTTGGCTAGCAGCTGAAGTGAACAGAGCCCACCTGGTGCATCTGACTCATAATCTGAGATTTGCAGCCTCATAAGAGGAAGACAGAAGGGTGTTAGCGTGCTGTGAGTGCCCTCAGTGACACCTGCAGCCCCTCAAAGATGGAAGTACCTACTGATTTACAGTTTGTCCTTAGCTTGGATGATGTCTGTATCAGGGTGTTTCAATAAAATGACCAAGAAAATGTCCTTCAATAACGTAAAATAGTGCTTGTGTTCTTAGAGATCTTCCCTGCTCCTGGTTGGATCTTTTGTGGAAGTGCCTCACTTTCACCGTTCGCTTTCAGGAAGCCTCTTTGCTAAAAGTTGACAGTGATTCTTACAAGTGATTACAGAATTTTACAGACAGAGAGGCACTAAATCAAAGTGTCATGGCAGAAAACCTGAAAGGATGCTTCGGTGTTCACCCTGCCTCTTCAGAGAAGTCATTGCATCTTGTGTCAACTTCAACAACCAGGAGCTGTCAAATCAATCAACTGATGAAAGATGCAGGAGGGTGAGGAGAGGGCCTGCCAGCTCGTTCAGATTTTTATGACACCACTGAGGATGCACATTAAAACCCACAAATCTAGAGCAATTTGATTTTATTGGAGCCTGGAAACAAAATGGGTAGCATTTTTTTTTTTTTTGATGGGGGATGAAAAGGGGACACCAACATATTTTTAAGTTATGTTTTTTGCTAAATTTGAAGATGGTTTAGGAAGCCTTATTTGAGACATTTTATTTATTTTTTCTACAAATTAACAGAATTTTAATCCTTTAAATCCTTACTTCAATAAAACAGAAAATCCTATTTATTTTATTTGGAGTGTTTATATAATATTGAAATTAAAAACAAACACAAGTTTGTCTTGACCACTTTCTAAATAATCATTTTTGTGCCATTATTTATGCATTAGGTAATGACATTGATGACTTTTTATGTTTTATTCGTATTTATTTATTTTCTAAATTATGGGGTGATTCAGAGGTCTCAGAAATTCAAAAACTATAACACATTTGGTATTACAGGGAAAAGGAAATGTTTGTGACATGCTTTATTTAAAACACCACACTGACATAGAAAACAGTGTCTTTACATATTTTTTTTTTTTTTTTTAAGCTGGTTTAGGGGCTGAGGACAGCCACTCTGGTCCAGTCCAGTCCTCTTCAGTGAGGTGTGTCTGTGTGTAAACTCGGCATTGTAACTTTGTGTCATCCTTTTGTTTGAAGTACAGCAAAAGCAGCACTAGGTAAAGTTGGAAGGCTGGTAAAATGGAGAGCTGGATGGATGTAGCCTGATCTGGGTCTGTGATGTCACAGAACCATGAAAATCTGAACCTCTCACCAAGTCGCAGGGTTGCATTATGTTGGGGTTTTTGATTTAGCAGTCACATCAGACACTGAACTGTGTTCTTGAGCACAAAAAAAAAAAATGTCTCCTTTGAAACAAACATGCCTAATAATAGATGGTACGGAATGTAAACTTTGAATCGAAGCAGTTTTGAGTTAGAACAGAGGATGACAACTAATGTTAGCACAAGGTACAGTGGAGCTAACTTAAAATAAACAATTATTTTAAGCCTCTGAAGAGACCCAAAAATACCATTCTACTTAAGAAATAGTGTGGATAGGGTCCCTACAGACAAACCAAGGTAATTTCATCTTTAAAAGTGTACAAAAAGAGCATAAAAATGGCTGTTTGTACATGTATCTGTCTGGCTGCTGCTACTTTGCCATAAGTCCAGACAAGTCAGCTACCAAAGTATCACAATCTATTATTAATGGACACAAAAAGAGGACAGTTCATGGCCTCTGCTTCCATAGAACTGGATAGGTAGTCACATTTTTATGACAAAACAGGTAACTCTAAGAAGGGGATACCATTACCTAAGTAGAACTCCATTTTTGAATCTTGTTAGAGGCTTAAAATAGCAATTTATTCTGAAGTAGCTCCAGAAACATAACTGGCTGGATGTGTACTTTCTCACCATGCTCTAGCTGAGCTGAATCACGCTGTGGACTCATTCCCTTTCCTGTTGTTGGTTTGGAGCACAAAAAGATTTTGCACCTTTTTCTGATATCTTCTGATACATTCAAAGCCTCGCTGTTTTTTTATGTAAATGTGACAACCACCCACCAGCTATGTTTTAGGAGTAAGTAGTGAAGTGTAAACAAATCCTCCATGGAAGAAATCCAATTTTAAGATGTGTTTTGACACATGGGCAGTGATTCATGAAGGCATGTCAGAAAAGTGAGAAATAGGCTAGTGATTGTGCTTTTAAGCTGGAAGATGTATATATCAGCTCAATCATATTACCCTGAGTTGTTATACTTAACTCAAACTGTTAAATTTAAGAAAAGAAAAATATCACTTGTCAAGTCTGTTTCACAGTCACATAGTGTACCTTCCTCTTTTCTTAACTTTCTGCTTCTGCTCTTGTTTTTGTCTCTTCACCTCCCACTCAGACATTCTGAACCATCCCTCTGGTACTGAAATGTTATCAGCAGGAGTGGGTGAAGCCAAGAGTAATAACTACACTTGGCTACTTCTATAGCAACTGCTTCATCTGATGTGTGTGTCTGTCTCTCTCTCTCTCTCTCTCTCTCTCTCTCTCTCTCTCTCTCTCTCTCTCTCTCTCTCTCTCTGTGTGTGTGTGTGTGTGTGTGAGTGTGTGTGCATGTCTGTGAGAGGCGCTAGGGTGCAGGAAGGAGGGAGAGGAGCAAAACACAAACATATGAAACCATGCTTGTCACATGAGCCAAATCTGAGGTGGAGCAGGACAGAAGAGGTGGAAACAAAGGTGCTTCAACAGAACAACAATACCCTCTCCACCTTTATTCATGTGACATTTGTAAATTTGGCTTGATTTAAAATGCTGCAGTCCACCAAGTTCCCACTCTGCTTTAGAAACAAAACACACTAAATCATTCATACTTGGTGTCTGAGTGGGTGCATGTGTCTGTAGGAAGTATTCGCAATTCCACTTTGCATACGGCAAATGCTGCCCTTTCAAAATGAATAAAAGAAGAACCTGCTCCTGCATCAAAATCCACAGTAAATGTCACAAACCATCCCTGCAAGACGCACTGCCTGGGCGTTCGGACACAAAGCGCAGAGTCTGGTAGATGATGGATAATGAGTGTAGGAGCTTGGTTTAGTTCTCCTCTCTTTATGTTTTCCTCTCAGCTGTCACGACAAGCGTGAAAGCCTTATCAAGGAAACAAAGGCAGTCCATCGGTAGCTGGAGCAGTTCACACCCCTTACATTGCCCAGACAGCACACACAGACCTGCACTTCTCAGTGGAGTGGTAAACTCATTGGACAAAGGAATGACCACAAACAGCTGCTCTCCTTTTCAGAGGTGGAACAACTAACATTTATTATGAGACACAGCTGACACTCACAAAACAACCATGGCAAATTGACTTCTAGTACAAACAGTGCAACTCTTTCTTACCTTTTTGGGTTTGCCCCTCATCCATTTCTTCTTCCATTGTACTAATTCTGTTTCAGAACAACTAAATATGTTTTTAAAATATGCCTCTTTGGGTTGGAGATTAAAACCCCTTATTTATCTTAATAATAATAATCCACAAAGCGCCTCCTTTTTCCTTGCCTTGTCTCACTTTTCCTCTCTCTCTCTCTTTCTCTCGCTCTCTCTCTGTGAACCTATTGGGCTGGCTGTCAGCTGTGGTTTCTGTCAAGTGTCTCGGCGATGCAAAGGATCACTGAGTCTTTGTGGTACTGTCCATCGCAAGCTGCCGCGGCAAGTGCTGAAAACCTCCTTGGTCCCTAGTGGAGAAGGAGGAAGCGGAGGAGGAGGGAGCTGGCGTGCAGGGGCCTGGATTTAGCAGAGGGTGGTCTCTATGGTGGGCAGGAAAGCGCATGTGTGATAAAGGGGATTGTTTTTGTAAAAGGGCAGGTTTGGAGAAAACGAGGCATGGAAACCCTGGAAGCATCAGCAGGGTTTAGGCTGAAGTGGATTCGGAATTTCTGACTGTGGCATGTGAACAGCTGCGCTCGTGAGAGTGGGACACCTCTTTTAAACACCCCTGGCTACCAGACAGAATGGTTACACCCATTATCACCCATCTCCCCCTTCATAGGAGCAGTAGCGCCACTGCATTAACACAGTCTCCCCTTTAAATACAGGGAGGGGGGGCATCTGATTTCAAAATGGGATTCTCCTAATCTTATTAGTCATTGAGATTAAATTAGACAAACACCAATAAGGTGCCATTCATATATGCACATGTTTAAACAGACACTGCAGAGGCATGTTTGTCTTCTAGCTTTGGGGATTTCAAGATTCTCATTTGGTCTTGCAGTTTTGTAGGAATTACATTTTTGGGAAGCAGATTTAATGTATACTGCCAAGGTGTGGATGTGAATGCACTGTTGACATAAAATTGATGATACACTGGTGCTCATCAATCCATCTCACTGAGCTTTGAGATTTTTTTATCAAAAAAGGGAGAAAAGGGACATTTATAAGCTTCTTTATCTTAAACTCCATGACTGACTTCACTACACCTCTTCTAAATGTTCCTCTGTCGTTCCTGTCTATACATTTGCTTGATTATTTACGTTTTACATTAATTTTTCATGTTAGTATGTGTAGACTGAAATAATGTGTTTCAGTCAAGTATAAATCAAAATGAGTCACGATGTTTCACTATTTGCAGTCTTAAGACAATTTTTAAAAAATAATATAGAAAACTGTTTTTCAAGTGTTTGTAGATTTATGTAAGAAAATAAAAACATAAAATAAAATGCTCAATTTACAGCCACATTTCCTCAAAAGCTGGAATACTGTGTAAAATTTAAATGAAAGCAGAATGCAATTATTTGTAAATTTATTAAACCCACATTTGTTATAGTTGAGGGGTTTTGATTTGTCCTTCTGTTTATTTTCCATTTCCTCTTTTGTATTCTAGTTCTTGATTTTATTTTGAAAGTCCATGACTATATACACCTGTGTCTTGTCAGCATGGTCTATATATTGTCTTGGCTTTCCTTCCTTCCAGCTGGTCTGTCTGTTTTTCAAGCTGTCTGTTTGCCTGTTTGCCTTGTCATGGTTTTTATTTTATTTCATTGCTTTCTTGTGAACCCTGCTTGTGTTGAGTTTTTTGGGATGTCTGCCTTGTGGTGCTTTATGCTAAATAAAGGGTTTTTCTGTTTTCAACTCCAGCTGGAGATTTCCTGCATTTGGGCTCTCACCACAACCTCAAACCGTGACAATATTTTGTTCCAAACTGAACTGTGCAGAGACGGTGATCTCTGGAAGTGTTCCTGAGCTCGTGGAGTGACTACAGCAGAGAATCATACCTGTTTTTTTTATGCAGTATTGCCTGATCATGATTATCCAGCTTTGACTTTTAGGGCTTGTCACCTGTGCACAGAGATTCCTCCTGATTCTTTATAGCCAGTTATCCTTTCATTCCTAGTCATGTGACTGAACTATTGGCAATTAATATAATTTAATGTCAAATACTCCCCCAACTGTTTTGTGGCAATTAATTCTGTGTTATTTATATAGTGCCAAATCCTGAGCAATACATAATCCCACTTTTTCAGACTTTTGTTGCCCCAACATTTTTTGAGATGTGTTCCTGCAGTCAAATTCAAAATAGTAAAATGTCTCAGATTCAATACCTGACATGCTGTTTATGCTCTATTGGGAATAAAATATGGGTTTTGAAAATTATTTCATTCTGTTTTTTTATTTACATTTATAGGTGTCCCAGCCTTTTTGGAATTGGGGTTGTATATAGATATGCAAATATTTAACTGTATCTGGCAACTGCTGTCAACGGAGGGATAGATGCACTACAAAAAACAGTTCCTCTTGAATTAAGCCTAATATTTTAAGTCTAGTCAACTTGTCTTAAATTAAGAAAACATATCTCTGCCAAGGGGTAAGAACATTTTCCTTTAATTCTTAAAACTAGGAAAATAGTCTAGTCCCTTGACAAAAAGTAAGGCTAATTTTCTTGAAACAAGGCTTTTTTTTTTTTTTTAGAAATGAATATTTATAGTGTGAATGGATGGATAAATTAGAAACCTCTCTGAAAAAAAACTGAGAGAAAAGGGGATAAGTCTATAGGCAATTCAGTGAACTGATTTTGATAAATTCAAGGAATGACTGTTTAGCATATGGTGACGCTCTAAGAGGTTGGCTGCATATGCTGCTATTGTATCAGTTGCATCTTAATAAGAACATATTGTGGTATTTTTGTTTTTCACAACTTTCTGACAAAGAGCACTCCACAGAATTAGGACATAAGGATTACTGACTGTAATGAGAGAAGTAAACTTTGGAATAGTAACTTTGTTTCATTGTGTAAAATATGAATGTATCATCTTTTAAGTAATGGGCTGTTTTTATTGGACTGTTTCAATAAGACTGACATTGCAAACTTTTAAACTGCTGCTGATTCAACCTTGACACAGACATCTTTAGTTACTGTCAGATTAATAAAAAAAAAGGAGTTCATGTCAGGTCAGGGGTTAAATGGGACCACAATGATTAAGAATGAGCCAATAGCATCAATGCAATACAAAAACATCAGAAATCAATAATTATCATGTTGTTAAGCGACAGTTTATAGTCTAGTTTTAGTAAAAGAATAGATTTGTTTTTCATTTAAATGTTAAATTTAAGATTGTCAGTGAAAATAAAAGATATTCTAGCTGCTTGCAGTCATTTTTGATATGGAGGTGATTATGTCAAATCAGTATATGATATTGTCTCATATCATGTCCCTGGTGACCTCGGAATTGGGATGGGGGTCCGGTCGATGGTTATATGCTCATGGGGGATCCGGGGCAGCCAGGAGGAGGGTTGAGGTGTTGGTAGTGATGGTGATAACTACCCCTGTTATGTTTGTAGTACTAGTAGTAATTATAATACCATCAATAATGATGACAGGATTGTTTATATAATTATTGGCCTAAGAGTTGTTGTTGGTCCACTGTCTCTGTTGTCACTATTATTGATATTATAAGTGCTTTGTTTGAAAGTACTGCTCCTTCTCCACATATATATGTATAAAAGTAGTTGCCTACATGTTTATAATTGTATGTGTGTGTGTATGTAACGGACATTCAAAATACATACAAACTTTCACACGTCTCTCTCTCTCTCACACACACACAGCATTTTCTTTGTCCTTTTTATTTTTATGCCTATTTGTCTTTTGTTAACATGTCTGTCCCCTCTACTGTAATACAGCTCATCACAAAGATATATCACAACAAACACTACAGTAATCACTACACTACACACACCGCACCCATCAATGCCTTGTCCTTTTTATCAGTCTTGTTCTTTCATGTTTCACATTGGTGATTTGGTCCTCCTAGAATTAGGAATTCAGATGTTAATGAAATATGAGATTAGACTATCAAAGAGGACTGGTGAAGGACACACACCGCACATTAATGCATCGTATAAAAATATCTGCTGCAAGATTAAAATGTCTATATAGAAGAAGAAGAAGAAGGAAACCTTTATTTGTCCAGCAGTGGGGAAATTACATATAAATCCCTTGGACAAAGGTTTTACCAAACCATTAAAATATATGCAGACAACAACAACAAAAAGGAATCAGGTCTCTGCTTTTTGCAGATGATGTAGTTCTGTTGGCTTCATCAGGCCAGTATGTTCAACTCTCACTGGAGTGGTTCGCAACCGAATGGAAAGAGGCTGGGATGAGAATTAGCCCCTCTAAATCTGAGACCATGGTCCTCAGTCGGAAAAGAGCTCAGTGCCCTCTCTGAGTTGGGAATCAGATATTGCTCCAAGTGGAGGAATTCAAGTATCTTGGGGTCTTGTTCAGATCGATAGGCAGATCAGTGCAGCATCTGCAGTGATGCAGACTCTGTATTGGTCTGTCGTGGTGAAGAAAGAGCTGAGCTGAAAGGTCAAGCTCTTGATTTACCAGTTGGTTTATGTTCCTATTCTCACCTATGGTCATGAGCTGTGGGTAGTGACAGATCAAGATCATGGACACAAGCAGGGGAAATGAGTTTCCACCCTATCTCTCCCTTAGAGATAGGGTGAGAAGCTCAGTCATCCAGGAGGGGCTTAGAGTAGAGTTGCCGCTCTTCCACATCAAGAGGAGCCAGAAGAGGTGGCTTGGGCATCTGGTGAGGGTGTCTCCTGGATGCCTCCCTGGTGAGGTTTTGCAGGCATGTTCCACTGGGAGGAGACCCCAGGAAAGACCCAGGACACACTGGGGGTACTATGTCTCTTTGTGGTCCTGGGAACGCCTTGTGATCCCCCCAGACTATCCAGATGAAGCAATGGGGAGAGGGAAGTCTGGGCTTCCCTGCTTAGACTGCTGGCCCCATGACCCAATCACGGATAAGCAGAAGAAGATGGATGAATAGTTTCTTCCTCCTAAATAGAACAGAATCCATTTTGTATTGTGGCAGATTTGATATTGACAAAATCAAATCTTTCTCATGCAACCCATCATCATATTGCAATGAAATATGTGATTTATACCCTTTATAAATAGTTGAAACTAGGAAAATGACAACATTGATTTTATTTAACCAGTTTATAATTGTTTTGGAAACCAGATACTTTACTACTGTTAGTAACTGATCTGGTCAGAATATAGTCCAGAGTATGTGAATAACTGCACAATTTGAAGTATGTAAAACATACTCATCTGGGTGTACTAATTTTTTTTTTTTTAAACTTTGAGATCCTTCCACCTTGAATAATTTATTTCTTAATGCTATGGTGCTTTCCAAAACTAAGGCATGAATGCCTTAGAGACATCACTCTACTGCATTCTTATCACTTTTAATACTAAACAACCACAGCTTTGAGCATGTGTAACACCCTGCAAACTGCATGATATGCACAGTAAATATTTTTAATGGTTATGGTTCATGCTTTTGATTTCCTTGCTTTCTCCTCTCCTCCTGGTCTCTAAATGTATAATTATAATCTTTGTTAGTGTAGCCGGTATTAAGCACACTGAAATCTTTCCTCTGCTTTTAACCCATCACTAGTTACACTAGGAGCAGTGGCTGGCCATTTTTCTGGCGCCCAGGGAGTTGCGAGGTGAAGGGCAACCATTTTTTTGAGGCCCAGGGAGTTGGGGGGTTAAGGGCAACCATTTTTCTGACGCTCAGGGAATTGGGGGATTAAGGGCTTTGCTCATGAGCCCACAGTGGTTCACCTCTGTGGCCAACCCGGGAACTTGAACTTGGCTCCTCCAGACCCAAGCCCACCTCTGTAACCATTGTACTTTCTAAAAAGGAAATAATAATAAAACAAACTAATGCTGGAATATAGAAGAGCTTTTTTTGACCTTCTGCACACCATTAATTATTCATTTGCACTCAACCTTTTGGTCTCTTGGGATTAAGAGAAAACCAACAGAGGCAGCTTTTTAGTGAGGATTGTACTGTGCATGAACTTACAGGATGTAAGCAAATATTAGAAATTAATTGGCTGACTACAGAACAACACAACTGAATTATTATATCAAAATCTGAAGTGTAAATCACTTTTCAAATCACTGTTCATGACCAACAAATATAAACTAAATGCCCCAGCCTTGCCCTGGATAATGCAGATCAGCTTATTGTGGCTTTGTAAACAGGGGTGAGAGATTTGCTGTAGGGGAGAAATGGGGGAGGTCTTTAGTTGTGGGGGAATCCTCAGCAATCAAATCTTCTCAATAATCCCCCTGACTAGTCATGTTCCTGACTGTGCTTCCAACAAGGCACTAGACCCCTCCTCCTCCTGCTGCATCCCATTGCCACTAGATTCTTCCACACTGGGTGTCATGCTGCTGATAGGAAAAATCAGCAGATGGTGAAATACTTTCTGAGGGCATTTTAAGGCGCTGTTGGTTTCTATCATCATTTAACCCAGCTTCTTCAATTTTCACCACAGATGGAACTCATTTGGGCAGTGAATTCAACTGCATTCTTATAATTCCTAATACATCTGTTTCTGTATATCTTACAATATGAATGTGCATACACAGTTTTAAATCCTACAGACCTTTTATGCGCTTCTGACCAACAGAAGGAACCAAAGAACTTCACACTAAGCTTATTAATGTGTCCTGGTTGCTTTCCAGTTTGGGTTTGCTAGTTGCCATAACAACCAGGCCTTAGACGTTGCTCCCTTGGAGAAGCATGTTAATGTAGAATAAATATAAACATTACCCCTGTAACCCTGCCCAGTGCTTCTTATGTAAAGCAGCTCATCTCACTTTTATTATCAATGATATTTCTGAATGTAAAGCTCAATACTGTAAATTAAAATTCTGAGGTTTTAGTCATCACCTGCAGAGGCCAACAGGCGACAGAGAGCTCCATCTTAAGTGCTGATGTGTGCTCACTCTCAGTCAAGCTGAGGGAAATCAAAAGACACTGAAAGATTAAGGAGGTCAGGTTTTCAGCTCTGTGGGGGGAAGCTGTGGAGAAAAATATGAACCATTCACTAGTATGGAAGCAGAATGGGCTACTGTGTGACAGACCTTAGCATGCTGTATGTTGTACACTGATGGGTATGACCTAGTAAAATTTAAAATTTACTTTATAAAGTAATCTGCTTAGTTAATGTTTCATTTCTCCGGAGCAGGTCAGCAATTTAAGTTCTTAATGCCATGGAAGAAAATAAAATAAGAAAGTACAGCAGCAGAATAACCAAGAAAACTGGAGTCCAGAGTCATCTGTGATTATGGTGATCGTATCTCTGCAGCATTGTCCTATCGCTCTATTAAAATCTCAGGCTCTTTTACCACATGAGTAACTGGGCAGTCTGCCAGAAACACTTATCATCCTGTCATCCATTTTTCACTTCACTCACATCTCAGTTGTAGGCTTCCTGTCTGCAGTTCATCCATGAGAGTGAGGAGGTTTGGGACCAGTAGAGTGATCTCAGTCCAAGTCAATCTGATTGAGTTTAGCACCAGAAGCACTTTAATGTAGTCCACTAATTGCACTAAAATAAACTTAAAAAGCAAGATAGCATCTTTTGTTTTTCTTTTTTTTGCCAGGATCACATTTCTTTGTTGAGCAGCCACCATGTTGTGGAGAAATTACTTGTCAGGAATAAAATATGGATAAGACGGGTCACATAATATATCAAGAAAAAAAGTTAAACTCTGTAGTATTATTCAGTTAAATGCTTGTCTGTCTTAAAACACTTGATACTAACGATTTCCTGGGTAATTCTGCATTCAGCGTAATCCATTTACACCATCGGACAAGTGCATAGATGCTGGCTGAGGCTCAACAGAGAAATGACCAAAAGTCATGAAATTGCCGCTAATGCAGGTAAGTTAGTACAGATTACATGAAGCAACTGTAGTTTTAATTAAATGCTACAGCATACAGTGGCCATCCAAAAGCTACAATATCTGCTGGAGTCTAGGAGGGAAATGAGACAGGTTGTGTGGGTTTCTTGGTGATTATTTTACGTCAGCTGAACATTTAGCATGATGAGTAATACAGACTGTAGAGAAGTGAGGCAGCTCAACATATGCACTGCATAGCATGGACTGATCCATCACTTCTTCCTTTATCTTGAACACGCCTCCAGCAGGTCTTCAATCTTTCAACATGACACGATGCTACCACCTACTGGTACAAACCGGCACTGCCAGAACGTGACAGTAGAGGCTCTGTAACATCATTCCATACGCCCACCCATCTATTTATCCATTTTCGACACCAACTTAATCACAGTCATCTCACTGGAGTGTTGGAGACTACCCCTGCTGTTTTTTGCTTGTTTTTTTTTTTGTTTTGTTTGTGTGTTACACAGCATAAGCAATAACAAACAATGGCTGTTTGCAAATCCTGTTTCTGACATCTGATGATGTCAGAAACAGGACTTGCTTTGAATAACTATTAAATCACATGAGATTGAACGAGACATTCTATGGTACAGTGAAAGAGCACAGGTGAGCATTTTGTTCCCTTTAATAGTAAACAAGCGAGGGTTTGACAGGTTGATGCACCTTTATCTCTGTACAGGACACAGTAGCTCCACTTCCAGTGGATATGGAGTACAAATCTGGAATAAAAGGAATCAAAACACACTCAGTCAAGCTTCGCAGAAATGATATAACATCAATCAAACCAATATGTTTGGTTCTTCCACCAAGATTAAGATACAGGTTTAATTAGTGTTGAGCTTCTTTGTTAGCTATCAGTGCTTACCAGAAACACAGGAGCATCTGAATGCAAACTATTAAGAAAAGATGCAAGACTCTGTACTTCGTTAGAGATGTTCCTCCATATGAGGGACTGTCTACATACTCACCCTCCTGGTTGTGTGGTTTGGGATTTTTGGCTGCCAGCTGACTCTGATCAGACTTCACTTGAAAATGTTCTGGAAATAAACAAAATGAAACTGTCAAAAGTAAATTAAACAGAGGCCACACAAATCCTGATTAAATGAAGTGTGCTTCTTAAACTTGATCTGAAGTGAAGAAGTCTCAATCACTCATGAATGACCCACCTGGGTTGAGAAGCTTCTCTGCTGCTTTTAGCTTCTGATGCCTGCGGAGGATGGTTTGTGCCCTCCGCTGGTTTGTTTTGAAGTCAGGGTTGGCAATGATTTCTGTAATTGTCAGGTTGTTCTTGATGGCCTTTGTGGCTGTGGAGCGAGCCAGTAAGGGCAGCATCTCCTGATACTTTTGATCGGTGAAGTCAGACACTTGAAGCTGAACATCACTGATGGTGAAAGGATAAAATTTAAAAAAAAAAAGTTCTATGCACTCTCCTAGGTACAATTACCTAGGATTTTGCTGTTACACTCATATATGAGGGTATATTTAGATTTTTCTCCTGGAAAATAGTTTTTTCTCATTCAGCTCAGTACCAGAACTTCTCAGCATGATGAAATGCAGCAATGAAACCCTTACTACCGTTACACTAAGAGTCTTGTTAATTACATGTATAGCACCCATATCCTTAGATGATTTAAGTCCATCAATGGAGTTAGTTGCATATAGATATGAATGAATTTTGAAATTTAAACTTTAGAACAACTTTACTAATCCCATAAGAGAATTTGTATTGTTGCAGTAAACTACTACTGATGACAAATCATTTAAGATTATTGGAGAATCCAGTATCTTAGGCAGCTGAGCTGATGATCAAATCAAATCAAACATTATTTATATAGCACTTTTTGTACAACAAAATGTAGCACACAGTGCTACATTTTGATGTCACATGTGATGTTGGCAAGTTATACAAATAAATTCTTGCTAGAAAACAAAGCCAACAGTTAGATATCCAGGGTGCTCCACAGTAATATGTCCAGCAAACCCTCCTCCTTGACTCTTAACTACCGTTTCTGCATTTTCTTTCAGCTCGTATCGTCCAAAATCTGAGTAAATAAGAGGAATCTGGATGTGCATGTGGATTTCAAAATTCCCAGTGTGTGCTCGCCAGAGCCAGACGCCTGTTTTATGTTCCAGGGATCTCACATTACTGATGACGATCAAGGACAGAAATGGTTTAAAACTTCCTTCTCCTCACTATGTTTGCCCAACATCTGCAAAATCTCCTCTTTAAGCTGTCAGGATTTGGGCTTTTATTCAGGGCAGGACTTTAGATAGCTCTGTAACGTGCATATAAATAAATCTCACTCAGCTCAGCATGAGATGTTTAAAAAAAAAAAAAAGTGCCAGAAGTAAAACCGAAAATCATTAAAGCATCAAAGTATCCAAGCCATCATAGAAAATGTTTCAAAAATTAATATTTTAACAGAAGACAGCTTAGTAGAAAACCTCAAGAGGACACAACGAGAGACACAGTCTGACAAAAATGTCCTTCTAGAGCCTCAATGTAAACAATAACCTTACCTGGATTTAGTTAAAATACAATAAACCTCCTGCAGCAACAACTCAGCTGCTCCTGGTTTACAATGAATCGTTCCTTCAATGACATCTTTTGTCAAGTACAGGTTGTGCTTTTGCAAAGCCTGGAACAAAAAAAAAAAAAGAAGAAAAATACAAACTGATTACTTGAATGGAGAAGAAAACCACTTCATGACTTAGAGACTAATGTTAGACTATTGGATAGTTATATAATGAAGGATTCATGTTTCATAGTTTCTGGTGGGGTATGTTTGCCTTTATTGTCAAGATTTAATTGAATTGCTGTCCTTAGCTGGCGCAAAATAGATTTCTATCACAGACTGCACAAGGTTACACTAAATGAATAAATTAAGTCTTGGCTACATATTCTGTGTTCATTACATCCTCATCAAATTGAAGCACATAGATGTCTGCAGTTAAACAGTGTTCATCAGTGTCGTTGCATTGGATTATCAGTAAACACAACCCATTACTTAAGCAACTGGGAATAGTAATTTTATTTAACTTATTCAAAGTGAAATGAATTAAAAAGTGAACAAAACATAATGCCAAACATCATTATCTTACTAATCAAACTCATTTGGAATTGCATTTCTTGCACACATAAATGTCTGGCTTGATGAGCAAGCATCATGGGCCCATTTGTTGGATCTGTAAACACAAACTTTGTGGTAATGACACGTGGAGTGACTTGCTGTGTTATTAATACACTGTTTGGCTAGACCAGACTGTTCATACGGCTGTTTTGAGAATGCCTCTACACACAGGAAGAAACACTCCTCATAATTAGGTGATGAACTGTCTCAAGTCTGAACTAGTCCCAACTTTAGATTTCACCATTTCCCTCCTCTTCTTCAGAAAAAATCCGGAAGATTTTGCTATATTAGTTTAAATTTTGGTTTATGTACCTATGTATATAATTGTAATATCGTTATTTAATCAAAGTTCTTGAATGTATGCTACTTTTTGATTAAGCTTTCGGAAAACTAAAGCATCAAAAAGCACATTATTGTTTCCCCAACTCAAAACAAACATATAATTTTGAACACTGTATTCTATGGTACTTTTCCTACTTTAAAATGAGAAATGGTGAGTCTGGCCATGTGTCAATAGGAAATTAATGACAGCTATTTTGTGCCACAGTATATTCTATTTCAATTTTGGAGACAGAGCGTCTTAGTGTGCAGAAACGAACAGTGTGACAAACTTAGCCTGTTCTGCCATGTGTCTATTTTAGTCACTGGACGGCTGAACAGAATGAAGAGGTATTTCTTCATGGCTCATTATAGTTTTGGATACCTGCTTCTTCTTACCTGCTGTATCTGGCTCCAGTTCCTCTGCTTGGCAGGAACTGAAACTCCTTTGTCATATGCATGCAATGAAAAGTCTGGGGGGTAATAATGAGAAAATATTTCTGCCATAAGGTAACCATTGGAGAAATCTCTGGAAATGAAAAATAGGGATATCAGGTTGAGTTTATTGCATCTTTCAGTGGAAGCACCGGAAAGCATTGGGTTTATATATTCTTTAACACAGCATACATGTAGATTATAAATATGGCTATAGTGGACAGGCTAATTGTTAACCTGTATTTGTATATCTTTCTGTGTGTGTTTACCTGCGCACATTCTTCGGATAAAATGACAAATCGAAGGTTCGGAGCCATTTAACGACTTCTCGCGGCAGTCCTGCCTTTTGGGTACATTGTGCGTAAAACATGGTGCTCTGTGTCTAATAAACTACAACCCTTAAATGTGTCTGTCCTGCTCGGATGTTAGAAATGAAACCCTGCTCTGTTGTTTAGTTTTTACAAAAGTCTACGGTGGTAAATTAATGTTCTTTACCCAGGTGGCCCTTGTTTTTTTTTTTTTCTTTTTGTTTGTTTGTTTCCATGACAACAGCAGTACAACGCGACACTGCGTTCTTTAGGTCCTGTAAGCTCATTAAAGAATATAGCGGTCTACTGCCCTCTAGAGGATGATAAAGAAATGCAATCCATTAATTTGCTTCTGACGATGATAAATGTCCCCATATCTTTTTCTAACCCTACATAATATAACTATTCATTTATCAAATAGTAATATATTGCATATAAGCATTAAATGTGTATATCTAACAGTGTTCAAACACACTTGAGTATTATGAAAACATTTTTTAAGACTATGACTAACTCAACTATTTTTTGTGGGGTTTGAATATGTCATTGTGAGTGAAAGATTAGTACAGCAGTCATTACATGTATGAAAAAAAGTCATACATTTTGACTACACAAATTTTAAATAACAACTTTTAATCATCTACTAGTATATAGTCCTTTAAATACAAAACCTACAACAGTCAGAATACATTAGTGTGCATTTATATGACATAATAATCTAATATAAAATTATTTTCCTTGTTTAAAGTGAATCACTCTGTTGTAGCTGCTAAGGTATTTTTAAACAGATACAGAGCAAAGAAAAACATTTTTTCTATTTTCTTTTATATATATATATATGTATATATATATATATAGTTGAAACTATCAGTTCAGGGGGCCCTGCTGGAGCATCCTCCATCACATTTGCAAATGTCCTTACAGTATATGCACATATCTGGAGTTGGGAATCAGGCCAGCTCAGTACAGCTTGGTACTGTCAGCCTCACAGTTGCTGTTCTGTAGCGAATTTAAATTAATTGCTTTCATTGTCACGACTAACATTGAAGTTCGGAGGATTTGGTGATGCTGATGTGCTTTTTAAGCCAAAGGCAGTTTTATTTAAGTTCCATTTAGGCCGGAAGTGTTGCTGTTCTGTCTGTCATTGATACTGCAGGTAGCTCTTGAGTCTGTTGGGCAGAGGAAGGTGGGACAGCAGGTGGAGTCTGTCACGGCCAACACAATTTCTGATGCACTGACGACACAACTGGCTCAATAATCGTGGGGTGGCTATGAAAAAGGAGAAAGTACAAGAAAAGAGATTTAAAATTATGTAGAATGAAGCAGTTAGAGAAAGCCAGGCCAAATAAGCTTATACCTTCATAAAGCAATAGAAAGCCCTCTGTTAGACTGCTGGGTGGAGCAACGTCTACTGGCCTCTGAAACTCTGTGTTCCTGGCATTGATGTCTGCGCCAAAATCCAGGAGCAGCTTCACAACAGGTGTGCAGTCTTTTTCTGCTGCTGCGTGCAAGGGTGAATCCAGGGATCTGCCTTTCTGTACATTTGCACCTGCATAGAAAACACATTGATTAGCAATTGTGGGCACAATCAGTGTCATATACACTTTTTCCTCTGATTCAGATGTAATAAAATCCTTTTTTTTTTCTTTACAGTTTGCAGCTTATTTTCAGGTGTTTAAATGTAATATTTTGTCTTTTGTCAGTCTTTTTATAAGGATAAGTATGTTTTTTTTTAAATTTTCCTGTGTGACCATTATATTTGTGTTTTTGTCCATGAATGGTCCCATACCCCTCGCACTTGTGAGTGTAAAGGTGTACAGAGGCATGCAGTGCAGCGAGCTGACCTTCCCTCAGGAGTTTCCTGGCACACTCCAGCTCCTGGCAGACACAGGCAGTATAGAGCGCTGTGCCCAGGTGAGGAATGTCCATGTCCACATCTGCCCCCCAAGTCACCAGAGCTTCAACACAACCATAATGACCTGGAAGTAATGAAGCGTGAAGACACTAATCAGCAAGTGACATTGCGAGTTAACTCTCCAAGCTGTCTCTTGAGTTCATGTTGAGATTTATTTTGTAGAGCAGTTTGTCAAGCCGTAGGATTTATTTATTTTTCTGTTTTTGGAAAGGGCAATGCGACAAAGCAAAGGACACAAATGCAGGTTAAAACACACAATCCAGTGTAATAGGTGAATTTTTAAGAGAGGGTTATTAATAGAAATCATCATCAACAACAACAAAAACAAACAAACAAACAAAAAAACTGTCACTAAAGCTTCTTATTGCCTGAAGATCAGGATTGTAAAGTTGGTTTCTGATTAACTAATATAGGCCAGAGGTTAATTCTAATAAAATAAATTCTCAATATTCACTAATGATATATACCTTTGCTGGCTGCTTCATGCATCGGTGAAGGATGGAATACAAGACTCTGGGGTTTTGCTCCATTTTCCAAAAGAATTTCAGTGCATGCCACACTGCCCACTGCACAGGCATTGAACAAAGGGGTGACCCCATCAATTGTAGAAGCATTGACCTGTAAAAAAAAAAAAACATTTCCCTTTTTATTGTTATTTTTCTGTCCTTGTTTAACCATACACATTGACTGATAGCAACAGCCTGGGGGAACAGTTGAAAGGGGACCAACAATTTAATCGCTCTGCAGTGATTGTAGATGGAGAGCAGTGCGCTGTTTATTTGTTATCCCCATCCAGAGTTTGCCAGCCATGGAAATGACATTTGACCTGTGCTGAATTGCAACATTCAAGAGTCTTTCGAGCCAGTATGTGACTTACATTTGCTCCTGCATCAATGAGAGCTCTGACACAAGCCACATGGTCTCCAAGGCAGGCCTCGTGAAGGGGCGTCACATGGTCTATCGTCAGAACATTCACATTGTGACCCTGGAAATAGAATTAAATAGCCACAGCGATTTAGTACAAACAAATATTTTAACATGCATAAGGCAATGGATGTCAGTCTCTGCAGTTAATAATAACAAGAACATCAATTTAGCTTATCTCCCAAACCCATTCTCCCCCACAGTTATGGTTGTAAGTAACTGACAAGCTGCACCGTAAAAATCACATTTCAACATTATAGATTGATAAGCTCGATTAAAGTCCAGATCCAATTGAGGCCATTAAAGAGCCAATAAATCAAAATGGGAATTATTATAATATCACAGCTTTGTCATGGGTTTGTTTGACTTGAGTAAGGCACTGTAGGCTTTGCAACACACTCCTCCATCTGTGAGCAGCAGAAGAGCCAAGTGGACTGAGGAGCCATTTCAATGCATTCACAGTCTAGCCTGGCCAGCCATCCTAATTATTTTTGATACAAATTAGTCTGTGTTCTCCGGACTTGAATTTGATTTCCAAAGAGTGGTGCCAACGGACGAGAAGAAACTGGCACTTGACGTCATCGGATGGGCACACAAACAATCAGAGAAATGAAGCATGTGATGAAGGCAGAGCAACAGCAAGACTCATTTCACCAAACATCCGAAACAGCGTGCAGTAGAGTAGGAGCCCTGGTGATTGACGGTTGTCGGTTTTTGCAGTAAAAACTTGTTGATCCAAGGTGTTATTAGCAAATCTGCAGCTATGTTGGTTGTTTTTAAATAGTGGCTATTTGACGCTCCTTCATAAGTCATCACATAAAGCCTGCCCCCACCCTGTTGTGATTGGTTCAGTATGTTCTGTGCCAGTGGAAATGGCTGTGAATAAGAGGAGTACCAGTCCTATTCAAAGTTAAATGCTTATGGATGTCCAGGTGATTCACAGTCAGATTCTTTTCAAGACTGATATTATTATAAATGTATATTATATGTGATCACTTACCCCATCTTGACACACTCAGACATATTTAGGCCTAATTTTAAGATTTATGTATTTCAAATATATATGAAATTTCCATCCATTTGGATTTTATAGATTTAACATAAACAGGCTAATAAATTTAATGTGGTGTATATTTGTCAGTCAAGTGTAAATGAAACAATTAAGAATGAAGTATTACCAATAAACCTAACATGTTTTGAATACCTAAAGGCAGATTTATGCATTTATCATTAATACATCTAATTTGTTTCAAATACTTAGGAACCAGTGTATGTATTAAACAAATAGTACATTGATTTTCAGTATTTGAAAAAAAATTATTTTTACTCATTATAAATGGATGGAAATTTTATATGTAATTGAAATACATAAATCTTAAAATTAGGCCTAAATATTTCTGAGTGCATGATATTGCGAACAATATTTACTGAAACAGATTTATATTGTATTTTGCCAGACCATGTGTCACTTTTAGCTTTTATAACCTGTTGTCCAAAAATTATAAAAATCATTAGGGGACAATCATAATCATGAACCTGTATACTGAAGTACATTTACATGGCACTGAGACTGTATGTTACCAGTTTACTGTGATGCAATTTCCTGACTGTGGGATAAATGAAGGTTTTTCCTCTCCTTCTTCTTAAGCATCATATGCAAATAACTGTGGATAAAAAAGGTTAAGGATAGTCTTTGTCCATTGTGTCAAGTCGATATGCCATAATGTGCTCCTGATACAAATTTAATAAGCAATTAAATAAAAAAAAAACTGTGAGAATTATATCTCCTTAGAGGGAGAGAGTGAAAGAGTAGATAACTCCACACCAATCTCTGACCCTAATCCACTCCTCCATCTCTTTATCTGACAGGAAATCTAGGAAGACGCTGAACTCAATTTAATGGGACAAGAGGCAGCTACAAAAGACTCCATGTGTGCAGATGAGGGGAATTCTTGAGGATTGTGTTCTCTTCACCTGTAAAATGAGGGTCCTCAGGGCCAGGAGACGGCCTTGACAGGCAGCATCATGGAGGGGTGAGCGGTCCGCCCACGATCCTGTGACAGGAATAAGAATTTAGTGTTTACCTCTAGTTGCATTTGTTATTAGAAGAGCAGGGCAAGCTTTACATCCGACACTGCAATGTGGATCAAACTCAGTGTAACCCTTTAGATCAGGGGTGTCCAATCCTGGTCCGACAGCTACTATCCTGCAGGTTTTAGATGTCACCCTGCTCCAACACACCTGATTCTAATTAATGATCATTAACAGGTTGTCATCAAAGTCTGAATAACTCTGTCAATGTCACAGCCACTTCTGTCATGGTGTGAAGACAGGACAGTAGCTCTCGAGGACCAGGATTGGACACCCTTGCTTTAGATCATCTTGTGATTTTTTTTTTTTGCAATTATGTGACTAACAGTGCTGTAAAATTCTTGATGCATTAAAGTCAGTGCTACCAGACTTCATTTCCATAACAAAACTAATTAAAAAATGAGGTGGAAAAAAAAGGCTTTGGCAATTTAATTGAAAAATGATTCCCCCACCCATGAATCACACCTGAGTCAATGTCCAGAATAACAGCTGATGCGTTCCACACTTTATCATCATCACAATCCTCGCCCTCCATACTATCCATAAATTACAGATAATATCAACTAAATGTTTCCTATCAAAGTCGCACTGTTTTATTCATGCAGCCTATTTTTCTTGACTGACATTAATTTGAAATACAGACATAAAGGAGCAGCTAGAGACATCAAACAGATTTCTCCTAACAAGGAAGACCATATCTACAGGACCGTGACTAATACCCCAAGCTTAGCTAATTAGTATTCCCTTTGAATGATAGCTACAGATTATGTTGTCGATGTTGTCTCACTTGCCCCAGAATGTGCCTTCCAACTGCCTGTCCCTGAGAATGTGGAGTGTTGTCGGTTGCTGCGTGAGTGTGAAAGGGTGCAGTGCATATCTGGGAATGGAAACTAGGGCAGGATGAGGGTTGGGGGAGGGAAGAAAAAGATATCATGACTTTGTTCTATTAATACATTAGAGAGAAAAAGGCTGCTGGGCCAACGGTGTCTTCATTTAATATTGAATATACAGTTTAGGATTTATAAGCGGTTATTAAGCATGAAATGAAAGAAAAGGGCGCACTAATTTATATATGGAGCAGACTATGTAATAATGTGAATACAGTTGATGGCTTTTGTATTCATTGGATTAGGAATGCAGTATTTTTATCTCCGTCTGAAAATACAGAAAACGTGTATGGAAACATGGCGCGCTTGCACATGATTTCTGAGGTAATTACTACATCTGATCTTACAAAACCGAGGTCAAAAGTGTCACTAGGTGTGTAGTGTAAACAAAGTTGTCATTTACACTAAACTGGACTTCACTATAGAGCATATGTGCATCAAATAGAAAAAAGTAAAAACTAAGTTAAGAAAAAAAAACTCAAAATGCTTTTTGTCTCTGTACTCACTGTGTTGTTGACCATAATCGTAGAACTCTGCCGATATCCGGGCAGCTTCTTTACGGTTCCCACGGACTATGTAGAAGTATGTAAGCAAGTTGAGAGAAATCTTAACAAAGAGCTTAAAGCAGAACAGTGCCAAGATGCTGAGGTAAACATTGGACAACTGGACTGCGAAGGGCTTGTTGGTGAGTTCCGCTGCTGGGTCTGACATTTCCTCTGGCACGTTACAAAAGAGCTTTGGTTATGATGAAGGCAGGATCAGATGCCACTCCAAAAAGCACATGAGTAGCCTACTTTTTCTCTCGGAGCGCAGACTGTTTGGCTGGTCCTGACAGAGTGCAGACTGGAAAAAAGCTCTGCAGCTGCTACTGTGCCTGAGAGCAACCTCTGCAATGTTATTAAACACATGTGAGTGTGGGTGGTCACAAGTTATATAAATTTCAATGTTGCATATTTGTGTCAGTCATAGATGTGACAACCTAATGCACAAGAGTACTGAGTATTGGATTAAATATCCTACAAATAACAATACATTATTGCATACAATTATCTTCATTTAATGTCATGATTTAATTTTGCACTGTTAAACATTAAAATAAAGTTTTATTTTTGCTTAAAAAGCTACATATATTTTTCACTGAAAGGATTTTAAATGTGTCTTGAAATAGCTGAACCACCAATTTTTTTTATCAAAATCATATAAGTTTTTGAATATCTTATCTCATTAAATCCTTCATTGTAAACAACAACAACAACAAATGTATGACATCTCTATGGTCTCTACCTTTAAAGTAGACAAGGACAAATCGGACTCTGTAGTGCTGATATGAAAGTGATACTTTTTTTTTTTTTTTTTTTTTTTACTGTTTGTTTTCAAGGAAATGCCTCGATCACTGCGCCTGCGCTAGGCGCACCTTTTCCGCGAGCTTCCAGCGCATGTGGTTCCTGGTTAAACTTCTTTTTTTTTTTTTTTCTTTTTTACATGTTTCTAACTGATATTTCTCCATGAAATGTCGGGTTGGCGGTTGGCTACAGCCGTTTTAGTCACTGTCTGTACACTCGTCCCTCCCGGGCGTAGTGGAAATGTCGGCTCAGGTGAAAGTCGCACCAAGTTGAACGGCTCCACAGTTGAATTCGACTTATTTAGACAAACCTTTCATCGTACGTATGAAGTCGGCAGTGGAGAGTTCGCCCGTCGTTATCTCAATTTTCAGGTGAGAGACGAAAAGGAAGCCGAAAGATGGCACAAAAAATTTAAAAGTAAATTAAATTAAAACCCGATTCTCTAGAAATAAACAGACTGCATGCCTCACATTAGGCCACGCCCACGTCCACAGATAACTTACTTTTTTTTGCTCGTTTGTTTACACTGTATTTAAAGTTTGTGGACCGATATAAATTACATGTAAATACTGGATTATATGAAAAACATAAGTATAATTCATAAATCTAAACTAAAACAACAAACCACTTCAAAAGAAATGTATGTTTTCAAAATTAGATGCGTCATAATATGGGTATAAATCAGTATAACGCTTAATATGCAATCTGAGATGTCACTACAAATTTTATTTGAAAAAAAGTGCAGTTACATTAAAGTTACAATCAAAATGCAGGATTACATTTAGCATTATTTTACATATTTTTTTTGACAGTTTATATGGAATGGCACATGTATCAGCTTTACAGACATTTCTAGAAAATAAAACAAACAACAAAAAAACAAACAAATTTAGCCTTAATTTAGTGTCTGAATAATAGTGTATATATATGTCTGTATATATATATATATATGTATGTGTATGTATATATATATATATATATATATATATATAAATATATAATTG
>JAOWBL010000002.1:1489838-1500134 GCA_028564865.1 Zenarchopterus dispar
GATGAGGTGGTTCGGGCATCTGGTGAGGATGCCTCTTGGACGCCTCCCTGGTGAGGTTTTCCGGGCATGTCCCACTGAGAGGAGACCCCGGGGAAAACCCAGGACACGTTGGAGAGACTATGTCTCTTGGCTGGCCTTGGAATGCCTTGGGATCCCCCCAGATGACTACTTCCCCCGTGACCTGAATACGGATAAGCGGAAGAAGATGGATGGATGGATCTTTTGGCAGATGCTACAGAGCTGCCAAGTCCCAAACCTCAAGAGACAGAGACAGTTTTCATTCAGTTGCCATCAGGGCATTCAGCAAACAATAACTAAATTTATGTAAGGTATTTCATACTTTGCACCAGACACTTTTCTTACACTTCTTTATATTGAATGTCCCATAATTGTATAGATGTTGTGTTTTCATGGTGGAGTGTTTATCAGTTTTGCTGAATTAACATATACAATGACCTTAAAGGCTTTATTTATTTATTTACTTATTATTTACTAAGACTGAACAGTTTGACAGTGTCAATAAATCATTTTATACAGATACTGTTTACATGTTGCTGTATGTGTGTGTTCTTTGGTTAATCTGATCACCTTTTCCATGATCAGTGTTATATACTTTCACCCGTAGGTCTCCTGCTTAGATATCAGTCATCCAGGTCATGATGATCCAATCATCCATTCATCCACAGCAACGTTCATATTCTGGACAGAACACAGATGGTTTTAGAGAACAGTGAAAGAAGCCATCTATGTTAACAGGAAACAAAGAGGTGATCTCAACCATCAACAATCTAACATTAAAGGATGCATATTGTGCCCTTATTTTCAGGAGTTGGGAGTTTCCTGAGCTATTATGAAATTCCTGTTAACTGTTATCTCACATTACCACAGGGATGCGGTACAAAATCTCTCTTTTCAAGCATATTTTGAGGTCTGTTCAGAGCAGTATGTTGACGGGGCTAGAGTTGCTGTCTTCACTCAGCTATTCCCTCCTGTGGGATGTGACTCTTTTGAAACTGGTATTACGTTTCAGAAGCATAGAATATGCAGCAACATTTTTAAATTGAGAGAAATGAAAGGCAGAGAAGTTAGATAATTAGGCTCTGAGCTATTCATTGAACAATATGTAGTCTAAAATAAAGAGACAAAAGGTGCTTTATTGCAAAAGTTATGTCACTTCAGACATCCAAACATGTTATCAATTACACTCACAAACACACTTCTCTGCACATTTTGTGAATCATATGACCAAAACACCTCACAAGTTTAATGCAATTCCTTCATGTTGAAGAAAAGAAGTCAGTTCTTCGTTCTTTTAATTAGAAAATACAAAGGAAGTCAAGTGTATTTCCGTTTCCTCTTTCCCTTGTTCAGCTGCGGTGGTTGTGTTCGTCCATGCTGCAGGTGCTTAGGTTAGCCACATATACCTGAATGAAAAGTCATGGAAGACAAGGCACAGATACAAGAGGCCATTAAAATCCAAGGTGAAGTCGTCCGGAAGTTAAAATCCGAGAAAGCGGACAAAGAGCAGGTCAGTGTGGCTCTTTATATCTTCAGAAGTGAGAAAAAAGGCTGCTAGCGGGCGGTGTACATCGTGCTAGTTTCATTGAAGGGAAACCAGGTTACCAACGCAAAAGTAAATCACACAAGACAGAATACAGTTATTCATACAGTTTAACCAGTAGTATCTGCCTACGTTCATCACCCACGTCTATGTATTCCTCCGCCGTCGTCCCTGAAGGAGGACAATAACCCAGAATAAACTGTACATTCCGTTTGACTTCTCCAGATATGATTAGACGTTAAAACTACACACTTGAGGTCCCGATTACAGAAACGATTTGTTTCTGAGTTTGTTAGTGTTTTTACGTGAGTGGAGGCGTTAATTGGTGGGTTTCTGACATGTAGCGGCTAACCGCTTCATTAATTCAAACCAGTTAAAAAACTCGTATGAAATTAGTCTGCCGACTTAAAAGCAGACGTATTTAAGATGAAAACATGTCTGGAAAGCGATCTTTAAATGTTGAAAGTGACCTTCAAAACGTGTAAGCACAGCTGATGCAATAACTTGCCTTATTAACGTATGCGGATGTTGACATTTGGCAGAATCTTCGGCCGTAGACTAAAAACAACGTGACCAAAGTGTAGCTGGGTGACGCCGCCGGGGACTAATATGTTCTTCCGCCGCTGTTGTTGCCGTCGGTAAACGTTATTAATAACAGCATACATTTGAGGGGAGGTTAAAATCTCGCCTGGCTCAACAGAGGGTGTCCCAGTGGTCTCAGTAGGTGCTCAGTAGCTGGAGTCCAGACAGCAGACCAGGATTCTGCATTTTAGAACTTCTTTTCCTTGTCCACACGGTCAGAAACGAGTGCTCCAATACCTTATCAAAAAAGTTTATGGTAGTCCATGTGATATTTCTCTTGTTTTGCGTGGGTACCATTATGTTCTATTCATAGTGACTTGGCATGGATGAAACTCATTCCATCATCCAGATGTAATTATCCTTCCAGATGTACTCCAGAGTCCACTCAGTGTATCCTACTTTAGTAGTAGGATGACCCGTCCTAAATCCTTCCTGCCTGTGAACATCAAAGTGTACAACTTCTGACTCTGATGGTCAGGTGATGAGAGGGACCAGAAAACCGCTCTAACTTTAAACAGTTGTGCAATAATTGCAATAACTTGTGTAAAGAATTATTGTATTTAGGCGTGGTTACATTCCTTTTTATGTTCATTTATTTATTCTTATTATTGATATTGATTGGTGTTGGGCTTGTGTTAAAAGTTTCCTTAGTACTTCTGGAGTAGTGCAGTGGTACAAAAAGCTATTCCCCCTTGGGGATCAATAAAATATTCTAATTCTGATCCTCCTCTGAGAATTAAGAATTCAGCTTTATTTAGTCATGGAATAGAATAGGAACAGAAGATAGTCTACATATTATTAAGATTTCTTCATGTAGTAAAAGCTATTTCAGTCAGTCAGTAACATGATGTTAAACAGGGCAGTTATTTTTGTCTGCCAAGACTGGAAAAGTAGATTTTCCATCATTTCCACATCCACCTGGATGTTGATCAGCAAATAATGCTTTGACTGCATAACTCAAATAAGGTTGTTCCAGATGCACTTAATGTGACCACATTCAGATAATTAAACAGTGTCACACTTAAAGTGTTTGTGATCCATTTCAATAAATTCAGTTATACATACATCACAGCTTTTACAAGCTACATAAAAAACATTAAAATACACTAGATGTGTATAGTTGCATTTCTGATACGCATTTTTACGCAAAAGAAAATCGAAACTCTGAATTTGTCATAAAGATAGTGCTGCGTGGGGTTGGTGTTTCCATTAAATATTTTTCTTCTTATGAGCCATAACTCTCCTAGTTCTCTTTCCATATCTCCATAAATATGTGAGACTTCTCTTCAAAACAATGAAAAAGTAGATCTTGACTTTGAAGATGAACAAAAACATCTTTGTTGTTGACATGTCATTACCATTGCTTCTACTGCTGTTTTGAAAATAGTCAACAGAGGATGAAGGCAACAGATGATCATTCATTATACATTATTATGTTATGCAATAATGTATAATGATTAAGTAGTCTTATAGCACAACTACATCATATTAATGAGGCCAAAAACAGCTGGAAACTAAATTTTGATAACATTAGATTGACCCACTACGTCACATCCAGCCACAGATGTGCAAATGCGCAAGAAGTTTTTCTATGATACTTTGCAATAAACTGGGTTATCGACACGTCTGGAAAAAAAAAAAACAACTTGTGAAAGCGTAAAAAGGTTTTTGCAGTAATTATTAGTTTTCTTCGTAATAGTATCGTTTCCATTAAAGATTTTCCTTTGTGATATCTGGGTTTTGTGCAAATCTAGAGGTTGTGGAAAGATGACGTGATACTCTAAACAAAGCAGGGCCTGGCCATCTTTGTGTGTGTGTTGTGGGGGCTTTGTTGAGCTGGCAGTTTTGATTGACTTGATGCATCTCGTGTTCTGTCCTCCACGCTGTGGTGATGATGATGATGATGCGTCATGCCCCGGCCTCCCCTAGTGCTAGGGTTGCTTACCACTTTTCTCCTGTTCTTCCTGCTTCATCCTGGATGACGTCTTGACTTGGCCTTCATCATTACTGTCTACCACACTGTGTGGGCGATCCAACCTTGCTCCTGTTGGACAACACTGCACAAATCACTCCATGTTTCCCTCGTCTGTGGACTGATATGATCGGCTGCTGTGAATGGAACTGGACAAAACCCACTGGATATCTATCACTGCACCCATGATGCATTCCTGAACTTTTGTTCATCTGGTTTTTGGGCTTTTTTTTAAAAAAAAAAAAAAAAATTTTTTTAACATTCACCTTTTCGGCTCCCGTTCTGTTGGATGACCATGCTGGCCCTGTCTTTTTTTCGCACTTGCTGTGGTCTGGGGACCTTTCGGACTCTGACATGTGTGCGATCTGTGCATGCTGTTACTGGGATTACTGTGGCTCAGGTAGGTCTATTGGCATGAGTGTGGTAGAATTTCTCGAGTGATTCAGGAGAGTTCAGGTTCCTCCATGATTTTAGCAGATGCAATATACAAGCTCGAAATACTCTATTTTGGTCATGTGTTTTGTGTTTGTGTGTACTATAGATTGATGAAGAGGTTGCCAAACTGTTGGAGCTGAAGGCTCAGTTGGGAGGAGATGATGGCAAACACCAGTTTGTCCTCAAAACAGCAAAAGTAAGACCCCAGCTCTGCTGTGTTCAAATGCACACAACTTCTGGTTTAGTGAAGAGGAAGAGTTCTGCTTAAAAAATGTTTAATAGCATGTACTCCTATCTCTTATATTTTACCTGGACAATATATGTTAAACATGTCAAGTTCAGATATACTTTCTCCCGTCAGTCAGTGGCTTCTGCAGTATTAAATGAAAATGTACTAAGCATGTACTCAAACTCCTCTTATTGATGATGCATTATGTATCTGCGAATGCCACTTCAGATGTAGTTATATTAGGGCTATGGGATTAATATAATTTTAATCATTATTTCAGTTTTAGCTCATTTAGTAACAATTATACAAAAACCTACCTGAGGGGGGAAAAAACAATTATTTTGGAACAGTTGGAATCCTCAATGCCAGAAGTATGATAGAAGCTTCAAGTGGTATGAGAAACAATGACACTGAATTACTGACTTTAAAAAGAGGTAAAGTCTTTACTCTCCAAACTTTTTAAAGCATGTGTTGCTGTACTGAATGTAGACATGGATGTATGATCATAAATGAAGTTGAGAAGAGGAAAAGAAAGACACGAATAAAAAAAAAAAGAAAAGAAATATCTTAGGTTCATAGCATCAGCATGGAAATAAAAGTCAAAGAATTTCTATACAATGAGATGACATCAGTGACAAGGAATACATGCTTGACATGCTGCTGCTGAAAGTACATAGTTTGTTGAAAGTAAAATACACTCAACTGTCAGAAAATGGAAACAGGGCAAATATATTTGTCTGGCAGGGAACAAGAGACTACAACCCCAAACAGATGGCCATCAGAGAGAAAGTCTTCAATACCATCATCAGTTGCTTTAAACGTCACGGAGCAGAGACCATTGACACACCAGTTTTTGAACTAAAGGTACATTTTCACACAGCTGCAAATGAGCCTGAGCTGCCATTTAAATAGTAAAGTGAAATGTCTCATTGTTGTTGTAGGAAACATTGACAGGGAAGTATGGAGAAGACTCCAAGCTCATCTATGATCTCAAAGACCAAGGAGGAGAGCTCCTGTCACTCAGATATGATCTCACTGTATCCTTGAACTGATGCTCCACGCTAACTGACCATACAGTGAATGCAAATCTCCCCTCCCTGCAGCAAAGCACAGAGCAGTGTATGCTCCTTAACATTCCCTCTTTCAGGTGCCCTTTGCACGCTACCTGGCCATGAACAAGATCACCAACATCAAGCGCTACCACATTGCTAAGGTCTATCGCAGAGATAACCCAGCCATGACTCGTGGACGCTACAGAGAATTTTATCAATGTGTAAGTCCTCCTTCAGTACAAGCTTACATGGTTTCAAAAGATTATTCCTAGGCATCAGAACATTTAGGTTCTGGCCTGGTGTGATTCACTGAGAAATTTGCTCAAGGCACTAGATTAATCCATGTGTGTGTGTTTCAGGACTTTGACATAGCAGGTCAATATGATGCCATGATCCCAGATGCTGAATGTCTGAAAATCATTCATGAAATCCTCAGTGAGTTGGCACTTGGAGACTTTTGCATTAAGGTTAGCATTTGGGTCAGCCGAATCCCCAAATTGTGCTGTCAATTAACTTGATGTCCTAATAACAACCTTCACTTCCAGGTCAATGACAGACGCATCCTTGACGGGATGTTTGCTGTGTGTGGCGTTCCGGATGACAAGTTTCGCACCATCTGTTCAACAGTAGACAAACTAGACAAGGTATGGATAACAGATGATTAACTTTTTAGCTCCACACTCACTTCTACTAATACTGATACTTGTATGTACTTACGGTTCACAGAAGTGTACTATTATATATGACTGTGATTCAGTGTTTTCTAATAGAGAACAGAAGAGAAAATGTTCTGAGTATTCATCTGCATTTTGACAAGAAAAACTTTCACAGGTGCAGCCACTTAACACAATTAAAGGGCTGTTTTAGAAAACATATCATACACTACTACAATGTACTGATTTTACCTAGGTTTAGTACACAATATGCAATGGTATAACCAACTGCACAGAGGATGTTTTGTGCAGTTTTGAGATGTTAGAATTAGGTGTGTTGGAGCAGAGCAACATTTAAAACATGCAGAGCCATATGCAGCGAAGACCATGGTTGAAAAATGCTTCTCTAGCAGATCAGAGGTGTTAAAAGGGCAATTTACACAGAGCTGTTTAAAAAGTAATGCCCGTAATGTCCTTTAATGTTGTTACTTTTAGAGATTCACCCTTCTATCATCCTACATTTCAGGATGACATAATTGATAATACATCAGTGGACCAAAGTAATAAATGATTCACTGAACACTGTAATAACTCTTGGGTAATATTTTTTTTCATATTTATGACAGAAAAAATGTAGGTATATAGATTTTTAAACAGCTTTATTTTGTCACATATGTGCAATATCAAAAATAATTGTTGAATTACCTCTGTCATTTTAATTCCTCTTATCAAATATGAGGGAGCTGTTGGCCTCACCCTTCTAGCTTGTGACCAAGTTGGCATGATCCATCATCTGAGCAGATTAGTGCACAATAAATAGTGGCATTTAGATTTCTTATTTTTCTCCACCATTTACAGAGGGTTTTTTTTTTTTTTTAAGTCCACAGATCTATTACTATTATGAGGGCCAGACTTGCAGACATGCTCCACCAAAGTTGACCTTTTGTTCTTTATGTTCCACTGTCTTTCTCAGTCAGTTGTTGTCTAGTTCTCACACATGTTGTTGTTGCTGTCACCTTCTGCTCCAGATGTCCTGGGAAGATGTCAAGAAGGAGATGGTGAATGAGAAGGGTTTGTCAGAGGAGGCTGCCGACCAGATTGGGGACTATGTCAGCATGAAGGGTGAGACTTCTTGACAACATCAGACAAAGTGTGCTGTAGAGTGGTAGAAATACAGTATTTGTGTACAAATTGACTGTAGCACCTCCATTATTTAATTCTTTCCACCTCCTTCAGAGGAACCCAATTATATATTCAGATATATATTTTCATAACTGTTTATACCACCAACAAATGTGAAGGAAAATATTAAGTTGCATAAAACAGACTATTATTTCTCAGGGTTCAGCAAAAACAGGACATGATGGACAAAATGACATGGTTGTTTATGTAAACAGTGCTGTCTGATGGAAGAAGTATGCTGTTTGTGTTGCAGGTGGAATGGATCTAGCGGAGCGCCTCCTTCAGGATCAGAAAATGTCTCAGAGTAAGCTGGCCTCCGCTGGCCTCTCAGACATCAAGCTTCTCTTCAGCTACCTGGAGCTCTTCCAGGTCACAGACAAGGTGAGACAAGTCATCCTTTGCAATATTTTCTGCTTTCTACAGTAATTATTTCTTGATTGTTAAACAGTTTTTGTGGTGTCTCTGGCTGAACTTTGTATTTCTGTCATCCTCAGGTGGTATTTGACCTCAGTCTGGCTCGAGGTCTTGACTATTACACTGGAATCATTTATGAAGCAGTGCTGACTCAGGCTGGTGTGGCCCCGGTGTCCAACGATGCCCAAAATGGAGTCAACATGGAGGAGAGCATCAGCGTGGGGAGCGTAGCTGGAGGGGGTCGTTATGACGGGCTGGTAGGCATGTTTGACCCAAAGGGGAGGAAAGTACCATGTGTAGGGGTCAGCATCGGCATCGAGAGGATCTTTTCTATCATGGAGCAGAAGGCTGAGGTGATATGTCAGTTGTTATCTGTGAAATAAGAAACTTTAATTCCCAAAAGATGACCTGGCTGTATTGCTATATTGACAGTGAGTGTTGTTCAGACAGTAATGGGATTTTATTGCTCAGGCCTCAGCAGAGAAGGTTCGTACAACGGAGGTTCAGGTCATGGTGGCATCTGCTCAGAAGAACCTGCTGGAAGAAAGACTCAAGCTGGTCACTGAGCTTTGGAATGCTGGCCTTAAGGTGTGTGTGTTTCTAATAGTTCTTTGTGGCCTGTTTCTTTTTATGTTGCATTTCCAATGCTGCACTGTCACCTTTTCAATGTTATCTTCCTTTGTTGTTAAATTGGGCACTTTTAACAAGCTGTGTACAGTAATTTCTACATGTAATCCATAAGTATTTCATGATATCGGACTATACATTGGGACATGGTCTGTTCTCATTCAGGCAAATGCAACAAAATTAGCAGGAATGCACTCCATACTGCAGATGACGAAATGATTAAGTATAATATTGGATTACAGATGATGCTAGACCTAATATTATAATGAAAAGATTGTGAATTGTAACAGTGGAGTGCACTAAAGTGAACTGTTTATTATGAAATAAACTGAAACATTACAATTAATCATCATATCATAATTATTTTATGATTAGCGAATTGCTGTAAAATGACATTTGTGAAGTGAGAAGCTCAGATAGCTGAGTGTGCATGTATCCAGGCTGAGGTCATGTACAAGAAGAACCCCAAACTGCTCAGTCAACTGCAGCACTGTGAGGAGTCTGGGATCCCCCTGGTGGCTATACTTGGAGAACAGGAGCTGAAAGATGGCGTGGTCAAACTCCGTGTGGTCGCCACCAGAGAAGAGGTAACATTTTATGTTGTTTTATTTTCATTTCCTGCCAGAAGAAAGTAACCGGATCAAATAAAAAAAAATAGTTACATAAATATACATAACACTTCCCTCACCTGTTCTCTGTGGATGCTTGCCCTCTTCATGGTCGTGCCCCCTATCAGGAGCCTGGGAGCTTGAGGGTTCTGTGCAGTAGTTTTGATGTTCTTAGGACTGTGCTCTTCTGGACCGAGATCTTTGATCTTGTTCTCAGGACCTGCTGGAGCCACTCTCTCAGCTGTGAGGACACAGCTCTGACCACTGTTGTCACCTTCACCTTTCACATCCTTTCTATATCTTCCCTCAACTTCTAGTTTTGTTCCAGGCTCTTGTATTTGTATTTGATGTTGTTGTTTTTCGGGACTGATACTGCTATTGCTACTGTTCTCTTCTGCTCTTTTCTGGAGTTTGTTGACCAGCACAATGTCTGGTTGGTTAACCATCACCAGTTCATCAGTCTACTTTTAGAAGTCACACAGGATCTTTTCTCTTTCATTCTTCACCGCTCTTGAAGTTGTCAGCCCTCACCTTTGCACCACTCCACTACTTTGCTCCACTACTTGATTCTGGAATTCCATGTATATTCTACCTGCCAGCATCTTACATTTCACTGTTATGTGATGGATTGTGTCTGGGGCATCTTTACAAAGTCTGCAGCTGCGGTCTTGCCTGGTGTGGTAGACATTAACTTCTATCGCTTTTTACCTTTTGTCTTAAGTCCCGTTCCTGTGCAGTTATGATTAATGCGTTTGTGCTGTCTTTCACACCAACCTTGTCTAGCTACTGGTGGGACTTCATTGATACATGGCTTGTATGGTCATCTCCTTCATCTCTTCACCTCCTTATGTGAGCAGCACACAGAAGCTCTGTGAGCTTTTTGTGAACTCAACCTGAGACTGAAATGCTGCTATATATATATATATATATATATATATATATATATATATATATATATATATATATATATATATATATATA
>JAOWBL010000002.1:1517085-1527824 GCA_028564865.1 Zenarchopterus dispar
TTAAGAGGGAAAAATAGTGTCAGAATCCCAGGTGTCTTCAGATTATTGCGATGTCCTGGGAGGTCATCATCGAAGAACACCACTGCTCATACAGGACGTTGTTTTGACGAACTGATTTCTACTCAACAAGAGATCTAAGCAAAAAATCAGTGCTCCTTACAGTTGTGTAGATATGTTCAAGAAGCAGGTTTTCAGTTTATTAAAATTTGTTTGTAAAATTGTTTTTCCATTTCGATAACAGAACTAAGCAGATGCCCTGAGACTAATATGAAAACATCTGTCATTTATGGAGGCTTAAATGTTGTTTTTAAAAAAGAAGGGGAAAAAAAACACCCAAATATTCTATTTGAGCTGAGGGAAATGATTTTTTACCCTTTCTGCCAATCAACAACACTTCCTCAGAAGTTCAATGTGCTCATCTCATGCATACTCAGTATACTTATCTGCTGTCATAGTTAAATATACTGATATGGATAAAAGTTGCAGTTGTCATTAAGTTTCAGTAGTATCACATGCTGTGGTTAGATCTCTTGTTGGTGTGCTGGTTGGCACATAAGAAAAAAACCCTGTTCATATCTGGCTGAACTTAACATTTCTGCCGTTGGACAAAATTCATTCTGCTCTTGCAAATTTACCCAGCATCACCCATTCTCTTTAATAATTCTGTGTTTTTGGCTTTAGCAGGTTCTGTCAGAGCATGGTCAAATCTGACAATAACTGAGAAGCAGTTGACTACAGGACATCCAGTTATGGACATGCGTTATAGTCTTTTGCTATCTTTTTTTGTCGGTGAATGTTTACAAAGTAACATACATGCATGCCTTGATTCTTTGAAATCAAAGCATGAACTGTATTCATTTCAAGGAATTAAAATGATTTACTGTTTTTGTTTTGTTTGTTTGTTTTTTATTTTTTTTTTTGTCTCCCAAAGAAACGTTTTAACACGATAATGGCAGTGTAATGTTGACTCTCGTTTAGTTGACTCCACAGCTACAACCTGTTAACGTCCTAATGAGCAGTAACTGGTTTAAAACATCACTGGATACTGAGATATCAAGACTAGATATAATGATCACACTTTTCTTGACTCAGTTATATCAGCTGGGTCCAAAATAAACATGAATGCAGTACTGGATCAAATATTTAATTCCTGCAATCTGTATTTCTGTGGTAAATAATAGCCTACCTTTGAATGACATGAATAATACAGAGCTCCTCCTCCTTAAAGAGAAAATAAGAGTCATCATAATGATAATAGCTTCTGCCCTACATTTATAATGCTTTTAAGGAACCAGACTGGACATAAAGTCTGCGATAAAGTGTATCCCCTCCATATAGTCTTTGTTTAAACATCAGGGGTCAAACTCATTGTTGTTTCATTACTTAAACTTTGTGTACGGTCAAAGGTAGAAATATGCATACATATCCTTTTTGCCAGATTTATGAAGCCATATATATATATATATATATATATATATATTGTGTGTGTGTGTGTCCCGGAAAAATAAAAAAAAAATTGAATCATAATAAATTGCTATGCTTCTGGACAAGACTCATTTCCACTAATATTTTTAGTCAAGAATGGATTGAGGCATTCAGAAAATTATTTGCAAAGAATTACACTATTTTTCTCATAAACTATTACAATAACATAAGTAGAAAAGAAGCACAATCATACATTAAGTGAGATTAACACATTAAGTGAAATGGAAAATGTTTATTTTATTCATTTTATAAAACAGAAGAAAATTTAAGGGAAAGGACTGTGCAAAGTTTAAAAAGAGGAGGTCATGGTTAGATTACAAATAAGAAGCCAAAAAAAAAAATGCACTTAAGCTAAATGGATCATGGTTATAGGATAAAGACCAGCAACCTTTATCTGCAACTGATAAATACATGGCCTGTAAATTAGGTTGTACAGCCTTTTGTGGCGATTATCGGACTGAAGACATACATGGGGCATGGCGTGTTTAATATTTTCTTAACACAGACCCTGGAAAACAAAAGCAATGTAGAAATCAACTATCACAAGCCAGCAGAACAATCTCCAAACATTCATCCTCCTCTAAAAGTCTAATTAGTGAGGCCTTCCAACACTGCTTGAGCAGCTATCCTTGAATACAACAGTTACAAACACATCCTGCTGCTTAGACCCACTATAATACTATCATTGTGAACGGATCTTTTTGTTTTATGCTCACCATATCAGGCCTAAATTTCTCTAAAAATGTGTGCTCACATAATGTGAAGAATGTACACACATTCTCACTACAAATTCTTCCTTTATTAAAACCAGTTTGTGTGTTGTAAATGACATATGCCTGTCCAATGTATGCATAAATAACATGTGCATTAGGCCCCATTAACAACACTGCAGGTCCAGATGGTATCAGCCCCAGAGTCTTGAAGGCCTGTACAGACCAGTTATGTGGAATTTTGAAGCATCTTTTCAATCTCAGTCTGAGTGATGATAAGGTCCCAGTGTTGTGAAAGACATCATACCTTGTTCTAGTACCAAATAAACCTCATACATCTGTCCTTGATGACTACAGACCTGTTTCTATATCATTACCTATTTTAGAAGTTCTTGAGAGACTTTAATAGGCCCACCTGGGTAAGTAAACAAGCACATTCCAGGACAAACTATAGTTTGCTTATTGTTGTGGGTTTGTAGTTGAAGATGTCATCATACACCTCCTTCAACGAACCCACAGCCATCTAGACAAAGCATCCCGCACTGTGAGAATCATGTTCTTCAGTTTCTCCAGTGCATTTAACACCATCCAACCTGCATTACTTGTAAGAAACTCCAGAAGACACACGTAGACATTTCCACAATCCCCTGGATACCTGACATGAAATCCACAGTTTGTGAGACTGAATGGTTGCGTGTCTAACCAGGTGATCAGTGGCACAGGAGCACCACAAGGAGCCGTACTCTCAACATTCATCTTCACTCTGTACCCCTCAGACTTTCAGTACAAGTCACAGTCTTGTCATCTGCAAAAATACTCAGCAGTTGTGTTATCAGTGATGGACATGAGACTGAGTACAGAGTGGACTATTTTGTGGAATGGTTGTTGTGATCCTGTGGGCGTGGCTCCTGCTTGGCAATCATATGTCACAGCTGCGTCCAATCAGCCACAACATTTATTGCACCTGGGAACCTCAAGCCAGTGTTGTTCACTGTTCAGCAATGCTCTCAGGCTCTACTACCGTCTTCCTTTCTTTTTGCTCTAAGATCACTTCAATTGTCCTGTGCCCTAGACCTGTCTGTTCCTCGTCTTACCTGATCCTGGATTACCTTTTTCTAGACTCCTGCCCTCATCATCGTTCCTGTTCCTTGGCTCCAACGATTACCTGGATTGTAAATAAAAGACTGAGTTTTTATAATGAGTCCACTTCTGGGTCCTGTTTTTGTCTTGAGGCCTAACAATGGTGTGGCAACAATCATGTTATCTTGAATGTGAATAAGATAAAGGAAATGATGGTGATGTAGTAAAACCAAGATTAAGTTGAATAGTTTTTCCATCATGGAAAAAAAATAAGTGGAGGTGATGGACGAGTATAAATATCTAAGTACAGCAGACTTGAAAGAAGCAGAGTGTATTTCTTGAGGAATCTTGGAACCTTTGGTATTTGATGTTGTATATCTTTTATAAGTCTGTCATGGAGAGTTCAGTTACACCTGCAGTCATCTGTTTGGGGAGCAGCATCAGAGCCAGTGACTTAAAGAAACTGAACAAAGTCATACTGAAGACTGACTCTGTTTTAGGGACTGTTCAAGAGTCTACATCTGATTGTATGATGAAGGGTACATCATAAAATGAAAACATGTTGGACAACTCTGAACATCATGCTCACAAAAACACTGATTCAACAACAGAGTGTCTTCAGTCAGATCTTCTGCAACACCAGCAATGACAGAAGATCCTTCCTGTTCCAGCTACAACCATCTAGAATGACTTTTAAATGACTAAATTAATGACACTTACTGCAACATCTAATTTCCCTTCGGGAATTGTTAAAGTATGAACTGAACTGAACTGAAATGAATTAAGTTCAATTCAGTCCTGTTTTTAAAAGGCGCAGATAGATACGGAGTTTAGCTGATTAAATCAGACCAGAATTAGCTCTAGAAGAAGAGACACAATTTAGCCAGCATGTATTTTTGAACTTTTGTACTTCTGTAGCTTAATGTAGGGAAAAGAACATTCTTTGTGTTCTTCATGTATGCAAGGGCTGAGGAACCAGGAGAGTGGTGATGAGCCAGGAGGCAGGAACGACGACGAGGGTAGGAATCCACAAACAAGCAATCCAAGACCAGACAGGACGAGGAACAGGCAGGTGTATGGTACAAGAGAACACCAAGTTAAAAAACTAGACGTGAGGTTTTAACAATGTTAGAAGAGCCTGAGAGTGTTACTGGACAATGAACAACAATCTGGCGTTGGCTTGAGGTCCTCAGGTGCAATTTATATGGTGGTTGATTAGACGCAGCTGCAATACCTGGTTGTCATGCTGAGCCACACCTACTGGATCACAAGATGAACAGCATGCAACATGCACAGGCATGTTCTATTCCAACCAAATTACCCTCCTTATTTAATTAACATAATTTCAAGGCATTTTACTAATGTGAAATGTATGTGATACATAGTATGTAGATGTGTTTGCAATATATGTAAATATATGTATGTAGTAAATGTAAAGAGTAATGTCTGGGTCTCAAACTTTTAATGAGGACTAAACGTGTGCACAATAAATCCTTATAATATCCATTACAGCTCCTCTTACAACATCACTCAAAATCTTGTTCAGTTTCTTTCAGCACTGCTGCACCTGATTAGTAAATGTTTTCTCCAAGACTCAAAAATACCTCTTGTACAGATGTTCATTATGCTTCTTAATTACAAAGATCAATTCCAAATAAAGCCCCCCAAATAACCAGAGGAGCCACAAGACATACAGACAAAAGCAAATTGTATATGGACGAGAAGAGAATGTGTCTGAACAGAATTTGAATTCAGTTAATTGGATTCAG
The DNA here is from genome assembly GCA_028564865.1 of Zenarchopterus dispar. NCBI lineage: Eukaryota > Metazoa > Chordata > Actinopteri > Beloniformes > Zenarchopteridae > Zenarchopterus > Zenarchopterus dispar. Next base: position 1,522,130 of record JAOWBL010000002.1, read on the forward strand.
AGATGTCACACTGACATATTACTACATGCCCGAATTCTTTATAAGCTCCATAATGGCTAATGAAGAAAACCCTGAGCCTTTCTCATTTAAATCTTGGGAAATCTTACATAGCCTTATGTTAGAATTGTCTCACTGATCTAGTTCTAGGGAAGCAGTAACATGAACTTTCTTCTGCAGTTTACAAGTATGACCAATAGTATGTACAACATTGGACAGTCAATAAGTATAAAATAAAGATGGAGGTGACCTGAAATCTGTGCCTGGTAAGAATAAAATAGAACAACATTTTTATATGCTTTTTTGTACCCTCGCCAAATTAAAATGACTTTGTAGGGACCCTATCCATACTATCACCTAAGTAGAATGACATTTTTGAAGTCATGTCAAGGCCTTAAAATTGCTATATATTTTGGACTTACTCCTTATGCTCAGGGCTAACACAAAGTCCATCTGCAAAAATATTACATCCCAACTCAAAACTGCATTGATAACAATACACATAGGGTGACTTTAACTCTGAAATATTCCTTTAAACAACCCTATCATATGTAGATCTACTGTACATAGGTATTTGACCTTTTTTAGAGACATGTGTGCAGTGTTTGCAAGCCTTGTTGGGACTTGTGTTTGATACTCAACTTCTGTTTTTCTCTAACTATTATCAAGTATTTTACTTCCAAACCTTAATCTGTTATTTTAAATATATATCTTCTGAACTTTGATACAAATGTGAAGCATAAGATAATATAAAATGTGGGAAAGTATGAGACTGAAAACAGATTATAACAATGACATTAAAGATAAAACTGGCGACCTGTCCAGGGTGTACCCCTGCCTATCGCCTGTAATGAGCTGGAATTGGCTCTAGCAGACCCCCGTGACCCAGAAGTGGATTCAGCGGGTACAGAAAACGGATGGATGGATTAAAGATAAAATAAGAATTGAAGAACAATTTCCTGCAGGCGTCAAATGGGGATTTATCTGGTGACAGCACGTGATTTCAATTCAATGTATTTATTTTAGTAATTTCAGTTCTATGTATTTGTATAGCACCTGAGTTACAGCAAAAGCCATCTCTAGTAAACATGATCAATGCAGCCCAATTAAATCCAATCTATTATAATCCATATATTGATTCCAAATCAATCCATGCATTTGACCCATCAGCCATCTTGATTTGCTTCCAAGTAAGTGACCATTTGTTCACTGACAGCCGATGTGTGCTTGTGATCTCAAAGTAAATTCACCAAATCCAGACATTGATCATTTTGGGGGGCTCCTGAAACATACGCTACTAATGCATTTTCCTGGGGAATGGCTGCCTCAAAATATTTGTAATATCTGAAAGTTAAAATTGAAAAAGCTAACAGACTTATAGGTATACTGACATGAAATCAACATAAAATACCAGACCCAGTCCTGGATAGCAGCGAATTTCTGGTCAGAAAGGCAGAAATGTCTTGAAAAAGATTAATCTGCAGTGATTCATTGGACACGTGATGAAATAAACTCACCAAAGTCACCAAGTTCACTCTTAAACTCATCAGTATTTGTACTTAATCACTGTTTTCTGTAGTCCCAGGAGGGAGAACAAGTTTCAAAGGTCACAGCATGGACTACAGCACACAAACAACTGTTTGAACACAAGTGGCTAATGGTTTTTTTTCCTCAGCTGACCGATCTAAAAAGAAGATGAGAGGGCGGTGAAAGAGCAAGAGAAACTAAAGTGGTGCTGAGGTGGAGGAGGGAGGCAAAAGAAGTTGAGATGGAGCCACTGAATGAGTGTTGTGGAGGGGGAATGTGAGGAATGATTTGATGCCTGCAGGTGTTTTCATATCCTAAAAGAGATCGATATTTGCGTTCATTCTGATGCTGACTGTACTGCGGAGCTCCAAATAAATAACCCTAATCACAAAATGCCCCGAGATTGACTCTCAATAGAATTATCATTCTTTTCTGTTTGGCAGATTTGGATATTGCTCCTTCAGGGTTCTCAAATGACTTTGTTGTCGTGTGTGTGCTGAGAGTATGTGTGTGTGTACATCTTTATCTATGTGTTGAGGGCATTCAGATTTCATTGAGTCAATGAACTATGGCCATTATATGAAGTGTGTGTGGGTAATTTTGTGACAGTGCATATAAATTAGCGCTGTTGTGTGAGGGTGGGTGTGCCTGATTTTGTATGTGTGTGTGTGCATGTGTGTAGGAGTGTGTGTTGCCATGGGCTGTGAACAACAACAGGCCACAGTAATTGAATCTTCATCTGAGCCCTTAAGTCTAACCATTAGACAATGATAACACAATGTGCACACACACACACACACACACACACACACACACACACACACACACACACACACACACACACACACACACACACACACAGCTTGTTCAGTCTCATTACAGTATGAGAACAATATAGCAGTAACTGAGGTGCACAGCAGTGGGGTTTGTCTTTCATCATTAAGAGCTGATGGCCTGCTGTGTTCAAGCCTTAAGAGATCAGAGAAAGCAATAAATAGAGGAAAGTGAGAAAAAGTTACATGGTTGTGTTTTAACCAGCTATTAATATGTTATCCGTGTAAGAGAATAGCTCACTTGGAAAAGGAAAAGCCCCTTAATGCAAGCTGTAACTGCACACAGCACGTGCTGTGATGAAATCTGCCAGTATCAGTCAGGTGGAAATGCAATTCTCACAGTGTGTCTCCTTTCCATCCTGAGCAGAGGTGCCGTCACTGCAGGTACACTCTTCATCACTGCAGCTGAAACAAGTCGTCATCACCCCCAGGGCAGGAAAAACGACATCTCCACAGGTAGAAGCATGATTGCCAATACAACTACAGCAGTGTTTGGGCACATGGATGGAGGCGTCATCACACGTACCGGAGCATAGTACAAAGAGACCCTGCCTCTGTCCTCAGTGCTGAGTAGTGTGCTGCTGACTAATAACTCTTGGTCAGAGCTGTCTCCTCTGGGCTCTGTAGTCACCACTACTTTAACTGTTGTCTTAATAGAGCTGCACACCCCCCATCAACCCTTCTCATCTGCTTGCCTTTCCTGCCCATCTCTTTCTAATTCTAATTCAGGTCCACTCTGAAAAAAGCAATGAAATGGAATTGGCTGAGACCTACGAAATGCAATACAGTTTGTAATAGGATGTCAATAATAATAAATAAACAAGATTGAAAAGCAAAAGCCCTGCTAGTGACCCCTGGAGGATATAAACATTTTTACACTTTGTAAAACAAAAGTGTTACATAAAAAAAACACTGTTAGTTGGAGATTATTTATGGAACATTTGAAAAAGAAAAACTGTGGGGTTCTGTGCGTCATGGAGAGTGTTTCCTACCAGAAACACTAAGATGGTGGTAAGATATTTTGAACTGTTTTATGTTGCAAAAGGTGGGTCAGAGTGGCATTCTTTTCATGTTTATTGTTTGTAAATAAATGTTGTGGAGTCCCCAAACAAAATGCGAAGTTTGTGCAATTATCTGTATGCAGTTTGTAGTCTGCAGGTAGTTCCTGACTATCCTCTTTAGCTACTTGTTAGGTCCTTCTTCAGAGCGTCGTAGATGGTGCTGTCAGTTAATAGTGGGGATATTTTGTTGAGTGTATCAGCTCTGTTGAGAATCACTGTGTATCTTTTCTTGCCTGCTCTGTTTTGGACTTTGCTTTCTCTCCAGTGGTGGCAGATTGGATTGAGAAATATTGCACTGGAATGGCTACTGTTATCTTTATTCTTGGTTGTTTCTCAACTATGTTGTTGCCCATTATTCCCTATTCAGCAGCAGTGATGAGGTTCACCACTGGTTGGTGTTGAGATGAGGGGAAGATGAATCCAAGATCTAAAAAATCCTTCTCTGATTGGTTGAGATCCCGATGTGATGAGTTTTTCACTCACTGTGTCTGGATACACATGCTTGTCTCATATTTTTGTCTGCCAGATTCAGTGTTCTCAAAGAAGTGTTTTTTGTTTGTTTGTTTTGTTTTTATCAACTGTAAAGTTGATAAAGTTGATAAATGAATGGACTTCTTTTCTTGAAGACATATCACCTTTCATTCAAAAGGTCTCTTTAGTCCTAGTTGGCTGATGGGGAGTTTCAGTCAGATGGACTGTTATTGGTAAATTCATTTTTATGAATTCCTTTTGCTGATGTATTGGCATTGTTAATGTGTGCAACAGCTAAAATGGACAAGAATAGTTTAGAATAAACACAATAGTTGGACAGAGCAGCATTTTCCTGCAAAATATGTCAAAGGGAAATACTTATCTCCATCTAAGAGGAGAGCAATGTAGATAATAAAATGGAGAAACAAAGACAGAGAATGTTTTTCAAAAAAGTTTAGTTAATATCTAAACAGGTTGTGGTTAGAATTGATATGACATGACTGTCAAGTAGAAGACTGACATTTGACTCCCATCCTCATAATTTTAATCAGGGTGTTTTTTCTTAAATCCTTCTCTCCAAATCGGAGTGAAGAAAAACATGTTTACAAATACTTGAACTGGAGCTGAAACCTCTGCATTGATTATATTTCAATGTTTTCAGCTGCTTACATCCACCACCATTTTCTTAAATTGAATGCCCAATTTTTGATTGATTGATATGAATTTGTTTTTTTTTATCATTTATCACCTATCTAGATAGATAGATAGATAGATAGATAGATAGATAGATAGATAGATAGGTGAAACAAGAGCCCATTGTCTCTAACAACAATGTGAGGAATGTGAGGAGTTGTTTGTCCCTTATTTTTTCTGTGTAGCCATGACAGGACTGAATTTGTCAAGTATGTATTCCACCTCTCACCTGATGATAGCTGGGATAACTTCTCCAACGACCCCTAAGCTCCGACGACGAAGCAGCAATCGAAAATCAATGGATGCACTATTTTCTACATTTTCCCAAATTACTTACATAAATAAAAATATAATGTAACACAAAAATTGTAGAGATTGTATTGTTTTTAGATATGTGGAGTAAATGATTTCCTTCCTTTTTCATCAAGCTACTCTTTCATCTGTCATTTGGTGCCTTTTAACTTTACAGTTTATTCAGGAAATGTCATGGATATTTTTACATTAAAAAAAATACCATTAGAGTCTCTGAAGTCCAGCAGGTTTAAATAAGACCAAAAGATAATTTTCTGTTTTGGCTGAGGACTAGACAAAAGGTTTGCAATGTTTTACGAAGAGGTTGACAAGACTTTTATCATACTTCCCTAACCATATAGCTTCCCAAACAGGCTTTTCAGTGCCTGTACAGGCCTGGAAAAAGTCATCAGGAGAGGCCTGATACCCAACTAACCCAATATCTGAAGGATTTATATAAGCTACAAACCTGTGAGATGTTCATTTTTTGGGGTGTAGTCTTGAAGTCCTTCTTACTGTGGAAACCCAGGGAAATGGAACACTGAGCTTTATTGATGTAGTACACAATGTTAATGTGTTGGTTTGAAACCAAATTGATATTTTATTTAACCAGAAAAAAAACATAATAATCAGATGATATGAATTTATTTCAAATGAAAATCATAGGCTAAAAATGGGAATTTAGAAGAAAAACAATTCATAAATTCAATTCAATTCAATTTTATGTATATAGTGCCAATTCACAACAAAAGTCGCCTCGAGGCGCTTGACACTGTAGGGTAAAGATAAAACAGCCTTACAAGGAATATCCTAACAATCCAA
>JAOWBL010000002.1:1533026-1544354 GCA_028564865.1 Zenarchopterus dispar
CTTGGGCTACTGCCCCCCTGACCCAATCACGGATAAAGCGGGAGAAGATGGATGGATGGATATATATATATATATATATATATATATATATATATATATATATACACACACACACACACATATATATACACATACATTTGTATGTATGTGTGTATACACACACACACACATTTCATAAACAAATAGAAATTAATTTAAAAAAAAATGTGTGATGGCCAACCAACAGGACATGGAGATTGTCAACAAACTCCAGAAGAGAGCAATGGTTACTGAGGTGGTAATCCCAAGTAACAGCAAAATGAAGAACGACCATAAGAAACTGGAGAAGTACCAAGGGTTGAAGGAGGAGATAGAGAAGATCTGGATGATGAAGGCAGCATTTTTCATTCAAGCACTTGGAGCTGTGTCCTTCAAGAAACTGTTGAAGCTTTCCTTGGATAGCAGTAACCATACATCTCCTCTAGTAAGGCCTGAAACCAATTTTGTATTAAATAAATAGATTAAATAAATAGATGTATTAAATAAATAACAGCGTTGGGGAAACTTTCATTCTCCATAGTTTGTCCAGAATAATTAGTTGTGGCATTTCTTCATCTGTTCCAAATGAACAAAAGAGAAGTTTGATTTAAAATGTCTGAGATTGAGAATGCTTGTACATTTTAATCTCATATTCAGTCAACACATCAGACTTTTCTCTACTTGATAACAACTATGTTATCAAGTAACTATGTTATCAAGAGTATAAAATGAATGTTATACTCTCACAAGTATAACATTCATTTTAAGTGAGTATTTGTCAACATAGGAGTAAGAGTGAACTGTTAATCTATAAAGACTTTAGAGACAAAACCTCACCTGATTTACTATCCACTCTTCCATAAATGCCTAATCTCGGGCATGAGCTCACACTAACAATTAAATAATGTCTAAAAGTTAAATGTAATACAATGTAAATGTAACATGGAAAAGTAACCGCTGCCTGAATGAATTGTCATGAGATTATTAGACTGAACCCAGTTACATTTCTCATGTTTAGAAAGTGTAATAGAAACTTCAAAAGAAGAAAATCTCTTGAAAGGAAAATAAGTAAGTTAAAAGAAATGAGTGGTTTTAGTACACGTAATCTCATGTTTTGACATTCTCGCACCAGTCAACTCAAGTTAGGTTAAAACCCTGGGATGCTGCTGTTCATGTTTTAAGTGGTGTGTGTACAGTGTGGACTTCTCTACACTTCCTAAGTCTGTGTTGCCTGTGTGGGTGTTTGTCTATGTGCAGATAAAAGTGTCCATGGTAATACCTTTGTCAGTGTTGGTGCTGCCTCACTGTCATTAAGCACTCTTAATTATGCTGCAACATCGTTCAAAAAATTTTTTTTTTCTTTTTCCCATTTTCTCTTATTTGATTCCTTTTTTTCTTGACCACCCCCACCCCTGTCAGCATCCTCCTCCCTTTCTTCATTTACAATCTCCCACACACGCTCTTTCTTTCAAATTCCATTTCAGTGTCTTGCTTTGGCAGGACATGCTGAGCTAGTGCCAAAGCAATAATGAGAACTGTCAAGCAGCGACAAATGAACAGGTGAGAGAGACGCAGGGAGAAAGAAAGAAAGAGAGATGCAGAGACAAAGGGGGAGAGAGACATGAATATGAAGTACTGGCACTGCTGTGACTACTGACAGTCCACTCACGCATGCATAGACGCACAAGCACACTGCCATGCTGCGCTGCTCTCTGTGTTCACACTGCGGATCCCCACCAACACGCGCTCTGATGGCCCAAACAGACACACACACCTTTAATCTGAAGTTGATTTTTTTCTTCTGCTAACATATTTGTTGTGATGCATACCCAAACAAGAATTCATCATCTCAGATACAGCATTACCTCCTCAGCTCAGTTTTCAAAAGATGTACTTTAAACATTCTGTGTTTGACTGTGCATGAAAAATTAGCTCACCTTAAACACATTTCCTACAAGTGAAATATGAAATTTCCTATAGTCACTTTATCTAAAACAAACAGAATTTAGCAGAAAGCTGAGGTATTTCCCAGCCTCTTTTGTCAACAATGACTTCAAGCTATTGGCATTTCCAGTAGTTCTCAATCTCTCCTGCACAAGGTTCAGGAGATACTTCTGATCACTCCTCTTTCATAACTGCTTCAGATTTGATGGAGGACATCTGGTGTGAATGTGAAAGTGTTATAATTGTTTTGGATTGTCCACAATTTCTTCAAATGAATAAGTTAAGCTTTTATTAATTTGCAAGCAACAAGGGTTTTTGTCCCCTGTGTGAAATGAGTCATAAATATAAAAGCAAACTGCAAAAGTTGTGTTTATCTGTAAACATATCTCGCAACTTTACATAAATCTGTGAGGAAAATAATTGTCTTTAAGCTGGTATGGTATTTTTTGTCACGCCGCTGGCTAAAAAGAACCTGAACCCACAATGCGGAAAATCAGAAAAACCCAAGTTTAATAAAACAAAAGAACCAAAACAGAGATCCAACATTAACTTAGCCAAGATACGTAGCAAGACCAGGAACAGGGCGAAACAAAAACAACGAACTAGCGAAGAGTCAACGGAAGACAAGGCAATATATACACAAATGAAACTAAACATAACAGGTGTAGATAATCAGGGCAGGGGAAGTCTAACTGACAAAACAGGAAAAAGGAAAGTCAAACCAAAACAGCCCTTCAAAATAAAGGACAGAAACAAACCAAAGACTGAACCCATGACAGCAAATAGTCCACTATGAATAATCCGAATTATGGCAACAATCTGCCATCACTTAAAAATACAAAGTTTTGTCAGAATGTAGACATTTTAAGGGGTTTAAACGTTTCTTGAAAAAGCACAGTCCTAAAAGACATCAAAGACAGTAATGAAATGGAGTTTATGCCTTTGCTGTGGCAAAGGCCATCCTCAGAAATCATCACTTTTACAGTATTTTAACAGCAAATACATCTCTTTTAAGGAGAAGACCATCACTGAAGTCTTCATGGTGGAATTGCTTCAAGAAAGCATTTCTGTTGGAGATCAAAGAAAGCAGGGGAATCTCTGGGTTAAGAAACTAAACCGACTTGCATTAACCCTGGAGAACCCACGGGGTCAAATCTGACCACCATTTTTTTGCTGATACCCAATGTAAAAAAAAAAACGGGGTTGTTGGGTTCTCCAGGGTTAAGTCAGTGTATCCAGTGGAAATCTGAAACAGGTTTGATGAGTCTAAATTTGGTACTATTGCTTTCATGTCTTTATAAGACATGGATGAACTGGAGATGGATTTAAATCCTTGAGTCAAGGGTCAGATGTAAAACCAAACTTATGAAGAAATTCAGTATGTTAGGAAATGTAATAGCTGGTAGATTTGTACACAGGTGAAATCTGAGAACAGGTGGGACAAAACTTTGAATTTGCCTTTGTTTAGCATCAGACCCAATGACACAAAGAAATCAGACAAACTAATTAAAAAGCTTTTTATGTGCTGGAGAGTGCTCCGGAGATCCTAGAGAGGATTTCACAAAGAAGAATGCTGCATAAAATGAAAATCACAATGGAGAGCATGGCACATACTCTTCACAGCACAAAGATTCAAGTGTTTTCATTCAGAAACTTTTTCATATCAACATAGGACTCACAAGATAACTCACTGATTTTGCACTGCAGCAACATGAATTCGAAAGCGTCAAAGCCTCTTTATGGGTCTTGCTTATCATTGTCTTGCCACTAGCCCAAATCCCATGTTTTTCATTTTCAATTGTATCTAAATAGATTTGATGACAGTCTGAACTGCAACAAATCAAATTCTGATTTTTTTTTTCTAAATTTGATCTCTAAATCTGAGATGGTTTCAAATGTGACTCCAATCAGATTTTCAGTAATGTGTCTGAACCTGAATGGCTGGTCATTAACATGACAACACGACTAAACCAATGACTATGTGCACCAGGGTGATGGAAGTGACAGGCTCAAGTGTAAAAACAACTCCGCTTGAACCGTTTCAACCCATGGTTTTGAAATGGCACAGTCCGTTGATGGATGCTGAACTAAAGCAGAACACAGATGAGTCCTCCATCTCTGGTAGTTTTTTGTAACTCGTAGAAAATGTGCTTCATGGCTTCACATGTGACAGCAGCAAATTAGGTTCACCACCCTCCATTTTGGTTGCTGACATTATTTCTATGTGCTCTGAGAAAGACTGGCAACCTGTCCAGGGTATACTCCTTCCTTTCACTTGTAATAAGGTGGGACCCTATACAGGAGCCAGAGGCCATAGAAAATGAATGGATAGATGCCTCCATGCATGTAGGTTACCATAGTGACCATGTGGCTTAAGGAATATATGGAAGGACTCATATATTGGATTTAAACATTTGTAATATATCATAAATAGTCAGTCAGGAAGATTCTGATCATAGTATGCCAATAAGCTGGATTTCATTTGTGACCTGACCATTTTATTACTGTCACATTTTTTAATACGTTTTCAGTCATTTGCTCCCATAAGTTAAAAAAAAACCCGTTGTCATAGTTCATTTTCATAACAAATGTTATGGTTAAGGTTGAGGCTACCTAGTGATTTATAAGTAGCTATCTAATGATTGTTCATAACATTCTCAGGATTTTTCAAATCCACCCTTCACTCAATTATTCCAAAAAAAAAAAAAAAAGAACAAAAAACAAAAAAACAAACAAACAAAAAAAAACTAAGACTTTTTTACTAATGACTAAAGACCTTTTTAAAATTCATGGAATCTCTCCTTCACTGTGTGAAGGAGAGATTCCACAGGTCCTTCTTTCCTGCTGCTGTCCAGCTCTACAGTAACCTATGTTAGTTCTGTTCATATTCAGTTCATCTGTCCATCATCCATCCGCATACTGTTCCCACATATGAGTGATTTTTTTTATTTTGTTTTTTAATAGCCATACACTTAATCATATTTAATACTCAATGCTTGATAAACATAGGTACTTTTTAACACTTTTATCTATATTTTTTATTTATTTTGGATTTTGGTTTTCCTGTTAATCTTAGATATATTTTCTTTTTGCTTTGTCTTGTACAACACCTGCCCTTGTTCTTGCTGTTGCAATTTCCCCACAAATATGGGAGAAATAAAGGTTTTCTTATTCTTATTATTCTTAAAATACATCCCATTTTCTTTAATACTGGCATAACTACTGCAAATACAACAAACAAAATATATTAAGTCACAAAACAATTTTTCCAACTCAGTTCTATATGTTGTTAATACACAAAGACAAAGTAGATGCATTTACATACAAGTACATTTAGTTTCTTTTTTGTATGTTCACTTAAGAATATAAAGATAAAAATATGAAATGTAATCTCTGAGCCAATCTTTCTATGGTATCACATATTTGAAGATGTTATTAAAAAATATGAACATATTGTGATAACTATTTAACACACATACACAAGCAAATAAACATTTTATTTATACATATGTTGATAAATTGGCTTTAAATGAGCTTTGGTAGATGTTTTTAAGTTAAAAAAAATTATACTAGATAAAATGCTGGGTCGCTGTGATACATAGAATTGTCTTGCAGCAATCCCACAGCAGGACAGAAGCTGAAAAACAAAGGGTACCAAAGCAAAATCTGGTTTCAGAGGAGCACTATGAAAGAGACAAAAAAAAGTAGGAAAACCAAAGGCCTACCAGTTAAATGTAAAACATCCTTGCATTATGGGAAGCTAATTTATACCCAGAAATTAAGCGTGTTGTTTGAGTCTTGGAGCAGACAAGCTGTGCTTTCAGGATGTTTCTCAACCTTAGTTTGTTTGCATTGGTGTGTATCTCCTGAGTTAGTGAACTGAACTTGAATCCTTTCTAATTTGGTCTGGTTTCTTTCAACACTGATGAAACAAAACTAAACTTGTCCAAGAACATCCTCAGCACTTTTTGGTCAGATGTGTCTTCTGTTGGACCAAAAAACGTAAATACAGGAAAAAGATCCAGTGTAGTGGAATATATTGATGTGAACATGTGTCAGGTTCCTCTTTATTACTCTGACCAAATTCTTCAGTACAAAAATGAAGCATGGGCAGAGGCACATAGCAAAGGACTAAAGGATATTGTGTGTATGAATCATATGTTTTTTTCAGATTAAAACCTGCTATTATCCTTGGATGATGAATGCAAGTTGAATGTGTAAGGGGCGCTGTAAATCCAGGGCATGTTATTGCCTCTCCTGAAGCCGAGTTTAGGGAAGGAAAGACAACTCAGGGGATGTTATCAAGTGGGACTACATAACACAATGGTTTGGTTGTTCTCCCTGGCTTCACCAAGATCAGAAGAGCTGGCCGATGCAGCTGGAGTGGATGGAGGATTTGTGTCGCAACTTCTCCCAAATCCCTCTGTCACTCCTGCTGTTGTGTTTGTTGAACACAAACAGCTTCTTTCTGAGGTTCTTCAGTTTGTTGATTACCTGAGTTTTGTTTCTTGGAAAGTCTTGGTCTGTTATTTTAGTAGCCATTGCAGATTAGAGGTCAATAATATACAGATTCATAATGTCCACGGCTCTGAGGATGAGGAGCTCATGGACATCCTCATCTGGTCATCAATAAATTCTGCCCATGACCCACACAATCCAAAAAACAAAGTTGACCAAAGTACTTTACAATCAAATAATGATCATAATTTAGAGTAGGCAGACATAATAAAAAGCATTAAAAAAAACAAAATTAAAATAGCTGTTCAGTTCAATAATGTCTGCGTGTCATACTCTATTCAGAATTGAAAGCCAAAGAGAAGAAATATGTTTGTAACATTGACTTGAAGATGTCTAAAGTCTGATTAGTGCAAATATGAAAAGGTAAGCCATTCACATAGCTTTGGGGCTGCCACTGCAGAAGCTCAATCACCTTTATGCTTTTATTTTGATTGTGGAACATTTAGAAGCAGCTTGTTGGTTGACCTCAGTCTTCTTACTGGTGTATGGATGTTCAGGAGTTCTGAAAGATAAGAGGGTGCCAATCGATTTACAACTTTAAAATTCTATGACAAATTCATAAAATCAATTCAGAATTGGATGGGGAGCCAATGGAGGATTGCAGAGACTGAATTTTTATGATCACGCTTTTTGGTTCCAGTTATAAGTCATCCTGCTGCGTTCTAACAGAAGTCACAGAGAAGATTGACTTAAACCAATATACAGCGTGTTACAGTAGTCTAAATGTGAGGTAACAACAGCATGAATTAATATAAAGACTGGTCTTCAACACTTGGCAAGTTGTAGACTAACCTGCCTTGTCTGTCTTCTTCAAGCCATCTGGTCACTTCTCCAAATTCTAGCCTCTCATTTCTATTGTCAGGCCTGTCATCTTCTACTCCTTTAATCCCAGACTAAGGTATCTACAGTTTTAGTGAGTTCAACTTCCACAGCTTTTCAGCATTTAAAAACACACTCAACTGGATATCAGCCAGATTTGAACTCTTAAACTGTCATTCTCTTTCTGGGTTCACATCTGGCTTTGCCTCTCTGTGATGGCAACAATACTGGTGAGACTGAGGTGCATGTGAGTGTTAAAAGTGCTCACTAATGTACTTTAATCATATCTGGTCATATATTCAGCTGAATTTGAACTTATACATGCAAGTGTTATGATGGGCAGGGCCCTCTTTAACCATTTTGACCTGGCACTGACTCGTTATGACATCGCTTCTTGCACCGCCATTAATTTCTCATGGAAAATGAAAATACAAACAACCTGTTTCTGAGCCTATTTTCAGAGCACTCTGGTGCACTCTCTTCATAGAAGACAGATTCCTCTTTAAAAAGCACAGTTGCTTCAAATGACCACATAAAATAAATATGGTGAGTCCAGAGGTAATATGTGCGTTATCATCAATGAAATATTGAAATCCTTTTAAGGAATAAAATTTCCTCCTACTCCTGTAGGCTTTTATGGCCATAGTGATCACAGTTGTCTGTTGGAGCTAATGGAGGTGATGCACAACACTCCTCCCTTTCTCTCTTTTTTGATGCACTCCCTCCCCCCCCTCTTGTAGTACTCTTTTGCTTTTAAATAACATGTTTGTCAAAACTGGTGACTTGTTCATGATGTGCCCTGCCTCTCACACATTTTTATCTGGGATAGACTCCAGCCAAAGTTGAGCTGGATAGAACATGTATCAATACAATAGAATTAAAGTCCTGTCAACTGCATTTCTTCTTAAGCAGGGTGACTTTGAGTTTTACTACAAGATTTAGAATTATAATACTCTTCTTTGTTTGTGTGTGTGTATTGCATTACTATGTCTGAACTCTGATGATCTGGCATTATCTAAAAACAGTCTGAGCTGTAAATGTGTCTCAGTTCAGTGCCTTCGTCCTTTGGAGGAGCTGCATGACTGAAATAAGTGAACTAAACTCACCTCCCGGAAAGACATATCTTGGCTTAAAACCTTCAGACAGTCATTGTCAACTTATATGGTAAAATATTTCTCATGTGGTCATCAGGCTGTTTTTATCCAGCAGCAAAGAAAGCTGCATGGACATTCTCTAATAAGTGTTTCAGCTGTGTTTTATTTATTTATTTTAAACTAGTTAATTGGCTTCAGTGGACGAATGCAGTTACATCAATCATTTAACCAGATCTGGACCATGTTTATCTAAACATGAACACCAATATTTTGCCTATAATAAGCATCACATGTCTTTTTAGCTTAATTGTAACACACTAATGTCAAACTGATTTATGATTTAATCCATTTCATTTTAAGGTCACTGTAACTTTTGACCGTTAAATTTCTCCAACCTTATCCAAGAGTCCACATGGATGTTTTTGTCAAATTCCCTCAGGATGTTAAAGAAATTTATTCAGGCAAATGTGACAAACAACCTGGAAATGTAGCTCCCAGCCATATCTGTCACCAACAGACAAAAAAACAAAACAAACACATTGTCACCAAATATAAGGGTGCAACTATATAAATAAAAAGGTAATGGTTTGAAAAGCCATTAAAAATGTGTCTTGCAACTTTTATGAGACCCAGCCAGCAGTCGGTATAACAACTCATTCAACACCACATTTTACAGCTGCATGGCGAAGCCATGGGAAGGGTCAGAATATCAGTGGCCTTCATCGGATTTGGCATCCAAGAACAATTAATGCCATAAAAATCCATATTATTGTTGTTAAGCTGCTTCGTTCTTGTCTACTGTTGGAACAACAAACCTAAATACAGCATGCTTAAAATATAAGAACATACACAAGTAGAGCTGTCAGTTTTAGTTACTGACATCAGTAATCCTGGGAGTCCATATGAGATATCTGCATCCACAGAGCACAAGACTGACCAGGTGCTATATTTATGAACAGAAGTAAAAAGTTGATTTCCTGTTAAGTGCTCTGGGTGGTTAGCTGCTGATCCTCCTCTCATAGCACCTCTACACAGTGTGGATTTGAGGAGGACCAAAGAGTTCCAAAAAAAGGTCATCTGTGTAAAACGGACACCACCAGTCGTCCAGTCAGACAGCCTTTATCGTCAGCTGGAGTGTGTTTTGTGTGTGTCACAAATAAAATTCAACACAGGCAGCCTGTCCTTGCTCTTACCTGCTTTATTTAACGTGACACTTGCAATACCAGCTGACATTTATTAATTATGTTTTTGTAGTGGCAAACCATAAATTAATATGTAAATACTTATCAAAGCAGATAACCTGGACAAATTGATTCAAAAACAAAGAAAAAAAAAGGATTTCAATAAGTGCAAGGAAGAAAAAGACAGAATGGATGTAAACACACATTATACACATGCAAGTGAAGAAATACTAAACCAATAATGAAAAAAACAGATTCAACGCAAAATTCAATTTTCAGAATCACATAGTAATAATTAAAAACTCTGAACAACTCAAACATTCACTTTTATGTTTTGCAGATACAATAAACCAAGATATTTCATGCTATTTCACCTTTGTTTTATTTCTAAGTGTGTATGAATCTTTGCATTTCACAGACACAGACACATCCTAATAGAAAATAAAAGCTTTACCTTTTTATAATGTTGCCATTTCTTCTCATTTTGAGGATACCAAGGCATGGAGTGCGTACATCATTTTGCTCTATTCTTACTGCAAACACGTAAGTAAGCTGAATACTAACTTAATAATCATAATCCCCAAAGAACACACACACACACATATATATGTATATATATATATATATATATATATATATATCAAAAATGCATTGAGAGTTCTGTTTGTTGCCTGGCAACAACTGTAGTACTGGCATCATATGCAGCATTGGCTGGTAACATAGGTGAACTGTTGGAAACTATCATTCAGCAGTGCAGCATCTAGGGTGCAGAAGGGCTCCTTTACAGTCACATGTCCAGAATTAACCTGATCTGTTGTTAGCAAGATCAAATGTGCCCACAGACCATGTTCATATATGTTACAGTCTCAGGTCAAGTGAGAGCTCCAGGCAGTCTTACTCCCCTCCTGTTGGTCTGTCTGACAGTTTTAATCAGCCTATGTCAACTGGAAATCCATGTGCAGAGTCCAGAACATGCACCTGCAGCCACATCTTGAAAAACACAATAACTTTCTTGTCTCCTACAAGCGCATCCATCATCTTCCAGGAATTTCAAGCTCCACATGAAGATGGAGATAGAAAGAAATGATCAGTGCCTGCTCTCCATTTTTCTGGTGCTTTCTCTTTGACCAGTCCTCTTCAACTCATCTCCTTTTGAGGTCTATTTCTGATCACTAGTTGAAGTTTGGAAAGCTTAATCTGCTGCCTCTACATGTAAACTACTGTCATGGCTACTTATCATTACAAATGTCAAAACAGCATTCTATCAGCATGGAAAACCGTTTAAACGATCTCAAATATCACAGGAAAAGATGATAAACACTATTTGACAGAGCCACTGCAATAGGCTGCCACTTAAGCGGCACAATGCAGTTGTTGGGCAACCCTCTTCTTCTGCTTAAGTATCTGTGCCTGAGGGTTGTGGATGTAACATCAACAAAAGAAATGGACCACATTATAGAGAAATGAGACAGCCTGAAAACACAGACGTGCCCCTGAAACAACCAACCTGTCAAGTATCAAGAGAAACTGTGTGCAAGTGAGCTGAGATCTGATGCCTTGGTTGGTGTTGTTATTCTTCTCTTTATTCCACAGCCTTTTAAATTAACTGACCAAAATAAATATCTTGATGCTTGTTGTGAAAGCGTCTTCACTTTCCTTTTATGTTCTACTGTGCCACTGTATTTATAAAAATTTATCTCTGACAGTTGTGTGAACACTGCTCCAGTTTCTAAATATGAATTGGAATATATATA
>JAOWBL010000002.1:1550409-1573914 GCA_028564865.1 Zenarchopterus dispar
ATATATATATATATATATATATATATATATATATATATATATATATATATATATACACACACATACACACACACACATACATATATTCATACACATATATTTATATTTATAGGGCAGTCTTGGCCTGTGGGACTCCAGAAGCAGCACATAGGTACTGGCAGGCCAAGCGGCACGCGGTGATGACCAAGGCAAAAACCTGGGCATGGGAGGAGTTCAGAGAGGCCGTGGAGAATAACTTCCAGATGGCTTCAAAAAGGTTCTGGTCCACCATCCGGTGGCTCACGGCGGGGTAAGTGGTGCACCACCAACACTGTGTATCGTGGGGATGGTGCTCCCTTGACCTCAACTCGGGACATTGTGAGTTGGGGGAGGGAATACTCTGAAGACCTCCTCAATCCTGCCACCACAAACTCCTCTGTTAAACTAAACATTGGTAGATGCAATATTGCTTTCCTGTACAACGCTACACTATTTAGACATCTGGAACACCTAACCATTTCCCTATACAGGAGCCAGCTACCCTTTCCATTCTTTTCACAGTGGATATTGGAGTTTGGTACATTGATAATGACCATATCAACCTAGGGAATAACCCAAACCGCAAACACCACAACTTCAGCTTTTCTGAGAGACCTGACTTGTTTGTTTAATGATGTAAGAAGATTTGTGCATGTATTGTGGTCCTGGCTGTGATTTGTGGTTTTTTGTATATTCAGCTTTGGTTTTCGAGGAACTGATGACTGTCAGTGTTTTTGGCGGTATTATATTACTGTGACACCCTATAAAATCACCTCAGACCACTACAAGCATTTTTAACAGTAGTCTTTTGTCCAATGTCAGCAAAACCTGTGTTCCAGATCATGAATGTATGCGAGTATCATGCTGGGACAGACAAGGATGTCAGACTTCTGGAACCATCTCCAACAGTCGTCCTGCAGAACAGAAGAACCTGGCAGAAGTATTTTCTCATGACCCTTTAGAAACTGCTATATCCATTCGCTTTAAAAATAAATAATAGCTATTAGACTTCAAAAGTAACTTTAAACTTGACTGAAACAGTAGCTGATTAGAGGAGTGAGATATATCTGCAACACTGAACCTTTGTGGTTCTGTCCTGTTGACTGTTCTTTAGTAAAGTACAAAAGCAGCATTGTTTCTAAAGAAGAACCAAGGAAACCAATCCCAATGTTAGAAAAATGACAACATGAGGCTATGTCATGTTATTACAATCTTCCCCATTATCCTGATCACATTTTTACTGTGAACAAGTATCCTACATGGATGTAACTGCAAATAAATCCTTCTACATGGTGACACAGCACAAACATGACTGTGGTGAACAACACCTCACCTGACCTCCAGCTGTCCTCCACCACATGCTGGATGAGCCCTCCCAGGAAGGGCACTCTCACCAGCTCCACCTGCTCCAGGTTCCGGGCTGATGCTAGGCCAGTGACCAGCGGGACATATTTAAGGGAGTTGGTGGGCCCTGCACAGTTCCTCATTACGAAGGTTCTTAGGCTCACGCACAGGAAGTCCTTAAACGGCTGTGGTTTGGTGAAATGGACCCACTTCATGTACAGGTGGCGCAGCATGGACACACATGGGATCTCAGGTACGTTTACACCTGAAGCAGATACTGAGGTTGACAAAAAGCTGTGGTACTTAACAGTTGCAGGTGACAATTCAGGATCTTAACTAAATGTCCTTACTGATCAGAAACCACATCAGTGACATTTAAAACTAACATGGACACAAGTAATGTCACAGCTGGCGAGACAAAGAGCCTGTCTGACGCCGGATATTTAAACCACAGCAGTGACATTTTAGAAACACATAAACACCACATTTGTTGGTGCCCATGCAAAAAGAAAAACCTAACAAAAAATGTTACTGAACAAAGTATTATTCAATAATTTATTGAACACAGACTAATGAAAAATCAGACTCTGCTTTTGAATTGTTGCCTCTCATATGTTCTCTTAGGATGGAAGATTAAAGTTTCACCATCTTCGGAGCTGAAGAAAGACTGTAAACACCCTTACACTAATTTTCAACACAAAAGGACAAATTTTCATCAAGGCCCCCTTAAATGGGACTTAATTGTGTCATGGATGGATCTAGCTAGTAATAAGATTAAATTGAAGGCTCTCTTTTGCCATATTGTGGCTCTAATCCTGCCATGTTGCGACTCTAATTCTGCTCTCCTGAACAGGGCACTAATATATCAGTAAACGTCATGATGTCTAACTTACCTACAAGGTGTAGGGTCTGGATCTTCGCGGTTACAGGAATGGTGAGCTTGTTGTCAGCCGGAATAGGAAAAGCCCCATTACGATTGCGGAACTTTCCCAGGATGTGGACCTGGGGCATGTAGTTCCAGATGGCTTCCACCAACTCCAGATGGCACGTCTCAACACCCTGAAAAATAAGGCACCAACTTCAGATATTAGACTAAGAAAAAGCCCCCATCACTTGCTATTTTTTACTGATGCGTGTATAATACTTGTGTCAGTTTAGAAAATTTCCCAGCACATCCTCCACACAAGTAAAATGTTTTCAAATAGTACGAAAGCTGAGTCTAAATTTAAACACAGCAGAACACATCTGAAAAGCTGTTCTTTCTTTCAGTGATAATTTCACGAAGGATTTCTACATAGGTTTATACCGGGTCTGTGGTGTGTGTTTCTGTTATTTCCCTAACAGGCGTGTGACAGAGGGGAAACACCTTTTACCACTTCTGATGGTTGATCTATCAGGATACAGTGAAATCAGGTCTTGCATTGAGGAAATAATGTCAGGGTTTCTGAAGGTAAAGAAGAACTAGATTTAAAACTTTTTAAGGATTTGTGGAAACCCTGAAGATCTGGAGTGGCTACGGCACATCTCACATACAGTTAACATGAACATCTTGGAATTCTGTCACCATCCTTCTTTGTGTATATCGCACATCAGTCCTAAAGTTTTTACTAAAAATAGGAGCTTTGACAAATTCGATAAGTGTTTTTCCAAATATACAAGGCAAGAGTACTGCCCAATCAAGCTACAAACATTACAGTTATCAAAAGCGTAATGAGCGCTCAAAATCCCGTATTTGAAATACTGTTACTGGGCTGCTCAACTGAGACCATTAACAGCCTGAATACAGGATGTAACCCAACACGCGATGGCTCAACCTTGAAAAGAGTTTGTATAGGAAGCCCCCTGGGGCAGATACCTTTTACTTTAAAGATATACGCATGTGTGACTTGGCAGAAAATTTTAAAAAATCATTTCCATTGCTGAAGGAAATTTAAGCTCTGTCTACAAAAATTATTAGTATTTTTCAGACACCTCCTCATACACTCCTTATCGTGGTGGGAGTCTGAGTGTTCCAGTGATCCTAGGAGCTCAGTTGTCCAGGGCTTAAGCCCTGGTAGTGTCACCCAAGACAAACACGTCCTAGGTGAGGAGCCAGACAAAGTGTGGCTCAAGTGGCCCCTATGATGCATACAATCAAGAGTTCTCATTTTCCATTGCCCAGACGTGGGTCACTGGGGCCCTCCCCTGGAGCCAGGCCTGGTGGTAGGGCTTCATGGCGAGCGCCTGGTGGCTGGACCTGCACCCATGGGGCCCAGCCGGGCACAGCCCTCACAGGAAACATGGGCTCCCCTTCCCATGGGCTCACCACCTGTGTGAGGGGCCATAGGGGTCAGGTGCAGTGTGAGCTGGGTGGTGGCCGAAGGTGGGGACCTTGGCGGTCTGATCTTTGGCTGCAGAAGCTGGCTCTAGGGACATGGAATGTTACCTCTCTGGTGGGGAAGGAGCCTGAGCTGCTGTATGAGGTTGAGAGGTTCCGACTAGATATAGTTGGACTCACCTCGACACATGGCTTGGGCTCTGGAACCAGTCCTCTTGAGAGGGGTTGTACCCTGTTCCACTGTGGAGTTGCCCAAGGTGAGAGGCGCCGTGCAGGGATGGGCATACTTATTGCCCCCCGGCTTGGTGGCTGCACATTGGGGTTCACACCGGTGAACGAGAGGGTAGTCTCCCTTCGCCTCCGGGTGGGGGGGCGGGTCCTGACTGCTGTTTGTGCTTATGCACCAAACAGCAGTTTAGAATACCCACCCTTTTTGGAGTCCTTGGGTGGGGTACTGGAGAGTACCCCTGCTGGGGACTTTCTCGTTCTGCTGAGGGACTTCAATGCTCACGTGGGCAATGACAGTGAGACCTGGAGGGGTGTGATTGGGAGGAATGGCCCCTCTGATCTGAATCCGAGCGGTGTTTTGTTTTTGGACTCCTGTGCTTGTCATGGATTGTCCATGACAAACACCATGTTCAAACATAAGGGTGTCCACATGTGCACTTGGCACCAGGACGTCCTAGATCACAGGTTGATGATCGACTTTATTGTTGTATCATCTGACCTGTGGCCACATGTCTTGGACACTTGGAAGAGAGGAGGGGAGCTGTCAACCAATCACCACCTGGTGGTGAGTTGGCTCCGATGGTGGGGGAGGATGCCGATCAGACCTGGCAGACCCAAACGTATAGTGAGGGTCTGCTGGGAACAACTGGTGCAGCCCCCTGTCAGAGAGTGCTTCAACGCCAACCTCTGACAGAACTTCAGTCATGTCCCGGGAGACGTGACTGAAGTTCTGGGGACATTGAGTCTGAGTGGACTATGTTCCGTGCCTCCATTGTGGAGGCAGCTGACCGGAGCTGTGGCCGTAAGGTGGTCGGTGCCTGTTGCCACAAACACGCTGATGGACACCAGCTGTCAGGGATGCCGTCAAGCTGAAGGAGTCCTATAGGGCAGCCTTGGCCTGTGGGACTCCAGAAGAAGCAGATAGGTACCAGCAGGTCAAGCGACACACAGCTTTGGTGGTGGCTGAGGCAAAAACCCGGGAATGGGAGGAGTTCGGAGAGGTCATGGAGAATGACTTCTGGACAGCTTCAAAAAGGTTCTGGCCCACCATCCGGCGGCTAGGCAGGGGAAAGCAGTGCACCACCAACACTGTGCATGGTGGAGATGGTGCCCTGCTGACCTCAGATTGGGACTTTGTGAGTCGGGAAAGGGAATATTTCGAAGACCTCCTCAGTCCCACCGAAACGCCTTCCTATGAGGAAGCAGACCCTTTGAGCTCGGAGGTGGGCTCTTCTATCTCTGGGGCCAAGGTCGCCGAGGTGATTGAGAAACTCCTGGGCAGCAGGGCACCGGAGGTGGATGAGATCCGCCCTGAGTTTCTTAGGGCTCTGGATGTTGTGGGACTGTCTTGGTTGACACGCCTGTGCAACATCATGTGGACATTTGGGACAGTGCCCCTGAATTGGCAGACTGGGATGGTGGTCCCTCTCTCCAAAAAGGGGGGCAGAAGGGTGTGTTCCAATCACAGAGGGATCACACTCCTCAGCCTCCCTTGTAAGGTCTATTCGGGAGTACTGGAGAAGAGGGTCTGCCAAATAGTCAAATGTGGTTTTGTCCTGGCCATGGAACAGTGGACCAGCTCTACACCCTCAGCAGGGTCCTGGAGGTGGCATGGGAGTTTGCCCAACCGGTCTACATGTGTTTTTTGTGGACTTGGAGAAGACTTTCGACCGTGTCCCCCGGGGACTCCTGTGAGTGGTTCTCTGGGAGCATGGAGTGCCAGAAGCCCTTATAAAGGCTATCCGGTCCTTGTACGCCCGGTGTCAGAGTTTGGTCCGCATAGTTGGTTGTAAGTCGGATTTTTTCCAGTAGGGGTTGGACTCTGCCAGGACTGCCCTTTGTCACCGATTCTGTTCATCACTTTTATGGACAGAATTTCTAGGCACAGCAGAGGGGTGGAGGGTGTCCGGTTTGGTGACCTCAGAATCGGGCCTCTGCTTTTTGCAGATGATCTGGTTCTGTTCGCTTCATCAGGGAAGGACCTTCAGCACTCATTGGAGTGGTTTGCAGCTGAATGTGAAGCGGCTGGGATGAGAATCAGCACCTCTAAATCCAAGACCATGGTCCTCAGTCGGAAAAGGGTGGAGTGCCCTCTTTGGGTTGGGTTGGGGATCAGGTGCTGCCCCAAGTGAAGGAGTTCAATCACGAGTGAGGGAAAGATGGAGCAGGAGATTGATAGGCAGATCGGTGCAGCGTTCGCAGTGATGCAGACTCTGTTTCGGTCCATTGTGGTGATGAAGGAGCTGAGCCAAAAGGCGAAGCTCTCGATTTACCAGTCAGTCTACGTTCCTACCCTCACCTTTGGTCACGAGCTGTGGATCGTGACTGAAAGAACAAGATCGCAGATACAAGCAGCGGAAATGAGTTTCCTTCGCAGGGTGTCCGGGCTCTCCCTTAGAGATAGGGTGAGAAGCTCGGTCATCCGGGAGGGGCTCAGAGTAGAGCCGCTGCTCCTCCGCATTGAGAGGTGGTTCAGGCATCTGGTGAGGATGCCTCGTGGACGCCTCCCTGGTGAGGTTCTCTGGACATGTCCCACTGGGAGGAGACCCCAGGGAAGACCCAGGACATGTTGGAGAGATTTTTTCTCTCGGCTGGCCTGGGAATGCCTCGGGATTCCCCCAGATGAGCTGGACAAAGTGGCTGGGGAGAAGGAAGTCTGGGCCTGTCTGCTTAGGCTACTGCCCCCGCGACCCGACCACAGATAAGCAGAAAAAGATGGATTGGTGGATAGATGGAAAACATTTCTTAATAAACGTACATTATTTTCACATCCTGACAAATAAAAGGCTTTCCTGTCACAAATTTCTTTAAACTCTGAAGTTTTCTTCAAAGTAATGGAAAAGTCTTGTCATGTTCTAGTGAGCCCAGTGTCTGGCATTGTATCATCTTAATAATCAAGTTTATTGTCACATCCCTTGTCTTAACCAATTAAAAAAAACGTAGTCTTTTTTTAAAAAATGAACTATCTTAAAATTCAGCTGTGAAGTTGTCAGTTCAACTCATCTTAATGCACTTTACAATGTTATATTTCCAAACAAGGATCCTGATAGATGGTCATGATCAGTCTCCATGTCAGTGAGACTCTGGTTTCACATCTGAACACTTCCATTCAGACCACCTTAGATCTTTTTCATCTGCAACTTAAGTTAATTTGAGCTGGTCTCACATCTGTCAATGTCCTCACTGAACCCACCCCCTCTAAGGATATACCCACAGTGCTCCTGTTGTGACCTGCCCATGATGAGTCCAGTTTCTGACTGCAGATACTGACCAGCAGGCTGGGACAGGCCTGCAGCGCCTCTACCACTCCAGGTATGCTGAAGGCCTCGTAGCCTCGGACCCGCCTCCTCTCCAGGTAGCGAGGGTGAAGGCCGTACAATTGCTCCAGATCAGGCATCTTCTTCAGGAGAATCAGGAAGCTGCTGTCTGTGAAACCTGCAACACAAATGGTCACAACATTGGCTGAGAAACTGGATGTGGACCTAAAACATTTAAGCTCACTGGTTCTGAAACAGAAAACAAACAGAAGCATTTTTTAAATTTATCCTGTCAAAAAAAAAAAACAAAAGAAAAAAATTAAATGGCAATAATCTGCTTGTGTATACGTTTTAAACGTAAAACACAAAAATGGAAAATAATGGTCCACTAAATTCTGGAAGGATCATCAGTACCACAGAAAGAAGGTGTTTCTGGTATTTAGCAAAATGTAGAACATAGTACGCAGTATACAAACAATCTGTGGTATTTATGAAAAACATAGGTGGCTTGACACTTTGAAGAAGACTTCTAGTATACAACTGACAGGTATACTTCACTAATATCCCATAATGAAATGCTCCAATACAACACGGGACATTTTTACACGATTGCCAGGTTTGTTTGTGGTCAGCAGTACCAGAAAACCACAAGGCACAGTTCTGTCTCTTAGGGCTTTTTGACTGACTCAAGGTTAGTGTAGTTCTAGACCGGTGCCAGACTGGTGCTAGAGCCAGCTCAAAACAGGTTCTACAAAGAACTGGTTTCTTTTCCACTGGCTGCAGAGAACCAGAGAGCCAGGACCCTACATCAGCAACAATCAAGCAGGAAATCCATAAAAGGAGCTTGAAATCCTTCAGAATAATTACAATAGAGATCAGATTTTGGTATGTGCAGATGCTGATCCTGCCAGTGTAGCACCAGTTTTCTTGGTGCCTAGTCTTTGCTTTCCTGGCATTGGGCAGTTGAAAAGAAAAAAATGGTGAAAGTCTGACACTAGTGATGAACTAGCACTGGATCCACTTTAGTTGAAAAGCCCTGCCTGTTCACTCTGATTACCTCAGACTCTCAGTACAACACCTTGTGCCACCTGCAGAAGTTCTCTGATAATATTGTGGTGGTCGGGTGTATCAGAGACAGTCAGAACTTGGAGTCCAGGGCCCTGGTGAGTAGCTTTTTGGAATCACGTCCTCCTGAACATAAGAAGATGGAGGAACAGCTACAAGTAGGGGATACTTGACTGACAGACTGGAAGGGAGCAGCAACACTGATTACATGTAGAAGAAGGGAAAAGGCAGACTATATTTCCTAAGGAAGCTCAAATCCTTCAACGTCTGCTGCAAGATGCTGAAGATCTTCTACCAATCTGTGATTGTAAGTACCACCTACTTTGCTGTCGTCTGCTGGGTGGGGGGCAGCATTAATGTCAGACACACCAGCAGCGTAGATATACTGATCTGTAAGGCTGGTAATATCATTGAACGGGAACTGGACATATTTGATTCAGTGAGGGACAGGAGAACACTGAACAAACTGCTGTCCATCTTGGACAATCAGTCCCACCCCTTCATGACCCACTCAAGAGTCAGAAAAGCTCTTTCTCCAGAAGATTTATTCCGAATCAGAATCACTTTATCGCCAATGCCAGTAAAACAGGTTCATAGACTAGGAAATTGCTCTGATGTAACAATGCAGATGTAACATAATGGAAAAAGTAAAAATGGAATAGAAATAAATAAAGTGATAATAAAGTAAATAAATCAAAATAAAATAAATATACTAGGAATAAGTTTGCAAAATACAGAAAAAAAAGGATCTACAATATATTCATGTGCAAACAGTAGCAGGTGCATAGTGTGGATATTTTATGCCAAAGTAATTTAACTACTGTTCATGAGTCTGAAGGCAAAGGGGAAGAACCTCTTCTTGTGGTGCAAGTTCCGTATGGACCGTAGTCTCCTGCCTGAGGGGAAGGGGGTTAAAAAGGCTGCGTCCAGGGTGAGAAGGGACAGCTGCAATCCGACCTGCATGGTCTAAAGTCCTGTAGGCGTACAGCTCCCAGAGACGTCGGAGGTTGTAGCTGGATTGGATGATAATTTAATGGAATATCCTGTTCTAAAGAGAAGTCAAGGGGGTATGGTGGGGCTGAGACTTTCCTGAAGTCCACGATCATCTCCACTGTTTTCTGGGTGTTGAGTTGTAGGTTGTTGCAGCTGAACACCAGCCGATTACCTCCCTCCTGTAGGCAGACTCATGACCATCTGAGATGAGCCCAGTGAGGGTGGTGTCGTCTGAAAACTTGATCACTTTCACAGACTGATGGGTGGAGGTGCAGCAGTTGGTGTATAGGGAGAAAAGCGGAGATGAAAGTACACAGCCCTGTGGTGAGCCAGTGCTGATGATATAAGTCTCCAAGACGTTCTTCCCAAGCCACACGTACTGCCTCCGGTCTGTCAGGAAATCGGTGATCCACCTGCAGATATAGTCAAGCACATTGAGCTGAGAGAGCTCATCTTAGAACAGAGCTGACAGGGTGTGTGAACACAAAACTGAAGTCAAATATAGGATCATGGCATAGTTTACCAGGGAGTTCAGATGCTGCAGGATGTAGTGAAGGCCCAGGTTGACAGCATCATCTACAGACCTGTTGGCTCTGTAGGTGAACTGCAGCAAGTCCAGGAGGGGGGCAGTGATGGTCTTAAGGTGGGAGAGGACCAGGCACTCAAATAATTTCATGACTACAGACGTTAGTCTGAAAGGCTTGTAGTCATTAAGTCCAGTGATCCATGGCTTCTTGGGGAATGACAATGGAGGATTTGAAGCAGGCTGGCACAAGACCCAACTTCAGGGAGGTGTTAAAGATGTCCGTGAAGACAGGAGTTAGCTCATCTGCGCAGTGTCTCAGGGTGGAGGGGGAGACACCATCCGGCCTGGGACCCTTGCGGGGGTTCACATTGCTGAAGAGATTGCGTACATCCTGCTTCTGCATAGAGAGGGGAGTGAGGGAGCAGTGGTAGTCCACGGTGTGCTTTGATGGAGCGTAGTGCGTGAGTGGAGTGAGTGGTGGTGTCTGGAGAGGTGGAGATGTCTGGTGAGGTCTCAGGGATGGGAGATAGGCCACCACAGCAACAACAGAACTCATTAAGGCATTTGGCTAGTCACAAGTCATCAGCAGTGTGTGGGGTGGTAGGCTTGTAGTTGGTGAGCTGCCTGAGCCACCTCCACACAGACATAGTTCATTGGTAGAAAACTGCTGCTGGAGTCTCTCAGAATACAGTCATATAGCATTTCTGACCTCCCTGTTAAACCTGTATTCTTTGCCTCCTTTGTAGCTGTCTCTCTCCCCACTCCTGAATGCTGCTGTTCTCTCCAGCCTGAGCTGCCTGAGTTTACTTGTGAATCAGGGCTTGAAGCGCCTCGAGGCGACGTTTGTTGTGAATTGGCGCTATATAAATAAAATTGAATTGAATTGTCACTGTTATAGCTCACCCTGGTGAGTGTTGGCACAATGCTTTCCACTTCTGCACTTCTGCATTCGGCGAGATGTAAACAGTGGCCAGAATGAATGAAGCAAACTCACACGAGGAGTAAAATGGCTTACAGTTGATGAAGAGGTTCCAGAGCAGGAGAGCAGTGTTGGTAGATCATAGTCACATCATTGCACCTGCTGCTGTTGATGTAGAAATAGGCAACTCAATTTTTGGTCTTGTCAGAGAGCTCCGAGTTGTGGTCCGGATGAAGGAGAGGAAATCCCTCCAGATGTAGCGCGTGGTCTGGAATCTAATCATTGGAATCTGATTCAGCTCTACAGTCACAAACAATGCTTCAGAAAGTCTTTTCTACCATTCTCCATAAACACTTTATAATAACTCCACCTTATGAACATATAATCACAAATGCACATGCAAATGTGCACCTTCTTACACAGCCAAAGTTTATATTCTTCTGTTACCCATATTTTTCTTTTTTTCTGTTGTACATGTGAAAAATGTATATTATTCTAATTTTAATATTATTTTATTCTAAATATCCAGTTGTTTCTGTAAATTGATATGCTGCTGAAACACTGTAATTTCCTTTGCAAACACTGAAAGGAAGAAAGGAAGGGAGACATACATACATGTAGCCTGTCTGTATGTATGTATATCATATCTGTATGTCATCTCTGTATGTACATTTGTCATATCTGCATGTACACATATGTCCTGTATGTACGTAAGTATGTAATGTCTGTATGTCATATCTGTATGTATATCATGACTGTATTTATATCATGTCTGTATGTATGTATGTCATATCTGTATGTATTTCATGTCTTTATGTTATATCTCTATGTATGTCATGTCTGTCTGTATGTATGTATGTCCTGTCTGTATGTCATGTTGTTTATATGTGTAAACATATGTTTGTGCAAATATATGTATGCAAGTCCTATTTGTATATATGTCATGTCTGCATATATGTATGTCTGCATGCATGTCTCTATGTATGCATATCATTCATGTATGTCGTGTATGTCATGTATCCATCTATGTTTGTACGTATGTATGTACGTATTTATGTTCTGTTTGTATGTATATATGTAAGTCATAGTATGTCTGTATGTCATGTATGTATATCCATTGTGCATGTATGTCTGTCAATAATAAAAAGAAATGTATGTCTGTCATGTCATGTATGTCTTGTATGTCATGTTATGTTTGTCTTGTATGTATATCATGTATGTATGTCATCTATGAATGTCATACATTTGTGTCATATATGTGGGCCATGTATGTCACGTATAAACCCCAGAGGCATGTCAATAACTGACATGCCTCTGGGGTCTTCAAGTGGGAACCTCCACCTTAGTTAGACCACAACACCTCCAGAAGCATAAATGGTGAGCTCTGGCATCCCCAAATGCCAGCTCTCACTGCTCCCCGATCACACAACAACCTCCACAACCAAAATACTTTTGATGCCAAAAAGAGGAGGGAAGTCGAGGACTGGCCAGGGAGGGTTGCTTGATCGGACTAGAACACTCCCCGACTGCACCAGGCCATACACCCTGAGTCCTAAGTGTTGAGATTTCCTCCTCATCAATGAAAAACTTCCCATCACTTACACTTTCTCCTGCACATTGAGATGGTTTTGAGTCAATCTTCATGTTAGCCCAAATATGAACCTGACCTGTTCATATTTATTTTTTCCAGTAGCGTCTTTGTACATGGCGCTGTTGTAGTTACTAGTATTAAATCATCTAAGTAAGCCCTAACTGGTGAGAGCTGAATCCCATTCTCCCCTTTCTCCTCACCTACACTTGGAAGGTCTAATGGTTATTTCTATTGCCTTTGTAAATAGCAGCAGGGAAATCATCCTGCTATCATACCTGTTTCTAACTTCTAACAGCCTGTTATGAAACCTGCATTAATATACAATCTTATGTCCAACAAAATATGCTTTCACAAAGTTGATAACTATCCTGGGCACTCTTGAATAATCAAACACACTCTAAATAAGGTATTGTGATACTTAACCAACCACATTTACAAGATCTAAAAACATCACATGCAAAGTCTTTTTCTCAATGACATTTCTGAATCTGGTCCCAGACCTTACTTGAATGCTCTAGACACCCAGAAAAACCTTACACACCTGCTTTCTGCACTGCAGTCTCTATTAAATTATTCCTTTCTAAGTAACTTATTAACCTCTGTCCAGCTACACTGATGAAAATCTTCCTCTCTACATTCAAAAGAGTGATCATCTGGAACTAGCTGGTTTCTGGAGACTCCTTCTCCTTTGGAATAAGGACACCCTCTGCCATGTTCTTGAAATTATTTGCTTAAAGTGGTTGAAGGTTTAGTAATGCTGGCAGAAAGTTCCAGCTCTGGTCCTGGAGAAGAAGCCAATCTGGTCTCTTACCAGAACATAGTTCTGGGATTTTCTGGCCTACTCCCATCTCTGGATACACTTCCGTAATACAGAACCAATCTCAGCTGTGAAGGTCAACATGCTCCCAGTTACCTGGTGGTTAGACTGGAACCCTCACCTGAAGGCATGTATTCCCACCAGCGACCGGCACACAGGTCCACCACCTTGATGACTCGTAGGTACAGAGATACAGCTTCTTTGAGCTTTCTGGACAGACATTCCATACACATGATGTCCTTCATGGTCAGATACCTGCAGAAAGAGAACGAAAGCTATAGGCGTGTTTCCATTGCCTCTAGATTTGCCCAAAACCAAACTATTGAAAAAGAAATCCAGCAATAGAAATGGCAGTATTTTGAAAAAACTCCCAAATGTCGAACAAACTTTTTTACGCTTTCAGAAAGTGGTTTTTCAAGTGATTTGAATAGCCACTTTATTGTAAAAGTGTAATAGAAATGCTGTTTCTGCATTTCCACATCTCTGGCAACGCTGGATGTAACTGATCAATATAAAGTAACTGAAATGTCATTTTCAGCTGTTTTTTCCTCATTAATTCAATGTAGTTGTGCTATAACACTACCTAATAATTATGCATTACATTGCAGCTTTAATGCTAAATAATCATTTGAATGATCATCGACTGCCTTCATCATCTATTTTCTCAACAGTGAAAAACAGCAATCGCAACAATTTGTTAAAGACTAAATAAGTTTTTGTCCATCTTCTTTAACACTGAAATCTCATTTTATTTATTTATGTTTTGTTTGTTGTTTTGTCTGCATATATTTTAATGGTTAGTATCATGATTTGGTATGGACATGACTTAGCTGAACCATGGACCACAAGCCCACGCGCCCCTTCAACAGCAGCTCACCTGCCACGCCGACCCAGCATTTTTCGAGTAAAAATGTATTAGTTTTACTACCTCTTGTACAGATGATTGAAGTTTTTGTAAAAATAGTAAAATGTTATTGTTAATGTTATCATTCCAATTGTGGATACTATGGCTGAAGGTGCATTGTATAGGATCTTAATCTAATTAATAAATGACTCCCCAAAGTCAAATTTTTGCAATGTAGTGAAGAGAAAATTCCAATTGTCAAAAGTTTTTTCTGCATCTAAAGTGGCTATGATAGCGTCTTCCTGTTGTAAAGAGGAATAACGAATTAGATCAAATAGCCTGCGTATGTTGCATGAGGCTTGTCTTCCTTTAATAAAACCAGTTTGGTCAAATGGGTTATGTGAGGGGTTACTTTTTCAATCCTGTGAAATAAAGCTTTCCTAATGATTTTTAAATCTACATTAATAAGAGGGATTGGACGATAATTTGATGGAACATCCTGTTCTAAAGAGAAGTCTTGTAGGATGAGATACACTGAGAGTTATGAGAAGTAGACTACGCTTATTTGAAAAAGACCATTCAATGGAAACACCGACCCCTGCAGCACTATATCGCAAATTCAGTTTCAAATTTTTTTTGCAAATAGGTGTAATGAAAACACAGTTAATAATAGCTATGTTGGATTATCAGAAGGTAACAGAATATCAGGTCAGGATGAGAATGACAGTGGTCATGCTTCATCAATAACTGAACAGTTCTGATGACTACACACACTAATTTATATTTAAAGAAAGGGACATGATCATAATACCTATAACCAAGACATCTGTCCAAGTCCAAAAAAAGGAAAACTGATTTAGATCAAAATATTTTGGCCAACATTTTGGACAGTTTTAAACACCAAGGTGCCTTAGACTGAGATATTCTGGCCAACATCCTGGACAGCTTTAAACACGAAGGCTTGATCGATACTCTACATCAGCAGTGGCCAACCCTGGTCCTTGAGAGCCGCAGTCCTGCATGTTTTAGATGTTTCCCTGCTGGTTCACACCATGATACAAGTGGCTGTGTCATTGACAGACTTGTTCGGACCTTATTGACAACCTGTTAATGACTTTTAATTAGAATCAGGTGTGTTGAAGCAGGGAAACATCTAAAACATGCAGGACTGTGGCTCTCGAGGACCAGGATTAGCCACTGCTGCTCTACATCAAACTCTGCTTCTGGCTCTATTACCTCATTCTGATGGATATCTAGATGCAGATCCTTTACGGATCACTAGGGTCTGGATCCAGACCTGCAGATCCTCTACTAACCACTAATGCAGCCCAAGAGGGTGGTCACACAAGCCAGTGTCTTCCTTGTACCGGTCCCAAGCATGGATAAATGCTTTTGTAGTTGTGTCAGGAAGGCCATCTAATGTAAAATCTGCTCCAAATAATCAATCACACAAGTCACAAATCTGATTACCATACCAGACCAGTTAAGGCCCGGGTGAGTAACAACCGCCACCAGTGCTGTTAACCAGTGCTGACTGAAACTGGACTTCTGTGGGTCGAAGAAGTAGGAGAGGAGGAAGAAGACACGTCCATAGGTATAGAGAGAAGAGGAAAGTCAAGAGGCTATGATTGAGAGTAGGGACTTTGAATGCAGGGGACTATGACAGGAAAAGCTGGAGAATTGGTTGACATGATGGAGAGGAGGAAGGTAAATAGACTGTATCCAAGAGACCAGATGGAAAGGTAGCAGAAGCCTCAGAGCAGGATTTAAGTTGTTCCATCATCGTGCTCAAAGGAAGAGAAACAGAGTAGGAATTATCTTGAAAGAGGAGTTTGTTAGGAATTTTCTGGAGGTGAAAAGAGTGTCGAAAAGAGTTATGAGTCTGTTCCTCTTAAAAATGATGACAGCCCTTCTTCAGGACCAGACATGGTTGAATCCTCCATAAAAAGTGGACATATGAAAGGAAAAACTGGGTTCATTTTGTTTCAAATTTACAGCTGATAAAAAGTCAAATCTTGATAGAAACCTATGTTTTCACACTGACACCATTTAGGTCATACCAAAGGTCCTCTGGACATGAGTGCAATTCACTTGTGTCAGCGCGAACACAGTAACTGCACTCTGATGCATCAAAGTGGCCGTAACGAGGCCATGTGGGTGAGGTGGTCTTGATTCAGCTCCAAGTGAAGTCTAGTTAGGGCTGTTTGTAGTGTGAAACCTCCAGGATCCTGATACAATCAAACTGCTCTGTATGTTTGAGTTCAAAAGGCTTATGTAGAGAACTGAGTGGTGCACTGTTGGCTGTGAAGAAGCAGATGAATAATTAAAAGAGATATATATTGAGTTGAGTTTATGTTGTAAACATAATATTACTCTAATCACTTATCTTACAAGGTGAAATGTTTTTTTATACTGGCGGTTTATGACAAACTTATGATCTGTGAAATGAAAATCAGAATCAGAATCACTTTATTGCCATTGCCAGTAAACAGGTTTACAGACTTGGAAATTGTTCTGATGCAACGGTGCAGATAAAACATGTAATAATATAAAGCAAGAAATAGAATTAAAAAATACTTGTGAATAAGCAAAATAAATAAAAATAAAATGAAAAACTCAGACTATGTTTAGGAGAAGAAAAAAAAACTACAATATATACATGTGTAAACAGTAGCAGGAGAATAGTGTGGGTGTTCTACGAATCATTCAGCTACTGTTCATGAGTCTGATGGCAAAGGGGAAGAACCTGTTCTTGTGGTGGCAAATTCTGGTCCGGAGGGACCGTAGTCTCCTGCCTGAGGGGAAGGGGGTTAAAAAGGCTGTGTCCAGGGTGAGAAGGGTCAGCCGCAATCCGACCTGCATGGTCTAAAGTCCTGTAGGCGTACAGCTCCCAGAGAAGTCGGAGGTTGTAGCTGATCACTTTCTCAGCAGTATGCATAATGCTCTACAGTCTGTGTTTGTTCCTGGTGGTGGTGCTAGTGTACCACACAGTGATGGAGGAGGTGACAATAGACTCGATGATGACTGTGTATCTCAGCTGGCAGTTTGAATTTCCTCAGCTGTCGCAGGACAAACATCCTCTGCTGGGACTTCTTGATGAGGGAGCTGATTGTCTGCTCCCACTTTGAGGTCCTGGGTGATGGTGGTGCCCAGGAAGTGGAAGGAGCACCTAATGGAAATAGGAAAATCCATGAGGTCAAGGGGGTATGGTGGTGCTGAGACTTTCCTGAAGTCCACGATCATCTCCACTGTTTTCTGGGTGTTGAGTTGTAGGTTGTTGAAGCTGAACACCAGCCGATCTACCTCCCTCCTGTAGGCAGACTCATGACCATCTGAGATGAGCCCAGTGAGGGTGGTGTCGTCTGAAAACTTGATCACTTTCACAGACTGATGGGTGGAGGTGCAGCAGTTGGTGTACAGGGAGAAAAGCAGAGATTAAAGTACACAGCCCTGTGGTGAGCCAGTGCTGATAATATAAGTCTCCAAGACGTTCTTCCCCAGTACTGCCTCCGATCCATCAGGAAGTCGGTGATCCACCTGCAGATGGAGTTGGGCACGTTGAGCTAAAGGAGTTTGTCTTGGAGCAGAGCTGACAGAATGGTGTTGAACACAGACCTGAAGTCCTCAAACAGGATCCTGGCCTAAGTTCCCGGGGAGTCCAGATGCTGCAGCATGAAGTGAAGGCCCAGGTTGACAGCATCATCTACAGACCTGTTGGCTCTGTAGGCAAACTGCAGTGGGCCTGGGATATGTGTCTGTGTGTGTCTGTGTGTGATGGTCTTAAGGTGGGCGAGGACCAAGAGCTCAAATGACTTCATGACTACAGACGTCAGTGCCACAGGCCTGTAGTCATTTAGTCCTGTAGTCCGTGGCTTCTTGGGGATAGGGATGACGATGGGGGATTTGAACCAGGCTGGCACATGACCTGAATTCAGGGAGGTGTTAAAGATGTCCATGAAGACATGAGTTGGCTTATCTGTGCAGTCTCTGGGTGGAAGGGGAGACACTGTCCAGCCCGGGAGCCTTGCGGGGGTTCAGCTTGCTAAAGACATTGTGTATATTCTGCTCCTGGATAGAGAGGGGAGTGGGGGAGGAGGGGGAAGAGGAAGAGGAAAAAAAGCCTGAGAAAGAGGAGTAAGGGGACTGAGTGTCCACAATGGGTTTTGATGGAGTGGAGTGAGTGGTGGTGTCTGGAGAGGTCTCAGGGTTGGCAGATGGTCCATCAAAATCAACAATAGAAGTCGCTGAGGTGGTTGGCCAGTTGCAGGTCGTCAGCGGTGTGGGGGGCTGTCGGCTTGTAGTTGGTGAGCTCCCTTAGCCCCCTCCACATAGAGGCAAAGTTGTTGCTAGAAAACTGCTGCTGGAGCCTTTCAGAATACAATAATTTAGCATTTGTCACCTCCCTGCTACACTTGCATTTGGCCTACTTGTAGCTGTCTCTCCTGAATGCTGCCGCTTTCTCCACCCTGAACTGCCTGAGTCTACCTGTGAACCACGGTTTGTCATTGTTATAACTTATCCTGGTGCGTGTTGGCACAAGCTGTCCTCTCAGAGGTGGATGTATGAGGTCACACCATCAGTAAACTCATCCAGGTTGTCTGCGGTAGCCCTGAACATATCCCAGTCTGTGGAATCCAAGCATGTGCGTAGCGCCTCCACAGCTTCACTGGTCCACTTCTTTGATGTCCTCACCACAGGTTTGGCGAGCTTCAGCATCTATTTGTAAGCGGGGAGTAAGTGAACCATTACGTGGTCTGAAAGTCCAAGAGCTGCGCCGCATGATAGGCTCCACTCACTGTAGTGTAACAGGTATCCTAAGTGTTCTCTGCTCTGGTTGGGCATTTAAAAGACTGTCTGTATTTGGGTAGCTTCTGGCTCAGATTCCCCTTATTAAAGTCACCGAGGACTGTAACTAAGGAGTCAAGTTTGCTCCACATGCAGAATCTTGGCCGCGAGTGGGTGCACTTCCGTGTCCGGCTGGATGTATACAGCGGCCAGAATGAATTAAGTGAATTCGTGTGGGGAGTAAAACGGCTTACAGTTGATAAAGAGATATTCGAGAGCAGGAGAGCAGTGTTGGGAGATCACAGTCACATCATTGCACCAGCCGCTGTTGATATAGAAACAAATGCCTCCACCCTTGCGTTTGCCGGAGACCGCCAAGTCACAGTCCACACAGAGGAGCTGAAATCCGCCCAGATGTAGCGCACAGTCTGGGATCTGATCATAAAGCCAAGTCTCCGTGAATCATAGAGCACACGAGGTGGAAAAGTCCCTGTTTCTTCTCATCAGCAGTGCCAGCTCGTCCAATTTGTTGCTGAGTGAGCGAATGTTAGAGAGGAAAATCCCAGGTAAAGGTGTACATAGTCCACACCTATGCAGTCACACAGGGACCCCGGCTTGCTTTCCTCTTCTGTGGAATCTCACTCTTTTGGCCAAAAAAAGCACTAAATCTGCTGCAGATGCTAAAATAACTGGTGATAAGTTCATGGAAGTAATTGATCTAATGCTTAGGAGCTCTTCACGGGTGTAACAGCGTGTTGACACAGTATTTGCGTAAAAAAACAAACAAAACAGAGTGCACCAAAACACCGTGGCGACCATATTCAGTGCCATCTTGTGACAAAAATACAGTGAAGTCAAAAGCTCAACATGTTACACAGACAACATCAGTGATTTTTTTTAAACCTGAGAACATATTAAAACAGTCTAAACAGTAATATTTTCTATTTGTGGCAAGACAGCTAGTGAACTCGATAACTAGAGTACCAACAGCTAGAGGACCAGACAGCAAGAGGACCAGACAACTATGGGACCAGGCAGCAAGAGGACCAGACAGCTAGACAGCTAGCGGACCAGACAGGTAGCAGACCAGACAGCTAGAGGGATGCTGGTGTTCACCCCACATGAGGAGGTCCAGAGATGCTGGAGTTAATCCCACGCAAGGAGGTCCAGAGATAACCCCAACCCCCTCCCTTCATGTGATGTTAACTCTAGCATCTCTGGACCTCCTCATTTATATGGTATTTGAATTTTTGCTCAGAAACAGTTTAGTAAATGTTCTACATCTGGTGTCATCTGGCGCAGTCGTCTCATTTGGCTGTCACAGTTGGATCAGGGATTATTGACGGATGTCTAACCTGTCAGTAGCTCCCCTGAAAGACTGCTGTTGCTATAGGAACCAGCATGGTGAGAACTTGTACTGGTACTGGCATGGAGACACTTCTCCAAGTCTCCCTCTGTAACTGGGACCAGACCAACAGCTCAGTATGGTCGCTGAAGACACACCCCCACCAAGCCCTTTAATGTCTTCTAGTTGGATCATAACCTATTAATGTCTTCTAGTTGGACCATAGCTGTTACACAACTGTATGCAGTCATTTATGGAACATGCATCTAATTATCTAACCTTGATGATTCTAGAGCTAATGTCATGTAACTGGTTCTTAATGATCATCAACACTGCTTTCTTCTCAGTGAGAACGAGAGTTCATTTCATCAAATGTGATGGACGTCTGTTTTCCTCTCAACCATAACTCAATGATGTGTGTTCACATCTTCTTGACTCAGACAGAAAAATCATCAGTGTGGTTTGGATTTAGATTGGAACAATCATTTTAATCATAATAGAAGTAGGAACATTAGGTGAGATCTAGAGGAACATGTTTTTGTGAGTAATAGTGAGTTTCACTACTTTGCATTTCAGAACTGTCAATGATAGAGTTTGTGTGGTGGCACTCAAAATCTACACAAAGTTGATTTTAGTTAATTCTGACATACGTAGAAAATGAAATACACATTTTCATGTGTACGGACTGGTAGTACATGAGGCTCCAGATGATCATGTGACTTCTGTGTACCTGAATATGTGACAGAGGACTTCATGGGACAGCTCATTGATGTAGTCCTTGGGTTCTGGAGGTCTCAGGACCAGCTGTCCTCCCCCGCTGCCCACAGAACCCTGCAGCTTTGTAGACTTCCTCCTCGGCCCCATCATACACATGTGCACCTGGATGACCCGTGTGAGTCCACACGTGTCCTAATGTGCAGACACTGACGCTGAATTCTGGAAAACAGAAAAAACTTAGGATAGCATGAGGAGATGAAAAATATGTAGGTTCCTCCTGGACGAAAACTAAAACATCCACAAAACCTTGATGATGAGGATGTTTAGGAATGAGGGGCGTGATGGTTGATTCAAACTGCTGATGGTCACTTACGTGTTGGCCAATTGTCCCCAGTCTAAAGAGAAGCCAGTCAGTCCTACCCACCAGATCTGACTCCACGCTATAGTTAAAAGCCATGAGATCTGATTCCACAACACAGTTAAAACCCACCAGATCTGACTCCACAGTTCTTCTTCTTTTTGACTTCTCCCTTCAGGGATCGCCACAAAAAGTCATCTGTCTCCATCTAGCTTATCCTCAGCATCTTCTTCTCTCCATCAATCACGCTTATGTCCTCCTTAACTACATCCATATACCTCCTCTTTGGTATTCCTCTAGGCCTCCTGCCTGGCAGTTCCCACCTTAACATCCTTTTCCAGATAAATTCACTGTTCCTCTTCTGCACATGTCCAAACCATCTGGCCTCTCTGACAGTATCTCCAAAGCATCTCACATGTGCTGTCCCTCTGACGTATTCAAACCTGATCCTATGCATCCTTGTTACTCCCAAAGAGAATCTCAACATTTTCATTTGTGCTACCTCCAGCTCTGCCTCCTGTCTTTTCCTCAGTCCCACTGTCTCCAAACCATACATCATCGATGGTCTCACCACTGTCTTGTACACCTTTTCTTTCATTCTTGCTGACACCCTTTTATCACGCATAACTCCTGACACTTCTCTCCACCCGTTCCAAACTGCTTGCAAATGTTTCTTCATCTCTTTTCCACTCTCTCTGTTGCTCAATACTGTTGACCCTAAGTACCTAAAATCCTCCACTTTCCTTATCTTCTCTTCTGTAACATCACTATTCCACTTGCATCCCTCTCACTCACACATAAGTACTCTGTCTTGCTGCGACTAATCTTCATCCCTCTTCTTTCCAGAGCATACCTCCACCTCTCCAAATTTCCCTCCCTGCTCTCAGTACAGATCACAATGTTATCTAAAAACATCATGGTCTATGGAGATTCCTGTCTAACTTCATCTGTCAGCATGTCAATCACCACTGCAAACAAGAAGAGCTGATCCTTGGTGACCCTCCACCTTGAACTCCCATCACACCTCACCACCATCTGGGAGCTACTCATACATGTCCTGCACCACTCTAACATGCTTCTCCACCACTCCAGACTTCCTCATACAGTACCACAGTTCCTCTTTAGGCACCCTGCCATAAGCTTTATTTAGATCTACAAAGACACAATGAAGCTCTCTCTGGCTTTCCCTGTACTTCTCCATCAACATCCTCAAAACAAATACTGCATCTGTAGTAATCTTTTTCGGCATGAAACCACACTACTCTTCACAAATGCACACTTCTGTCCTTAGCCTACTTTCTGTCACTCCCACAGCTTCATTGTATGGCACACCAGCTTCATTTTTCTGTAGCTGCCACAACTCTGGACCTCTCGTACTTAAATATCGGCACCATCACCGTGTAATTCTCTAAGATCTTGTTGAACAACAGAGTCAAAAGCTCTACTGCCACCTCTCCCGGACACTTCCATAGCGCCACAGGTCTGGTTAAATGAAATTGATCATATTTATGTGTTAATTCTAGTTAAATTAAACGAACTACAGTTGATTTTGTGGTTGGTCCTGGTTGAAGCGGTCGTTAAAACATGTTCTGGACAGTGTTTAGAGAGAAATTTGTCATTAAATCGTATTTTTTATTTAATAATATAAACCAGATTTAACGAACTTCTGATTAAAACAAGTTTAAATCGATCTCAGCTGACCTCAGTCGTTGGTTTGGGTTAAAACCTACCGATCTTTATCGATTCCAACTCCTTAAAATTTAAAGTTTGTCCTCTAACATGAGCTTTTATCATACTAATCCCTGTAACGGTCTGTTCTTCTTCTCCAGCTTCTGCCTGCTCTTCTTCTACGGTGTTGATCGCTGGTCGTTTCCGTGATCCAGGTGTCTCCATCTGCTGACTGGAAGGTGTAGGCCAGGGGTGCTCATCACGTCGATCGCGATCTACCGGTCGATCGCGGAGGTAGTACTGGTCGATCGCGGCGTGACATTAAAAAATATCAGCCTATCATCATCCCGTCACTTGATTTATATACAGGGCAGCCAGTTAGATGACAATTGAATTTGACATTCAGGTGACCAATTAGGCGCAAACAACGGCGCTAAGTGCAGCAGAACTTACGATGTCAGCCTATCATCAATCCCATTACTTGATTGACATACAGGACAACCAGTCAGATGACAACTGAATTTTGACCTTTAGGTCACCGCTCATGCGCAAACAACGGCGCTAAGCGCTAAGCTAGTCGGCGAATTACCTCTGATTTTAATTAATTATGTATTACTTAATTATTATGAGTGTTTCGCAATATTGGCTCATTCGGTTATGCAAGGTACATCAACATACATTGTACATACAAAGAATCCTCAATACATTTGAAA
>JAOWBL010000002.1:1590870-1610228 GCA_028564865.1 Zenarchopterus dispar
ACACACACACACACACACACACACACACACACACACACACACACACACACACACACACACACACACACACAAGTGGTTTAGATAAAGCCAAGCCAACAACAGAGGAACACAAGTGGATATACCATGGCTTATGACAAGATCCAAAGTGTGTCTTTGGTTGTGAGTTTGCTGCATGAGATGTTGGTTAAAATCCATAGAGTTGAGCAGGTCAATAAACTCTCTGTAAAGTCTGACTGCACATCTATATATAAGTTAAAATCTCAAGACATGATAATCATATTGTAGAAGGTGTATATTGTTGATAAAAATTTAGAAAATTCCTCAATAAAAGCTGGACACTTTTTAAAGTCAGTCTTGGTTTCAAATCTGCTATTCTTGGTGTCAGCTCTACTAGTTCTGGTTTCAGCTCTTGTCCTGGTTTCTTCAGTACTAGTCCTAGTTTTGGTTTTGTTAATCCTGTTGCCGATTCTCTTTGTCCTGGTTTCTGATCTACTATATCAGATTTTAGTTCTACTGGTCCTAGTTTCAGCTCTGCTAGTCCTAGTTTAAGATCTCCTGCTCTTGCTCTCAGCTCACCTGTCCTGATTGGAGCAGCACTATTCACTTTTGGTTGTCCTGGTTTCTGATCTACTGGTCCTGGTTTCAGCTTTGTTAGTGTTGGTTACAGTTCTAATGTTCCAGGTTTCAGATCTAATAGTCCTGGTTTCATTTCTACTAGTTCTGGTTTGAAATCCACTATTCCTGGTTTAAGGTCCGCTACTTGAGATGTCAGCTCTACCAGTCCTGGTTTCAGTTCAGCTAATCTTGATTTCAGTTCTACTTGTTCTGGTTTCTGTTCTACTAGTCCCGGTTTCAGCTTTGCTACTCCTGGTTTCAGCTCTTGTAGGCTTGGTTTAAAATCTACTAGTCCTGGTTTCAGCCGTAGTCTTGGTTTTAGCTGCACTCATTCTGGTTGCAGTTTTGTTAGTCCTGTTTTCAGTTCGCCTAGTCCTTATTTTAGTTCGATAACTCCTGGTTTCAGCTCAGCTTGTCCTAGTTTCAGTTTCTACTACCCCTATTATCACCTCTGCTAGTCCTGGTTTCAGCTCTACTAGTCCTTGTTTTCACTTCTACTAGTCATGGTATCAGCTCTGCTAGTCCTGGTTTCCATTCTACTAGTCCTTGTTTTCATTTCTACTTGTTTTGGTTTCCCTTTTACTAATTCTGGTTTAAACACTGGTAGTCCTGGTTTAATTTCTACTAGTTCTCATGTCAATTCTTGTCCTGGTTTTAGTTTTAGTTTCAGTAGTAACACTTGAAATGAAGATGTTTGGACAGGTTTGATCAGAATGAATTATTTTAGCATAATAGGTTTGTAACTGTGATTTATATCAGGTGGGTGTGATCCAGATAGACATCAGATTCACTGTCCAGTACAGCTTCCTTTTTTTTCTTCTTCTGTCATCCCTCCATCTGAGACTCATTTTTATGTCTGTTTCCATTCCACATTTTCAGTTTTTTTACATGTTCACATTTGTTTTCTTTTTCATATTTTCATATGTTTACTTTTTTCTTCTCACGTCTTTAGGTTTTGATCTTTTAGAGATTTAAGATATGTCCCAAATGACTTGCTGTGATGAGAAAACTTGTTCGCAACTTCACTTTTTCCACTTATTAGTTTTTCAGATTTCTGTCTTTGTATTCCTCTTTCAAATTTGTCAGACTTCTGTCCTCATCAGAAAAAAGTCCAAATTTAGAAGAAAAACTTTCTTTTCCTTTCTCCTGTCCTCCTTCCTCTCCTGTCTTCTCTCCATCCCTCCTCCTTCAGTGTCTCTTAGATGTGCTCCACCCATCCAGTCTCTTTGTTCCTATAACAGCCAATCAGTGATGCAAGAGGGTGGACCCTTGCCACTGACAAGGAAACTCTGGAATGTCGTTCTGGCTGTTCCTTGGCTTTATAAGAGCAGAGGATCAGAGAGGTCCTGTGTGAGAAGGACTTCAGTCCTGGACCTGCTGCTCTAAGCTCTGAAGACTGCTCTGAAGACCAGAGGACACTTTGAACAAGATGAACCTCAGATGGTCACCTGCAGATGCCAGAGACAGTTCATTGATTTAATTAGCAGATTAAAACCTCACTGGTCTAGCAGTGAAGCAGACACACCAGCAGTGACACTTTCAGGTAAGATCACACCTGCAGGTTTTCTGAGCATCTGCTCCTCTTGAGATCCAGAACTGGACTAAAACTGGTCAGAGATCCAGTTTGAGTCTTGTTGAACTCATCAAAACTCTCTGGGACTCGAGTCCCAGAGAGTTTTGATGTAGACAAAGATTCATCTGGTGGTTTTAATGTAGTTTTATTCCTACCTTTTAATTTATGATTTCACACAGTAATTTAGTATGAGAAACCAAAGATTATATCAAAATCTTTATGAGTCAGTATCCCCTTTGATTTGCGCAGTGTTGAGATCAGCAGTCATTTTCTGCTTGATGAAAATGATTAGTTTTGACCATGTTAGCTGGTAATTAATCACAGCTATTTCCAAACCTCTAGTAGTGCTACTTAACTCTTTAACTCCAGCAGCTTAATAGGTCCATAGTTGCTGGTTTTTTCACATCTGTACCTGATTGGACTGCTGCATAGAACTGCCCTTCAAAGAATCAATAAAGTTCATGATTCTTGAAATGGTATCATTTCAGCTTCTTTTTAACTCCTAAAGTCAAGATGTATGTTTTGTTGTTAACATTTCTGCCCATTAAACAGAGGTCTATTTCCATCCCACATTTGTCCAGCAGAAACCTTTTCTGTCATCTCAAATCTAAACACCAGACTGGCAGCTCTGACTCATCTGAAGTTGGTCCCTCATGCAGGTCTAGGTCTACAAACCAAACTACCACCTTTATCTTTCTTTTAAATGTTTGTGGTGTTTATGGAAGCACGATAATAGTCAGAAGTCATGAGTGGAACCTGGACCTGCTGGACCAGGACTGGAGTCTGTGTACCTGGGTCTCCTGGTTGGGTCAGCTGCTCATCCAGGTGAGTTTCAGGAACCTGAATTCAACTTAGCTTCTAACCAGTTGCTGCCTGATGTTCAGGGGTCTTCACAGCTGATGATCTACTATGTGGTCAAAAGGACTGCAGAATTGGTTCTGGACTTCGGGAGGTTCAGCATCAGAGCAGAAAGTGTGATCAGTGATGAGAAAGACGCAGAGAACATTAACCCTTTAACTCTAATGGAAGACATGTTCAGTTGTTTCATTTTATATTATTTTAGTTAGGGGTGCACAATATTATATTATTACAAAGTTTTCATATTGAAAACAGAAAGGTCTCAGGAACCTGGTTCTGGTTCTGGTTTTGGGTTTGGGTCTGGATCTGGGTCATAATCTGGATTTGGATCTGCATCTGGATCTGAGTGTGGATTCTGATTAGGGGTCTGAATCGGGATCGATATCTGGGTCAGAGTATTAATCTCCAGTAGAAGTGAATGTGTTCCTGTGAGTTCTGGTGAATGGCGGTGAACTTCTAACTGAACTGTGAAACATGTAAACAGGAAGTGAATGTTTGTAGATGTTTTTGACAGGAACCAGGAGATTAATCCTGTTAATTCCAGCATGGGTTCACAAGAACTGAACAAGGATGCAAAGTGGATCTGTGAGAGCTAGCAGGAGCCAGAACCAGAACCTCTTTGGGTCAGGGTGAAGGCCTTCCTCTTTATGTGGCTTTGACTCAGTACCTAATCTAGTTATGGAAATTTTCTATCAGTGTTTCAATTCTTGTTAGCTGGAGTTAAACAATTTTTAAGTTATTGAACATTATTGATCATGACTAATGGGTATTAATGATTCTTGATGACAATATATCTACATTTACACATACATGTGTTTTGTCTGTGGGACCAATTGGTGTTCTGACCTGTTCAGACCAGGATGGACATGAGAGCATGCATGGGCAGGAAGTGAAGTATTTATTTACTGAGAGGTTTGAACTGTAGTGGATTCTGGTCTGGAAGGACGTTCACATGACCCCTGGTCCCTGTG
Source organism: Zenarchopterus dispar (assembly GCA_028564865.1). Taxonomy (NCBI): domain Eukaryota; kingdom Metazoa; phylum Chordata; class Actinopteri; order Beloniformes; family Zenarchopteridae; genus Zenarchopterus; species Zenarchopterus dispar. The sequence continues at coordinate 1,594,888 of JAOWBL010000002.1, forward strand.
GGCATGGGAGATTGTAACTCCCATTCTGGTTTTCACATGAAGGGAGGAGGGAGCCTACAGAGTCATGAACTCATCACATCATTTCAGAAGTTTCTCACGCCTGGTCACATGATTCACAACATGGAAACCTCTGCCCACAAGAATAGTTGGTTCTGTTTCAGTGGTCATCTCAGACAGAACTCTGGAAAAAACTATGAGATGAAAAAAGCCATAAATACAAAGTAAAATATTATAAAGACATATTAGAACTGTTGAAAACAAAGTCAGTTACAATGCAGTACTAAAATTAAAGGAACACTGAAGAGCTTTGGTAGTTTTTATCTGAGTGCCTCCCCTTATAGGTGTGGAGGTTGAATCTCTTTTACAGTGTTGTCCAGCACTGATTGTTCATCTCTGATTCTATTGCTCTTTTGTTTTCTCTTCCACCATTACACTCTCTTGTCTTAGTCACATCTCTTTTCCTCACTTTAGTCTACCATTTTCTTTCCATTGTCTCCATCTCTCATCTCATTCTCTCGTTTCAGACTCAAATTTCTTTCTCTCATCTCAGCCTCTCATCTTATTCTCTCGTGTCAGTCTCTCATTTCCTTTTCTCATGTCAGTTTGATCTCGTTTTCCGGTGTCAACCTCTCATCTCTTTCTCTTATCTTAGTCTCTCATCTTGTTCTTTGGTCTCAGTTTCTTATCTTTTTCTATGTGTGATATGTGGGTCATCTCAGACACACATATCTCTCCTCTCAGTCTATCATTTCAGTCTCATCTCATACCATCACAGTCTTTTATCTCAGTCTCTCATCTCATTCTCTTATCTCAGTCCCATCTTGTTCCTTGTTAGTCTTTCATCTCTTTCTCCCACCTCAGTTTCTAATTGTGTTCTCGTCTCAGACTAAAGTCTCATTCTGTTGTAATTCTCTCATCTTTGTCTCCCATCATTGTCTCATCCCTCAGACTCTCATCTTGTTATCTCACCTCAGTCTCTCATTTCCTCTCATCTTAGTTTCTTATCTCTTTCTCTTATCTCAGTCTCATCTCTTTTTCCTCATCTCATTCTTTAATCTTGTTCTTTAGTCTCAGTCTCATCTCTTTCCCTCGTCTCAGTCTCTCATCTCCTTTTCTCTCATCTCAATTTCTCGTGTCATTCTCTACTGTTTTTTTTATCTTAGTTCCTCTTCTCAGTCTCATTTCTTTTTTAATCTCAGATCCACATTTCATTGTGTCGCTTCAGTTTCTCATCTATTTCTCTAATCTCAGACTTGCATCTCTTTCACTAGTAGGTTCACTAGTAGCACAGCTCATCCAGATATTTCTGTCCTATAAATGCTAATCCATGTAGGTCTGTAGTATAAATTCTAGTGTACGTAGATCTTAAGATCTTAAGTACAAATATTAGTCCACATAGGTCTGTAGAATAATTATCCAAGTGCATTATTTAGTAATGACTGTTGGTCATGGTAAATTCTAGTCCTTGTAGGTTTAATATAATAGTAATCACTTTTGGCCCAGTCTCAGTTATCAGAAAAAAATGACACATTTAGTGGTTGTGAACTCTCCATTTCCAGCATCTTTGGTCAGAGAATGGATCTTTCCCTCTTGTTGAAGACATTTGAGGACTTTTAACTCTTGCTCCACGATATCTGAACATCCAAATTTTCCAGTTTAAGTCCAGGACACATTTATTCTTGGCAGACATTCTGTAATGGTGGCACCACCTCTAACATGATCCTCAGCTGTCTTATTTATTTGTTTGATGGTGGTGGTTTGGCTTTCTTTAAACTTGTTAATTTTTTTTCCTGCCAGTTTTGCAATATGTCTATTTACCAATGTTTCCTGACAGGACACACTGGTCTGTCCCGTCTGATCAGTTGTTTGTTCTCTTTTCAGGTCAGATCTTTTTTGAGAGATGAGAATGGAAGGCTTTAGAGTCCTGGTGGTGGGCCCTCAAAGAACCTGCAAGTATGATTGTTTTCTGTTACTACAGCACTATGATTGCTACAATCTCTTTAAGTGTACAAAACATAATAAAAAAAAATCATAAAGGGTTTTAACGTGAAAAACACAACCTCAGATGATTAACAATGTATAACTTGTCACCATAGCATTATTTATTTAAGAAAAATGAAGTAAAAACGTAGACACAATTGTGGGGAATTCTGAGTAAGTTACAACCAGGTGCTCATCTGCCTTAACTCTTGGTAGATGTTTCCTCCAGCAGCAGGAATTCTCAGTAGATGTTTCCTGCCTGACTTCATTGTTGTCTCTTATGGTTGTGGAGGAATTCTGGCCCATTCCTCTTTCTATCATTGCTTCTGGTCATTAAAGTTTTTGGACATTTACTTCTACACAGCTCTCTGAAACTCCCACCATAGCATCTCAGCCAGGTTCAGGTTCAGACTTTGAGCAGGTCATTCCAGAACCTTGATTCTTTTATTTTTCATCATCATGATGTAAAGTTGCTGCTGTGTCTAGAATCATTTCCTGTCACATGATGCAGTTGCAGTGATGCTGTATCTGTCAGAAAGATGCCCCCCAGAATACTCTGGTCTACAAAAGACTTCATGGTCAACTCAATGACTGACAGGTGTCCAGCTCCAAACCATCATCCCTCCACCATAGTGCCTGACAGTGGGTCTGAAGTATTTCTGCTGGTTTTCTCCAAATATGGTCCTGGACATTAAGACCAAACATCTTCATTTTGGTCTCATCTGTCCATTGGACATTGTTCCAGAAGTCTGCTGGTTTGTCCAGGTGCAGTTTTGTGAACATCAGTGATGCTTCTATGTTCTTTTCAAACAGAAGAAGTTTTCTTCTGGAAAACCCTTCAGACAAACCTTGGGAATAATCTTTCTCATTCTCATTTCCTATAATTTATGGCTGTAATCTTGTCATTGTAGCTACATTGAATTCATCTTTGGGATAAGCATATTTTAGGACGTACAACCAATAATCTGCATTTCTCTCAATGAGTGATAGTTCATAGTCGTGAGCTGACTCTAACTACAAGCTTTATCAAAAAAGGAAAATTTGAGTCTAGTGTTAAAGGTAGAGAGGGTGTCTGTTTCTTGAACATCTGCTGGTACAAGAACCCAGCCATCATGCACCCACCAACATAGAGCTGGTTTTATAACTCTTTCCAGGAAAATGTGCAGTAACTGCTGCTTCTCTAAAACCGTTGCTGATGTCTTTCCCCATGACATTGTGTGAACACACACCTAAATGCTCTAGAGGTCTGTATACCAACTGATGGTCAGTCATGACGATTAGTATAGGATACTAATCGTCATGTTCCTTCTCTTAAATCCTATAGGAGGAGGAAGGGGATACTCAGGATTACCCACACTTATGCCCACATATTGCTTCATTTTTGTTCAACAAATAGGTGACAAAAGTTATGTGTTGGTGTTTGTCTAAGGTTTTTTTTCATGTTGTTTTGAACATGGTTTTTTCCACAAAAACAGCTAAAAAGAAAAGGGGAACTAGTTTTTGGTTGTTGTTTCCATGTCTGAACCTCCACATCAGCCTTGGTGAACATAGATGATCACGGTCTTCTCTGACAACCATCAATATTTCAGTATGGAAAGTTTGTGTCAATCCTGAAGCATGAACGCCCCCACTGCCTTCTTAATCTCTATGTTTGGAAGTGGATTGGTGGGCCCCTTTTATGGGACTATGATTTTCTTCTGAACCCTCATGACTTCAAACAGTCCAGTTTTAAATATAACTGTTTAGTTTTCATCGTCTCACAAATGTCAAGGAGTTCTGGATGTCTTCCTCTAAAAGAAATGATTGTGTAGACGAGCAAGTGTTTCTGTTTGTGAGAACTGAGAGAGATGGATGTGACAGACGAGGGGAACAAGAGTTCCTGTGTCTGATTTAAGGACCCCAGAGGAAGCAGAAACACACCATATTAGGTAATGTTTGTTTTAACGCAGAGACATTGCTGACTCTTATCACGGTCTGTCTGAGCTCTCATACACACTCATACTTAACCTCAGATCCACAGAGCTGTGATGCTCATCGACCTAAATGTTACTCACATCAGATCATAGAAAACAAATCAAGTGTTTAAGCTGAGGAAAGGGACCATCTTTTTTTTTTTTTTTAAAAAAAGGTGATTAGGTGTTTTCTTTAAGGACTCTTCTCATATGGGGACATGCTTTTGTGTTGGATGCATTATAAGGTTCAGCATCCTTCTGCTGAAAGATGCAGGACCTTCCCCAAAGAAAATGTTGTCAGCGAGGGAGCAGATGTAGCTCTAAAATCTGGATATATGTTTCAGCATTTGTGTCTTTCAAGATGGGAATAGTTCATTGGTCCAGAGAAGGTATCCCAGAAAACATCTCTACAATAAAAATGGTCTAAAAAACGGGGTCCATATGAGATCATCCATTGGTTCTATGTTAGTCCATTGGTTCCTTTAATCCCTTTAACACTGAACTTCAAACTTTCCTTTTTTGGTCAAGCTTGCAGTTAAAGCTGATTCACTTGACCATGAACCATAACATCCATCGTGAAAAACACAGATTAGTGCTGTTGGTTCACTGGTTCCATGGTAGACCACTTCACTAGGATGCAGACAGATATCTACTTCAATGACCTTCATCTTCAGATCTTTCCAGGCCAACCCAGAAAGGGTCTCAGAGGTCTCTTAGTTCAGTTAACAGCATAACAAGACATACTATCTTTAAAATAAGAATGATAATGTTTTGTTAGGTCTTTATTCAAAGGTCACATATCAGTACAGTTCTAAGTGCCAAGTAGCTTAAGAGACAACCAGTCATTTTAAACTGATAAGGTGCATAAAAATCTCCCCATACAGTTGTCATGGATGTGAACTCTAACTATGAAGCTCAAAACAGTTTTTGTACCAGACTGTTAATATGTTTATTTCAACTGTGAAGTTGAACATTTTAACATAGAGGTCAATGGAGACTAAACTCATTGAGGGGCTGGATCCAGACCCTAGTGGCTAGTGGAGGAACTGCAGGTCTGGATCCAGACCGTAGTGGTCAATCGAGGGACTGCACATTCATTACCAGGTTTATCCCAGTAAAAAACACATTATTCTTCTTTAGAGGACTACATGCAGTTATGAAGGCAGACATAACTACATGTACTGCCCCCTGCAGCTGAAGTGAACTACTGTTACAAATGAACATCTACCACTGAGCTGTGACTGAGAGTTTTCTGTGGTTTAATGTGGTAAACTGTTGTTCTCTGTTTCAGTGATCAAATCTTTGCAGCCCTGCTTTGAATTCTGAGGATCAGTCTGTATGAAGTCTTATTGCAGTCCACCAGGAGAATCCTGGTGGAATCAGAGAGCAGTTTGAGTTGATCTGGGAAGGGTAATGATGTTAGTGATGATTAGACAAGTTGGTGGGAATCTCCTGCTGCTGGTCTGGCTGGAGGACTGCTGGACTTCCTGCAGACAGATGATGAGAGCCTCTGGGAGAGCAGATCTTTCTTCTTTATATGGACTTGTTGAGCTGAGAGGCAGTAGCTCAGACATGAAACTTCTCTTCCTCCTCAGCCTTCATCACAATTTCAGCACGCTGACTCCAAAAGGGAATGAATGTAAGAAGGGGGATGGGGAATGACGTGGGGGTGGGGGCTATCAGTGGGAGCGATCGCAGGCTGGGAGAGGGAATGTTTATCCAATGCAGCCATCCCAGTTTCCATCCTCCACAAAACTCTAAACTGCCTTATAAGGACAGACGGGAACTACCAGCTGAGCCTCTGGAGGATTCTTAAAACAACCCAGCAGCCCTCTCAAAACCCCTCCCCCCACCACCCTCCACCAACAACAGAAATCTGTGGATGAAATATCATCCACAGATTTAACACATTTCTGACATAAGCTGACCTCTACTGTTACCAGGTCTGCTGCTCAGATGTATGCAAGTTGGATGGATGGATGGATAGATGGATTAATGGATGTTGAGTGAGGGACATCTAGCTGTGTGATGGAAGTATAGGACAGAAGTGTTTCATCCCCAGGTCAGATGGATCAATTTCATCTTCTGTAGAGCAGTGTTTCCCAACCCTGGTCCTCGTGGCACACTGTCCTGCAGGTTTTAGATGTTTCCCTGCCTCATCACACCCTGATACAATATCTATAACACTAACACTGATATGTCTATGTCATTAAGAGACTTGTTCAGACCTCAATGACAAGCTGATGATGACCATTAATTAGAATCAGGTGTATTGCAGCACTGTGGCTCAGTGGTTAGCACTGTTGCCTCACAGCAAGAAGGTTCCTGGTTTGACTCCCAGCAGGAGTCATTCTGTGTGGAACTTGCATATTCTCCCAGTGATTGTTTGGGTTTTCTTTTGGTACCAAAATGAGGCCAAGTCATGTATATAAGTTTGATTGACAACTCTAAATTGCCTGTAGGTGTGAGTGTGTGTGCTTGTTTGTCTATGTATGTGGCCCTGCGATGGACTGGCGACCTGTCCAGGGTGTTCACCTGCAATGAGCTGGGATTGGCTCCAGCAGACCCCTGTGACCCAGTAATGGATTCAGCGGGTATAGAAAATAGATGGATGGATGTATTGCTGCAAAGAGACATCTAAAACATGCAGGACATTGTGCCTCGAGGACCAGCGTTGGGAAACACTGCTGTAGAGAAAGCAGGACTTCCATTGTATCTTCACGGTTTTTCTTTCAAAATGTTTTGAAACATCTTCTGTCAGATGACTTAAGTTGAAATGAAACAGGTCTTCAAATGTTTGACATTTGCTTATATTTGGCAGAGAAACATCACACTCCTGAGGTCACCTGACCACCAGGTCTAAAAACATGTTCAAACCCTCTTACTTAACCATGTGTCAGTCATATGTACATAAACCACGTAGTTCTCCAGTTAACAGATAATTACTACTAATATATTTTGTCTTTTGTACCATTGACTATATATCTGTATATTTCCTCTCTCTTTTCTTCATCCTCTTTTTCCTATCTCTTTTCTCCTGCTCTACCTGGTTGGTCTTCAGCAGGAGATCCCCCCCTTATAATCCAGGTTCAGAACAAGGTTTCTTTCCTCTTAAAAGGGAGTTTTTACCTGTTGTTGTTTATGTCATAATTATTTGGGGGTCATGTTCTGGGTCTCTGGAAAGTGCCTAAAGACAACTTGTATTGTAATAGATGATATATAAATATAATTGAATTGAATTACGTTCAATTTCCTGCTCACGTGTTATAGTCAAGACCAAAGGTCAAATCTGACTTCTCACTGCGTTGGTCTCACCTATGAGATAAAACAAAAAGAACCTCATACTCATAGTCCAGAGTAGCACTTATCATGCAAAGATGGAAGCATAATAAACTACGTAGTATGGTTCATCAATAAACTAATGAACATTTAAGTCCAACAGTTTCCTGAAAAACAGTTGTACTCTGGAAGTTTGACCTTTGTTGGTTTAAGTCTCCACTATTGGAATGATGAAGTTTCTAAATGTTTAATTTGACTTCAGAAGGGAATTCACTAAAGTATTAAATGTTGTGTGATAAGTTTACTTTTTATGTTATTCACATCTCAATCATATACCAACCTCTACAACAATATTCTCATTAAAATCATTTTACAACTAAAACACAATAAAAATCAGAGAAATACATCACAAGAAAATGTCCTAAGAACAAATCAGTGTCATGGAGGTCTACTCCAAAAACAAGCAAATGAAGCAGAGCCATATGCAACAATAATGTTATTGAAATACTCTCTTTAAGTGTGCCATTTTTATTTATAACTATTCATGTTGACAAACATGAACTTCTGTCTTCTGTCCTCTATGATGTCAAAACCAGGAACTGATTGTCTTACCTCAGGTCCACATTTGTGGTTCCAATGACTAAACTTAAAAGTGTTTATTATGATTTGTTTCTGAAAACACCTGTGTCATTTAATGATAATTGTACCTGAAGGTTGCCAACATCATTACCTTCACCATTCCAACGATGGTTTCAAGAAACACCTGCATAGTTCCAACTATGTTTCTAATGAAGTTAACAGCAATTATTTGGAAAACACAGACAGAGATTCTTTTCTGCAACAAAGCCTGGCCCAAATTGTGCCAACAGCTCAACCAGTTCTTCTACTGACCCCAAGGTCTAGATCCAGACCTTGCCATTGGCCTAGTTTTGGATTAATGGAGGTTTGGTGGAATAATCTCCTGACAATATGATGTTGTTCAGAGCCCTGGAATAGAAATATACTAATGACTTTTCTGAAAGGTTGTGACATCAGAGAAGGTTTGTCCAGTTCTTCTGTGGTCAGTCTCTGCTACCCAGCTATACTTATTCCAGGACGTTCTGGACCACCTTCACTCATTCACATCTTCACCCTGACCTGAACCTGGCCTCTGTTCTAACTCTAACCAGGGGTGCAGGAATGATGGTCTACCTCACTAGGACTGGATTTGATCTCCACCAGAACTACTGGCCTGACCAGAATATTCCAAAGGTAAGAGAAACCACAACACACTGACACAGGAAGTGTGTGTTTTGCAAGTCTGCAGGGAGGCCAAGTCATTTCTAGTGTTCCCTCTGTCCATTGTTCACAGTCACACGTCCTGACTTCAGAGACTCCAATTTGGTGTCCACCTGGAAAGATTATTAAATCATAAGTGTCCCTGGTTACAGAGTCAGGATCCCTGAACCATCTCAGACCACCAGGTGGCACTTTATTAAATGATGAATTTTCTTCTTCCCATTTTCAAAAGCCTGAAAGTGAATATAAATTTAGCTTCATGACACTGTTAATCCAGTTTTCATGAATGTACTGATCAAGCTGGTTGATAGCTCCACAAAGAGGTTTGACTAAACAGTTTGTCCCAAAGCAATATTTGTGGGTGTGACCCAAAGTTACTCTTTGACTTGTGTCTTGTAATGTCATGGTCCAAACTTCAACACAACCATATATCAACCAAATATCAACACAATTCTTAAAAGTTTAATCTACGAGTCACCACAGTTAACACAATATTTTAAACTAATTGATATAAAAATGTAAAATGTAGTTTATGAATACAAACCTTTCAAAATGCTTGCACAACTAATCCAATTTCAGAGGTCAGTATTTACAAACCCGAATGAAAGATGTTCATGAGGACGTGAAAAGAATGGAGCTAATCTGGAACCAGCAGGGGGCATTAGATTAAGAACATTTACACTATGCCTCCTACTTTAAGAACTGTGTGGGCTAGAATGAAAATCATTTCTACCTCTGGTTCCTTGAAACTGTCTAATGTAACTCACCCATGAACAACAACTGATGCTTTTTTCTGATATGTTCAAAATTATTAAATATAATAAGTTAAATAAAAAGCAGACACATCTGGGCCTAATCTGGCATATTTTGGCTCTTGTGGCTCAGGTATGGCAGAGGAAAGTGCTCTGTGAGCCAGATGTGTCCCAGAGTTCATGAACTGGATCAAACTTAGGTGTAGTTTGAATGTTTAATTAGCCATATGTGGCTCAAACTGCATAGGCTAATCCATCCATCCATCCATCCATTTTCTTGACCCGTTGAATCCATTTCTGGGTCACAGGGGTCTGCTGGAGCCTATCCCAGCCCATCACAGGCGAAAGGCAGGGGTACACCCTGGACAGGTGCATAGACTAATCTCATATCAGAATATGAGATCTGGCCAGTATTGTGTGGGCCAGGTATAGCCCAAAGACCTAGAGAAAATGAAGGACTGGTCCATGTTTGGTGACAGTGTAGCTGAGTTTAGGCAGCCACACTCATCTTGAGTCAGTCAGTGAAGGCCAAATATGAGCCCAAGAAACCTGCAGATGTGGGCTATGTTAGGGCCAAGTATTCTTTGCTACATAGAGAATACCATGCTAAGCAGTGGGGATGGTCCTACACATCTTGTAATACCACTTTGTCCCAGTAGAGATGCACTTTGTTGTGTCCCACTCCAGGGACTGACACCCAAACATCCTTGTGATTTGCTGCCCCCATGCTGAAAGAGGTGGTGAGGTGTTTCCACTAAACTTGGTGGCCATCATAATGAAAAGTTGTAAGGAGACATTTGATTGGGCAATCCATTTGAAGGTTGTACAACAATCCTATTTTGTGGGTGTGGCCCAATCCAGATAGCAAGGAATATTTGGCCCAACCATGCCCCACATCTGCTGAACCTTTGAGCTCTTAACTCAGTCTTGCTGCCTGAACTCAGCAACATATGTTCCAGATATGGCCCAGATTCATAATTGCTTTGGGCTTTAGGGCCACACCTGGCCCTCATAACACTTGCCTTAACCCAGGTCAAAGCCAAACAAAATGATTTGTACCTCTTACAATATTTAACATAAACCAAGTTAAGCTCAGGACCTTGGCCACATATCTGGACCAGATAGCATCTGTCTGTGCCATAATTGAACCAAAAGTTAAAAATGTGGCCCAGATTAGGCACCTAATATGCTTGCTATTTGAGAAAGTTACATGAGGTCCCAAAATCCTGCTGACACTCTGGATTCTGGTCTGCTTTCAGCTTGAATCCTGCTGAAGTTCTCAACTGATGGTGTCCTTGTGTTCCCTGCAGTCGGTGGTGTCCATTCCTGCGGCCCATGGTGCAGTGCTGCATCTCTGGTCAGTTGGTAGTCTGAGATGAAGCACTGTAGCTCGGGACGGAGGACACAGACTGGTCTGAACAGCGTCCAACAGTACATCAGCAGACAGGACACATGGATAAAGATTCATGGAGCCTGGCTAACACCAGTTATGTGGAGATGAACCCAGTTTGAACAGTTCTGTGACATTCAGTGATTAAAAAATGTGGGGTTTTTCTTAGCTTTGAAATGACTTTGAAGAACTAGAAACCTGCTGTCCACCTCCTCTCTCCCGGTGTCCAGTTTTCCCAGGAATCCCTTGACCAATCACATAGGGGGATTCCTGGAAATACTGATCTTGGGGGCGTGGCTTATCAGCACTTCCAGCTGCATGTTTATCATCAGTGTGATGAGCTTGATATTTATGAAATCCTAGCAGTTCATGTTTTAACTTTTCCAGGTGATGATCAGATGACTTCAAATCGAGGTTTGATTGAATTTACACTTTATAACTCCACTGCCTGACATGTCATAGCTGTGATCACTTCTAGGCAGAAGTGATCACAACTTCTAGGCAGAAGTGATCACAACTACACAAATACTTCTGTATTTGGATTTCTTTTCTTTTCTTTTCTTTTTTACAATAAATGAGATAATTCAAATAAAAATAAACTATTGAAAGACTACATGTGTTCAGACTGGCAGGTTGAACCATACTAGTTTAGTTCAGAGGTTTTGAACGAGGATCAAATCATGTGGCAGACCAGCTACAGACATGTCCAGAACTTTGTACGACCCCTTTTAACTCTCTTTTTTTAAAATGTAAAAACATAAAAGTCATCTGATTGTAGGGGATCTAAATATTTGACAAACCCAATCTTAGATGAACAACAACAGAGAACTTGTTTCCCTGTGTCATTATTTATTTCTGGTCCACTCAGTGACTGAAGGTGTCCAGCTCTAGACCATCATCCCTCCACCACTCTGTTTGGCAATGGGTCTAAGATGTTTCTGTTGAATTTTTGTGTGCTTCTGGACATTCAGACCAAACATCTCCACTTTGGTCTCATCTGTCTATAGGGCATTGTTCCAGAAGTCTGCTGATTTGTTCAGATGCAGTTTTGTGAACCTCAGTTGTGCTTCCATGCTCTTTTTAGACAGAAGATGTTTTCTTCTGTAGCAGTCTAAAGTATCTACTGTAGAGGTCTGACGGATCTGTTGTAGCTGTTTGTGTTACAGTGGATTTGAAGAAACCTCTGACTGAAGACACACCACTGCTGAATCATTGTGTTGTGAAGAAGATGATCATGGTTGTCCATGATTTCTTCATTTTATGAAGAATCATCCATCCATGTATCTCCAGTCCAAACTGTTGTCCAGGGGAACACTGAGGTATTTCTATTCCTTCACCACCTCCACGTCTTCTCCCATGATGGAAAAATGATTTGACTTAATCCTGGTTCTCCTAAAATCCACAATCATCCTCTTTGTTTTGTTAGCATTCAAGATGAGATGATTGTTCCCACACCCTGCCACAAAATGGTACACTAGTTCTCTATACTCAGTCTCTTGTCACTGATACATCCTACAACTGCAGAGTAATCTGAGTATTTATTGAATAAACATCTGCTTTATTGGAGGTCTGCACAGCTGCTGATCAATTCATCCAGGTTGTTATGATCTGGAAGTTTTGTCTCCCTAACCTTCTTCTCCCACAGCCAGTAGGTAGCGACGCAAGCCCGAAGATCATCACATCTGCAAGCAGTTGGACTCTGATCACCCGGCTACTTAAGTCACCTGCACCGGGGTCCTGGTGCGGAATTATCTTCAGCCATGGAGGAGCACGCACATTACGAGATCAAGACTTAGTTATCTTAGCGATGGAAGAATCAAGTTTTGTTGTAGTTAGCAGGCCAGTTGACCGCACTCCAAGGACATCTCACACCCTCACCCGAAGTCAACCCTTCACATCCCGCGCTGATCAGCCAGCAGCCGCACCTCAACAGCCTAGAAAGCCGTACATTCCAATCCCGGTCAGGTACTCCGGAGACTTGGGCACCTGCTCTCTATTTTTGCACCAGTGCTACCTAGTCTTCAGTCAACAACCTCATACCTATGCCACCTTAAAATCATGAGTCTACTCAAGGGACCGGCCACAGCATGGTCATTAGCCGTCTCATCTCAACAACTGGCACTCATCAATGACTATCTCAGCTTCATAGAAAAAATGAAATGGGTTTTTGACCACCCCATAAAAGGTAGACAGATGACCAACTGACTACTACACCCTCAAGAGGGTCGTCTGTCACTAGCCAAGTATGCAGTCGAACTCCAGGTGTTGGCGGCTGAGAGTGTTTTTTAAGGGACTGTCTGGAGAAATTAAAGATGAACTGGCAGTTAGAGAGGAGTGTACCTCCCTGAACTCCTTAATAGAACTGGCCATCCGATTGAATAATCGTATAAGGGAGTGAGCAAGAGAACGTCAGGGAACCGTAAACTGGGCCACTCACTACAATTGCCGCCATAGCTGCCCGGTCTCCGCCCCAAGATCCTCGGAACTGCCCAACTATGACCACAACGCATGACCATGCACCCTCGACGAACCAGTGCAATTGGGACAGACTCACCTTACCCCGGCAGAGAAGCAATGCCGGATGCAGCAACGACTATGTTTTTACTGTGGTCATGGTGATCACTTCATTTCTAACTGTTCAAAGGGATGGCCAGACAGGTCACTCGCAAAAGGGGGGACCTTAGGTAGCCGTCTCTCTTCAGGTCAATCCTCCAGAATTCGAATTAGATGAAGCTACACGGGAAGCTACACGGATTCAAAAGCACGATACCCGTCCAGGTGTTAGTGGATTCAGGGGCAGACGAAAGTTTCATTGATAAAAAGTTTGCAGAAAACCACGACTTCCCTTTATATAAACTCCCCTCCCCTAAGGAGGTCCACGCGGCAGATGGGCGACTTATGGACTTAATTACGCATAAGACAGTCTTTCCAGTAGCCATCATGAATTTATCGAATTGTATGTCCTCACCTCACCCTTGAACCCCGTCATTCTGGGTATACCCTGACTAAAGGTACACAATCCCCATATTGACTGGGCTGCCGCCACCATCCGCAACTGGAGCCTCCACTGTCACACCCACTGCTTTTACTCCACACTCCCCTGTAGACCAGCAGAACCACTCCCCGCACCTGAACACATCAACCTGACTCACGTACCTGCAGCGCTGTCATGACCACAAGCAAGTTTTTAGTACAAACTCCACCTCCTCTTTATCTCCACACCGACCTTATGACTGTGCCATAGACCTGCTCCCGGGAGCTCCTCTCCCCTCACAACAACTATACCAATTATCCAAAACCCGATCAGGAAGCTATGGAAAAATACATTACGGAGTCCTTGGCAGCAGCTCTCATCAGGCCCTCATCCTCTCCTAGGGGCCGGGTTCTTTTTTGTCGAAAAAAAGGACAAGTCTCTGCACTACCGTATCAACTACACCAGTCTAAATACCATCACTGTGAAGAATAAGTACCCGCTTCCTTTGATTGACTCCGCCTTCAGCCCGCTACACTCTGCCTGGATATTCATGAAATTGGACCTTAGAAACGCATACCACCTAGGACATTTTGAATATTTGGTCATGCCTTTCAGACTTACGAATGCTCCTGCTGTCTTCCAGTGTTTAGTTAATGATGTTCTTAGAGACTTGCTAAACAAAACCGTGTTTGTGTACCTGGACGACATCCTGATTTTCTCTAACTTGTTCGATGAGCATGTTAATCATGTGCAGGATGTTTTGAGAAGACTAGCTGAAAATAAGCTGTATGTAAAAGCTGAAAAATGCGAATTTCATGTGTCATCTGTCAGTTTTTTGGGTTTTAGGATTGAGAAGGGGCAGCTGAGGGCGGATCCTTCCAAGGTGGAAGCAGTAATGAACTGGCCGATACCCACCACCCAGAAGCAGCTGCAGTGCTTCCTGGGATTTGTGAACTTCTACCGGCGCTTCATCAGGAACTACAGCCGTCTAGCGGCCCCACTCACCCAACTCACCTCACCCAACACTAAGTTTAACTGGTCTGAGAATGAGCAATCTGCCTTCGATAAAATTAAAAACATGTTTTCCAGTGCTCGTGTTTTAATCCATCCAGATCCAGAGCAGCAGTTTGTGGTTGAGGCTGATGCCTCGGATTCCGGGGTCGGGGGTGTACTCTCCCAACGTCTACCCTCGGATGGCAAACTCCACCCATGCACTTTCTTTTCATGACGTCTCAGTCTGGCAGAGAGGAATTACGATGTGGGAAATCGTGAAATCCTAGTGGTGGTTCTGGTTCTACAGGAGTGGCGACACTGTTTGGAAAGGGCTGCTCATCCCTTCATTATATGGACCGACCACAAGAATCTCGCCTACCTCTGAACTACCCGCTGTCTGAATTCACAGCAGGCCCGATGGGCCTTGTTCCTGGGCCGGTTCCACTTCAGCCTCACCTATCGTCCAGGCTCCCGTAACGTTAAGCCAGATGCTCTCTCTCGACAGTTCGAGGTGGAAGGTGGAGCAGTGCACTCCAAGGAGACCATCCTAGATCCAGGGTGCATACTGGGAGAAATCCGATGGCAAGTGGAACAAGAAGTACAGAGGGCCCTGGAAGGACAAACAATCCCAGCAGAATGCCCGGCAGATCGCCTGTTCGTATCTCTGGAAGCCAGGTCATCAGTGCTAGGTTGGGGACACACCTCCAGGATAGCCTGCCACCTGGGGGTCTGCAGAACCTTAG
>JAOWBL010000002.1:1615346-1628632 GCA_028564865.1 Zenarchopterus dispar
TCATGGTGTGAAGAAGCAGGGAAACATCTAAAACCTGCAGGACTCTGGCCCTCGAGGACCAGGATTGGTGACCCCTGTTTTAGATGTTGCTCTGCTTCTTCACACCATGACACAAATGACTCTGTCATTGACAGACTTGTTCAGACCTGGATGACAACCTGTTAATGACCATTAATTAGAATCAAGTGTGCTGAAGCAGGGCAACATCTAAAACATGCAGGACAGCAGCCCACGAGGACTGGAATTGAGAAACACTGAACCAAAGGACGTATCTTAGTTCTGAATTCTTGTGGTCTTTTGTGTTTTCAGCAGATGTCCTCCCTCATTCTACTAGTGGAGAAGGGGGAGAATCTCAGCATCTTGACAAAAACAGAAAGCCTTTTTTTGCTTCAGGGCACTTGGGCAGAGATTGAAGGTTCTGGCACCATGTACTTGTTTTTTGCTGTCCCAGCATTTCTGCCCAATTGCTTTTTTGAAAAACTAATTAGCAGCCATTTATTGAACAAGAGTCCATGCTCTATATTTGTCCCTCATTTACTGAGCTGGGATAGGCTCCAGCAGACCCCCGTGACCTAGAAATGGATTCAACGGGTCTAGAAAATGGATGGATTTACTGGGTTTTTTTTCCCTTCACTGCCAGTGACTTTTGATCACTGTTGGCTCACGGAGCTTGTAGGTCATTGATCCATGGATTTGACACTACTGCCCCCCCGTGGCAGCTGAGTGGGATTGCAGCTGATGAAACAAGTATCAGCACAGTTTTCATCTCTGTGAGTTTATATACAGTCAAGAAACAAATCCAGTAATTGTTCATACTTTTTAAACCCTTGGGTATTAACTGGTTTTCTGCATAATTTTACCATAAAATGCGATCTGATTGTCATCTAAGTCAGAGTAACAAATAAAGTCAGTGTTCTTAAGTTGATGACAGACACATTTGTAGGATGTCACATGTAAACACATCTTTAAGGATAATTACACAGCATATTTATGCAGTGCAGGTCTGGACTATGACTGGAGCACTTCAGGGTGGATTTACTTTTATCCATTACCCTGCTGCATCGTCCAACTTCTGCTGAGCTTCAGCTGCTGGACAGATCCTGATCATTTGTTACACTTAGGAAGTCATTTTCTCTTCATGATGGAAGCTGAGTAAGTCCAAATCATGATCCTCCCTCCACCGTACCTAATGTTTCATCATTGGGATGATATTTTGGTTTCAGTTGGATCTGTAAGATTGCAACTATGTCCAAACATTTGAGATCACATGAGAATATTGCATAATGTGCACATTTAATTCTCTCAGTGTCTTATTCTTTCTAGAACTATAAGGGTGAGTGCTGTCGAATAAAATGAGCTTTTTAACTTCAAAACTGAAGAAACAATTCTTCTCTGACAAGCACAGATGACCCTCCATTGTAATTTTAGGGTGTACTTCTTTGATTCAAGCCATTGTCTCTTAGATACCAAGAACCAGCCTGGTTCCTCAATTAGACATGTTTCTTTTTTCAAACATGTCTTCAGCTGCCCATTCCTTCCTAAAACAGATCTGGAATACTATTGTGAACATAAATCCGAGCATTATCTGCATATCAACTGACATTTGTACTAATTAACACCAGTTGGTGCTGAGTGTTATTATGTAGAATTAAAAGAAGCAGAGGTTCCCACACAGAGTCTTCTTGTACTCCTCAGTTAGTAAAATCCATGTTTCCAAAGTGATGGTACTTCCCAGATGTAGTCCATGATGTCACACTGATGAGACCAAGTGATGAACCCTTTCAAGTGTCATTTTGATCTGTTCTTCCTCCAAACATAGCTTCAGGTGAGCAACAATTCACAGAGAAGCATAGACCTCCTGAATTCATGTTAGTATGCAGGAGGAGCAGTTTTATTTAAAGAAAAAAAAAGAAAAAGAAAATTTAAGAAACAGAAGCAGTATAAACATCAGTCCACTGTCCACCATTTGAGGCCTAACAGAGCCTGTATAGAACCCAGTCCACAGTCTGAGGTCATAAGGAGATGGTTGGTGACTTCCACCAATGCTGGTTCTGAACTATGATGTGATCTGAATCTTTTTAAACAAATCATCTTTGGTCAATTGGTCAGTTCCATCCATCCATTTTCTGTACCTGCTGAATCCATTTCTGGGTCAGGGGGGGTCTGCTGGAGCCAATCCCAGCCCATAGCAGGCAATAGGCAGGGTGTGAGACGGTGAATTCTCCGCCTCCCAGTTGCGTGCGCTGGACATGCGCTAGAGCCCTAGTGAATATTTGATGGTGACGGACTCAAGAGTGCACACAGCGTGAAAATAGTTTCCCTTAAAAATGTTTTTAAAAAAATACCAACTGTTTTGTCTTGTTTCCTTTGTTATCCATGTAAAATCCAGTTGCTACACAAACGCCACGTACCCACTTTCGTAACCACCGATCCTGTGCCGACTCTCCTCTGCGGAAGCTCGCACCGCTGAGGAGCACTGTTTTTACAACGTCCAGCAGGGGAGGGGTGGGACGCAGATTACATCCAGGGGGGAAGATTTGTGTGTGTATTTATGATTTATGTTTACATATATTAACCGTAAGTTTATGATTTAAAATGGTGTATAGCATTGTTTATATATTGTTGTTTGATGCCATTATTGGTTGTATTCATATTTATTTATTCACTGGATGCAGGAGAGGTGATGGCAAACACCCCTTTTACTGGTATGACCCAATTAGGATGGGTGAGGTTCGAACCCTTTATAAGGAACACTCAGTTGAGAGAAGGTTGAAGGTAGCCTGTCCTGAATTACTTTTTTTTTTTTTTTTTGTATATTAATAAGATAGTGGACTGAATTTTTTTTTTTTTTTAAACTGATAGAAGAACAGTTCTTCTTCCGAACTCCTTTTTTTTTTTTCTCGGCAGTTGGATTACTGCCTTTCTCACACAGGGGTACACCCTGGACAGGTCACCAGTCCATCGCAGGGCCACATATACAACGAACAACCACGCACACTCACACCTATGGGCAATTTATAATTCTCAATCAACCTAATGTACATGTTTTTGGACTGTGGGAGGAAACCAGAGTACCCAGAGAAAACCCACGAAATCACGGGAGAACATACAAACTCCACACAGAAAGACTCCGGCTGGGAGTCAAACCAGTAATCTTCTTGCTGTGAGGCAACAGTGCTAACCACTGAGCCACCATGCTGCCCCAATTGGTCAGTTTTTGAGGAAATTGTTTTTAGATTGAGTTTTTTTTTTTTTCCAGTTTTGTGTAAAAAGGCAAAATTGGACAAACAACAGTTAAAAAGACTGATAATTCTGTCCTCCGTTTTTGTATGAAAGGTGCAAACAAACTTTTTTCTGCTCTGAAGTCTTTTCAAATATCAATACAGTTAGATGGAAAAATCCACATCGAGCTAAGCACAGCACTACATGCTGCTTGATCACCTTGGCTGCTAGGCTCACTTGCAGTCGCTTCACCCGTGTTTCAGTTTGGCAGCACTTGTTTTGAATATGTCGGGTTGCGACATCCAAAATAATCATGAGTGGATTTGATCATAATGAATAAAATGTAATGATTATTATACGTTAGCATGAGCTTACCATGGGCTCACCATCTGTGAGAGGGCCCATAGGGGTAAGTTTCAGTGTGAGCTAGGTGTTAGCTGAAGTTGGAGACCCTGGCACTCTGATGCTTGGCTCCAGAAGCTGGCTCTAGGGACATGGAATGTCACCTCTCTGGCAGAGAAAGAGCCTGAGCTGATGCATGAGGTCAAGAAGTTCCAGCTAGATATGACCAGACTCACCTCATGTGTGGCTCGGGCTCCAGAAGCAGTATCCTTGAGAGAGGGGGCAAGGTGGTTCTCCCGGAGCATGTGGTGCCAGAATCCCTTATACAGGCTGTCCGGTCCCTCTACATCCATGTCAGAGTTTGGTTCAAATTATCAGCTGGAAGTCTGACTTGTTTTTCTTGGGTGTTGGACTCTACCAAGGCTGCCCTTTGTCACCAATTCTGCTCATTACTTTTATGGACAGAAATTTCTAGGCACAGCTGAGGAACAAAAAGGGTCCAGTTTGGTGACCTCAGAATTGGGTTCTCTCCTTTTTGCAGATGATGTGGCTCTGTTGGCTTCATCAGGCCAGGACCTTTCACTCTCATTGAAGCAGTTCGCAGCCAAATGTGAATCAGCTGGGATGAGAATCAGTATCTCTAAATTCAAGACCATGGTCCTCAGTTGGAAAAGGGTGGAGTACCCTCTCCGGGTCAGGAATCAGATACTGCCCCAAGTGGGGGAGTTCAGGTATCTCTGGATACCTGAATACCAAGTGGAGGAGTTCAGGTATTTCCATTCTTCCCTCACAAGTGAGGAAAGAATGGAGTGGAGGTTGATCAGCAGATGGGTATGGCTTCCACAGTGATGCGGTCTCTGTAACAGTCTGCTGTGATGATGGAGGTGCTGAGCCTAAGGGCAAAGCTATCACTTTACCAGTCAGTCTACATCCCAACCTTTAGTTAAAGTTATAAGCTGTGGGTAGTGAGAATGAGATTGCAGATATAAGCAGCAGAAATTAGCTCCATTCACAGGTTGTCCGGGCTCTTCCTCAGGAATAGAGTGAGAAGTTTTGTCATCCAGGAGGGGTTTAAGAGTAGACTCACTGCTCCTTTGTATCGTGAGGAGCCAGATGAGGTAGTTCGGCCATCTGATGAAGATACCCCCTGGACGCCACTAGGAGTAGACCCCAGGGAATACCCTGGACACACTGGAGGGACTATGTCTTTAGGCTGGCCTGGGAATGCCTTGGGATCCCCCCCAGAAGAGCTGGATGAAATGCCCAAAGAGCAAGAAGTCTGGGCTACCCTGCGTAGGCTACTGCTCCCGTGACCTGAGGTTGGGTCATGAGGGCAGTAGTCTAGCACCTGGGCTTCTACCTAGGCTTAGGTGCTAGGGGGTAGAGACTGCTGCAGTTGCTCTGTTACCTGGGGGACAAGGTTTGGTCATCCTACAGGTGACCATGGTCATCTGTGACTGGCCAGTCTAACAAACAAGTATCCAACCATGAGACAAAATTACAACATTGCACCAATTGCTGGGAATCATGATCATTCTAGAGAATGATTGTGGTCTCACCAGAAGCACTGCCAACTGGTTTAGCACCATCCCAAAAGTGACTGTCCACTTTGCTGCATTAACATTACAACATTGAGTCTGTTTTGGGACTTAACCCTGGAGAACTCAACAACCCTTTTTTACACTGGGTATCAACAAAAAATGGTGGTCAAATTTGACCCCGTGGGTTCTCCAGGGTTAAAATCAGTTCCCACACACCAGATGGAGCTGGCAGGAACCAGCACATGAGAATGTCATAGAGAACTGGAGGATTTTCAAAATAAAACACTCCCAGATGTTCCAACTCATAACTGGACATTAATTCAACCTGTGTATGCTACAGGTTGCAATTACCAAAACTTGTTTTCCATTGTTGTTGTTCTGAGGAATTTCATGCTCCTTTAACAGATGTCCTGCTTTCACATTGGTAACATAATAAAAGATGTAGGATCCTAGCTCTCCAGTGCTCTCCAACCAGTGGAAAAGCAAGTCAGTTCTTTGTAGAACCTGTTTGGAACTGGCTCTAACCACCGGTCTTGCATCACCACCAACTTTGACTCACTTGAAAAGCCTTAGTAGACACCATGATTCAAACCCTTCCTTCCTGCTGTCCACTCCTTTTACATTCATATTTAAACAGTTCCAAACTCTTCTCTAATTTTGTTGTCAGTCTTTGAATGACAATCCAGACCAGCAGAAACCCCTCCTGAAATCTCAACATTGGTGCCAGACACATTTTCAACCAGCTTTGGATCAACTACAAAAATGGCCTGCAACGTTTAAATGTTTGAAATCACTTGACAATTTACCTCTCTTGACCTTCATTACCTTATATCAGGGGTGTCCAAAGTTGGTCCTCGAGGGCTGCAGTCCTGCTGGTTTTAGATGTTTCCCTGCTTCTTCACACCATGACACAAGTGGCTGTGACACTGACAGAGTTGTTCAGACCTGGATGACAAGGTTTTAATGATCGTTAATTAGAATCAGGTGTGTTGGGCTACACACTCTGTTAATGACACAGTCATTTGTATTGTGGTGTGAAGAAACATCTAAAACATGCAGGACTGCACCCCTCAAGGACCTGGGTTTGAGACCTGATCATAGTAGGTCTCAGTTTAAGACAAACGTCCTCAAAAAACAGCAACATATAAGCTTTTTGTCTATGGTGTTTTAACAAAAAATGAAAATAAGTTATGTGATGTTATGCCTAATGATTAGACCCTAATCAATATCAGGAATAAAAAACAAGAATGATGATGCTCTGTGGTCAGGAGAGCAGCTGCAGGTTCTGGCACTAATGCACTGGTGTCAGTTTTGACAACTGGATGTAGACCCTGGGAACACCCCCTGACCCACCCAAAAAAGAGGATTTTTTGTCAAATGCAGTGTGACTCCATCCCCTAAACCCCCACTGCTGTGGACAGAGATTTGCAGATGTGGTTGAGCAGGGATTTGCAGATGTGGTTGTTTGCACCATCTTAGCAGGAGAATGCAATCACGACAACAGCTGGAACCACCACAGAAAACAAAATATGTCTGTTCACAGAACTTTCCAGGTCAAGGAAGCACATCTACTGTCCTCAAGGCTTTTGAAGTGGTAAGCATTTTAACTTCCTGTCTTTATCTAAGATCTCCATCCTCTTTTCATGAGGCCAAAGTTATCAGGCTTAAAAGTTGTTTCTGTAGAAATGTAAAGCTAGAAAATGCAGAAACTATTTGCAAAAGAAATTCATTAATTTTTTTAAAGAGTAGAGTATAAGAAAAAGCAGATGACAGATGTTGTTGGGAAAGAAACAGTACAAAAGAAAAACAAACTCCAGGTGGAGAAAAGATACAGAAAAAGAGTTAAAATGATGATGCGAGTTATCTGTCCGCTGAGGATGTGAGAATATGAGAAAAGGTCAAAGCTTCATCAATGTGGGAACACAAGAAGAAAGTGTCCACTTTCACAAACACCCGTAAAAACAATGTAGAACAAAAGATTTTAGATGCTTTGAGGCCAAAAGACTGTGAAAGTTTAAAAAAGGCTATTAGAGTTTCATCTGAGCTGAGAAAGACAGTGTCAGATAATCCACCACTACAAATGGTTACAACACCACAAAGTCTAAAAGTATTGGAAAACATCTGTCATATCTTTAAACACATGTTGGAAATGTTTCTTAACCTCAAAGCAGAAAAAAATAGACTTCTATTTCTTTACAGATGGTATAAGTTCAAAATGTCATATTTTCTTCTCATTAATTTCATTTTGTTTGTTAAAGAAACATTTTTACATTTCTCTATCTACCAATCTATCTATGGTGGCGTTCATGGCGTTATCACTGTCATAGATAAAAACATAACAGATCCCAACTGGTAAATCCATTATTACTGTATAGACTATTTTAACATCTTCTCAGATAAACTAAAGTCACTGATGCTGTTTGTGTTATTATTGTTTTATAGATCATTTATCATAAATTCATCATGTACCTACAGCTCAAAAACATCTCCATGAAAAACACATCAGATACCATTATCTCTTGGCAGGCATTCTTTAGCTTTGTGAAAATGTTGAAAATATACTTCTTCATTTTTATTTTGATGATAATCCAAAAGATTTTGATTGAAATGAGAAGAATGAGGATGACAGATTATTGAGTCAGAATACTGAGACTGCTGCTGTATCAAGACCACATCATCTTGGAAGATAGACCATAAATGTTATATATATATATATAATGTTATATTTACAGGAGAAAGTAAACTGGACTTGTTATTTTTCCCTTAATTCAGAACAAATAATTAACCATCAGACTGCTGTCAGACTAACACCACCTCTTGGAGAAACTTTGCAATCACATAATCTGGTTCACAGACAATCAGTGAAGTTCACTCTTTAATTGTCTTGGCATACTGGTGTTAGAGACATATTTACTTTGATGCATTTTAATATAATAAAATCCATTTTATCTATACGTACTTACATTTATAGATAATTTATCATCAACATTTCATGTTTGTTTGTCCTTTTTTTTTTTTTTTTTTTTTTTTTCTAGAGCAAAACGCATAATGGTACAAATATTTGACTAGTGACCGTCAGTTGCACAATAATTTCATGATGTATTGTGGGATATAGTGAGGGATCTGTAAAGTGATTTTAATTTTTACTGTATGTTCAGACAACACAAAAAAATGGTATGGCAGTGGAATCTTGTGGAATATTTAGAGATGGATTGGGGTCTCTATTTGTAAAGTAAGACTGGATTTCTATTTATAAACTAGGGCAGATTACTATTTACAAACAGGGTGGGCATCTATTTAGAGATGGGGATAGGAGCTATGACAGGGTTTCTATTTATAAACTAGGGCGGGTTTCTATTTAGAGACAGAGGGTAGAGTTTCTATTTATAAACTAGGACGGGGTTTGTATTTAAAGCAGGGGTATCCAAAGTCAGTCCTCGAAGGCCAGTGTCCTGCAGGTTTTAGATGTTCCCCTGCTTCATCACACCCTGATACAAGTCTCTGTCTCAATAACAGAGTTGTTCAGACCTTGATGACAACCTGTTAACCACCATTAATTAGAATCAAGTGTGTTGATGCAAGGAAGCATCTAAAACCTACAGGACAGTGTACCCCGAGGAACAGAGTAGGGAAACAATGTTCTAGATTATCATTCTGATTACATTAGAAAAACTGTCAATCACTGCAAATTACATTTTGATGTTTGCGTGGTCAACTGTATCATATGGGAACCTGTGGTACCTGCCGGAGATGCTGACAGTCCCATCACATACAGCTGGCATTGCAGACTGCATTCCTGACTGGTCTGCAAACTCCATTTGGAAGGACCTGGTTGCCAGGAAACCAACTGTGGTAAGCACTTGTAGGGGAACAAGTAGAACTTGGTACTCCACGTACCTCCCTCTTAAGTCGAACCCAAATCAGCACAGTGTTCCAAGAGGTTGTCTCTTGGAAATCTAAAACAGCTGAACAGCCAGTCATCATTGTGGGCTAAAAAGAATCACTGTGAACATTATAATGATTTCAGGTTCTTTTCATTGTTTTTCACAATTTCTGATCCTGTCAGACAAAACACTTGTTGTGATTAATAATGGTTGTTCATGAACAAATGTGAGGACAGGAGATAGAATTGAGACCACAGCTGCAGCTGGAAACAGATTCTCTGGCTATACACTGTATTAAACTACAACATATGATTAAAATTAGGATAATTAGACTATTCTGCAGCTGAAACATGTTCTGCTTGGAATACCAAACTGAATGAATAATGCATTTTGCTTGATCATCAGTGCAGACAAATTTAGACGTTTAAAAGTAGATATACAGCCAGAATTAACAAGCTGAAGTTCCCCCTCATTCTGTTAAACCTCAGACTGGTGTCTATACACCATCTAGTGATTAGATTCTAGTCAGAGGCACTGAGTATACTCATCAGCCAGCATCGCTTTACACCAGCTATGCTAACAGATTGCTGTGTTAGCAGATACTCTCTACATGCTGCTAGCTGGTGTTCAGCTATGCTATCAGATCTTGATTCTGTTTTTATAACAGATAGCTACAGCGAACAAACAGATCTTCCAGATGTGCCTGCAGACATTAATGCAGGATACTTTTGATAGCGATCTGCTAGCATAGCCACTAAGTCCTGAAGATGTTCTACTAGTTTTATTTCTGAATAAACAGGGTTTATCTGTCACTGTAAGAGCTGGATTTTAACATGCTGGCCATCTGTATTTCTGGACATTTTTGTCCTACATGCTGACTCATTGTCGTTGTTGCTTAAATGTGTTTGGTTTGAGTCCTTAAGTTATTTTAAAGATAAATAAAATCATTATTAGTAAGAAAACAACCTTGTTATGTCTCTGGATGTCTTCTCTGCAAAAAATAAATAAGGAAAGGCTTCAAAGAGAGCAGTAATGATTCGCCCCGAAAGAGCAGCTGGAAACAGCTGTCAGAGAATTCGACTGGCCAGAAAACTCCAGTTTAGAAAGAAACCAGCAGACTTCCAGCTGAGAAGAAGTTCCTCTGAGGAGATCCCTGATCCTGTTTCCTCCTACTTTTGTTTGAGTTCTCCCGTTCAGTCTTGGCGTGATTTCTTCCTTTGTTATTTTTTTCTAACCAACAGAAATATAAGGGACTTCTTTGGATGCTCCATCAGAACTCCCAGAGAGTTTGGGTGGTTTTGGACCTGATGGGCTTCATCAACACACCACTGTCACTGATCTAAGCCCAGTTCATAACACTGTGTGTTCAGTCAACAACATATGGTCCATTACACTCCCCACAATGTACTTATGGTCACGTGACCGCACGCCTGGTAACCTCATTAATTCTCATGGCGTCTTATTGGGGGTGGCTGGAATGATTCAGGAGTGTGTGTTTGACTGTGAGTGCGGGTCATGACTGCTTTTGTTGGGTCATAAAGCCTCTGATAGGACTTTAACTCGCTGAATAATTTTATGTCATGGACCTGTCTAGAACCATAACCTAGAATCATAACTCCAGGAGGCTGCAGGATGTTGGCTGCAGTGCAACATGTCAATATCATGAATAAATAAACCTGAGCTGGTAAAATTACCCTCAGAACCTTTCTAATCAGGCCTGCTGTTGAGGTTCCTGCTGGACAATCTTTCACTTTCAGAGCTCATACCCATTTAGATTCATGAAATGAAAACCTAAACATGCTAGAAATCCATCCCAGAACCTCTCACTATCTATTGAACCAAGACTGATTTACCTGTATTATTGAGGTTTTTCAGGTGCCAAACTATAAACTGGTTTATAGTCACCAAAATATTTCAAACAAAACTCTTTTGGGTTTGTTTGCATCAGCTGACCTCTTCAGTAAGTGTGTTAGCACCATTTGCATTTGGAAATATCTCAAGAACAATGGTGGAACCTTCACAGTCAATAGAAGAGAAACAGATTCACATGGCTATGGACAATGAACAATATATTTTAAAAAAACAGTTTTATACCACATTGCTCTACTCTACACCTTGTTTTGGGTGAGAAAAAAAACTGTAAATATGCCAAGAAACAATATTCCATCTTTTAGGCTGAAGCCAACAAGGACAAGAAAATTCACAGTTTCTCTACTGACCACTTGGGTCTGGATTCAGACGTGGAGTTCTTCTATCAAACACTAAGGTCCAGATCCAGGCCTGCGGTTCCTCTACCAACTACTAGAGTCTGAATTCAACAGTGAGTTAATCTCCATTGACCTCCATGTTAACTCTCTGGAGTTGTTGGACGACTTGGCAAGTCCAAATCACATAACCGATTTACAATAACACAGAAGCAAGATGCAGTCTCCATTTCAGCTTGTCTCAAAACCTATGTACCACTTTTTAAGTTCTGTTCATAGGCCAAGTAAAACCAGAATTATGATACCTAATATATAAACATGTTTTTTTTCTGCATTTTGTCATGTTTGATGCAGGAAGAAATTATGAAAACTGACCGTTCTCATGAACACACTCACAAGCACAAGGAAGAAATAAAAAGACAAAAAAAAGAAAAGAAAAGAAAAACTTGACACCTATTGGTGGAAATATGCACCACACCAATCAATCAAAAAATGATGTTGTTGCTGAGGAAGAAAGGAAAGATGTGGGAACAAAAGAGACAGATATAGCAAGTTTCGAGAGGCTGCCTCCAGGTGGATAAAAAGAGGAAACACACCTTCAGCTGTGTGACATGAACTTCTGTCTTCTGATGGACAAGAAATATTTTTCTTGTTGCACAAATTGTTTCTGTGGCATCTTATTTTGACACTTGATTTTTTGGGGGGGGGGCCAGAGGAATCCAAAAAACGCATTAGACATTACCTGCATTGTAGTGTAAAAGGTTTGCATATCTTTGTTGTTTGCTAAATTTGTATAAATGTTTTTGAAGTTTACAATTCATATTTTCATTCCAAGCTATAAAAATGGTTGGTTAAACATGTTTGTTATTTCACATGAGAAAAAAATCAAACTTTTTCCCCACTTTGAAGTTCTTTTGTGATTTTAGGTCTAATGCAGGGGTAGAGAACCCTGGTCCTCGAGAGACAGTGTCCTGTATGTTTCAGATGTCTGCTTGTATCAAAACACCTCCTTCAAATTAATGGTCATCATCATCATGTCATCAAGGCCTGTACAACTCTGTCAATGACACAGTCATTTGTATTGGTGTGTTGAAGCAGGGAAACATTTAAAACATGCAGAACAGCAGCTCTTGAAGACTAGGATTACCCACCCCTGCTCCAGCGGGTTAAATGTTCAACTTTACAGCAGAGATAAACATATTTATAGTCTGGTATGAACAATTCTTGGTCTCTATAGATTTCACATCCATGACAACTGTACGGGGAGATTTGTATGTACTTCATCACACTGAATTTATTTCTTAGTTTCATTTAATTAGGGAATGTTAATCACTTTTGCAACTTAGTGAGCAGCAAGTAATATCAGTTTCTTGCTTTCATCTTCTATGTGGATTGTTAAAAGCCATTAATCTCTCCTTTTATGATTCTTTCTTGGAGTAGTAACTAAAAAACACAAACAGATTTTTTTTTTAACGTGGGAACCATGATCAACAACAAATCTGAAGGATGTAAGTCTAAAGGATCTCCTGAAGAGGTCTGAAGGATCTTTTGTTTGTTACAGTTGCCTGAAGAATCTGCTGTACTGGTCTGAAGGATGTCCTCTAGTGGTCCCTCTGTTGTAAAGACGATGTTCAGGGTTGTCCATGATCTTCTTAATTTTATGAAGTATCCTCCTTCACACAAAAATCTCCAACATGTCCAGAATAGTCTCCAGAACAGAACCACTCTTCAGTTTACTCTGTTTCTTCAAGTCACTGGCCCTGATGCTGCTCCCCCAACAGATGATGGCAGATATGATTGAACTCTTCACAACAGACTTATAGAAGGTATTCAACATCTTGCTGCAAATACTGAAGGACCTAACTTTCCTTAAGAAATAAAAGTCTGCTATGTTCCTTCTTATAAACAGCATCAATGTTTAGTCACCTAAGATGTCAAGTTGACTCAAAAAAGTGAAGCTCCAAGTCCTGGATATTGAGTTGGTTTTGGAGCCATTCCCTAATGGTCTTGAGAGGAACTTATACAGCGAAAACCAGAGGTTGCCCCATAATTACAATTGAATTGAATTCGAGTGAATTGGATGAACCCTGATT
>JAOWBL010000002.1:1638210-1658139 GCA_028564865.1 Zenarchopterus dispar
CTTAAAAGTTGGGTGACTAAGACTCAACCTTCCCCTGATGATTCTGTAGTTGTGAAATCAGCCACAGAGCCCCCTGCAGTCCAATGGTGGTTATTGCAGTTCTGAGATCTGTCCTGGTTCTGGAACACTTGTGCTTTCTGAGAGTTTGAGATTGAAACTATTTATGGAAAAAAAAAACTGAAGTTGCCAGATCTGAGTTTCCAGCTCAAATGCAACGTAAAACCAGCTCAAACCAAAACCTCTCGTTAAACTAGTGTTTCTAAATCATAAATCTGTGACATGGGTGATCAAGAATACACCATAAATATGCACAAAGCCTCACAACTGCACTAAACATACAAAGAAGAAAGGTAACACAAACAGGATCCCCTAAAGAGTTAAAACAAAATGCCAACACAGATGGTCTTCTGGATCACTGGAGCAACCATGTGAAGTTCTCCAATACCAAGACGAAGCATAAGCTGCCACACATCTGACTTCAGGTTCTGCAGCGAGTCTCATGAGATACAAATTCAATTCAGCTTTACATACATAATGTGAAATCAAAACAAATGTCATCTCAGGACACTTCGTGTTCCAATTAGGAGACCAATAAGATCATTATTGCTTCGCTGAAGAAACCTGACAGAACCAGTTCAGTTCATAACAGTTTTACCAAATCTGGTTTGCACCCCGTGACCCAGAAATGGAACAACGGGTTTAGAAAATGGATGGATGGATGGTTTGTATATTGAAAGCATCAAGTGATCTAAATCAGTTCCAAATACATTCAAATATATCAAGGAAGTTTGGTAGTGGTCAACTTGATTGCTTTTACTGTCCAGTCAGTTTAATGAAAGCAAAATCAAAACGCTGTCAAGTTTCAGTAACATACATTGCTGAACAAAGTACAGTGGCTTGTAAATTTGGTCTGCAGGGGTAGGGAACCCTGGTG
Source organism: Zenarchopterus dispar (assembly GCA_028564865.1). Taxonomy (NCBI): domain Eukaryota; kingdom Metazoa; phylum Chordata; class Actinopteri; order Beloniformes; family Zenarchopteridae; genus Zenarchopterus; species Zenarchopterus dispar. The sequence continues at coordinate 1,639,145 of JAOWBL010000002.1, forward strand.
CTGGAGAGCCAAAGTCCTGCATGTTTCCCCGCTTCAGCACACCGGATTCTCATTAATGGTCATTAAGAGGTTGTCATCCAGGTCTGAACAAGTCTGTCAATGACAGTCATTTGTGCCATGATGTGAAGAACCAGGGAAACATCAAAAACCTGCAGGACACCAGCCTTCGAGGACCAGGGTTCCCTACCCCTCAGTCTATATAATGGAAAAGGCATCCTTTTAACCCTTTTTGTGCTGGCAATTAAACATGATTTAATGGAATGTAAAATGAATGTAGGGTGTATTTTCTCAAATAAAAGACAAAAAAACGATTTCACATTAAAACAGGGAGAGTTAAAAACCTGAACGAGACAAAAGTAGAAGAGGGATATTGTGGGAAATTACTACAATATATATATATTTTTCTGTATCGCTACTGTTGTTTCACATGGCTTTTTTTGTTTGCTTGATTATTTTTGTTTAGTTTTAGTTAGTTTAACAAATGCATCAGTAGTTTTAGTTAGTTTAATTTTAGTCTTAGTTTTAGTTTGAGATGTTAACTTACAGATAAACAAAAAAACTAGAATTATAGAAAGTCAACAATGCCATAAAGCAACAAAAATCATGTATTCTTTCTTATAAGTAATAAGAATTAGAACAAAAAGACTGAATAATTAGAAATGTGAAGCTGAAAACATTAAAATAAGGCATGAAATGAAAACAATGAATTTCAGTTAGTTTTGCATTGTTGATCTTAGGTTAATTTTAGTTTTATTAAAAAAAACTTTATTTTTTATTTTTATTTCACTTAACTGGATTATTTTTTTCACTGTTAGTTACAACTTTAGTCTTAGTTTTCGTTAATTATAACAACTCTGTAAGCATCTGATAGTTGGCTGCCACCCACCAATAAAACCCTAAGAACCAGAAGCTCCGCCTCCAGCCAGTAGGTGGCGGTAACAACGCGCTGAGCCGATAGGGAAGCCCCGCCTCTAACCAGTAGGGGGCGGTAACGGCGCGCTGAGCCGGGTTGAGTCGGTAGAAGGAGAAGCTGTGGTGTGTCCGATGCTGGTGTGAGTTAGCAGGACGAAAGAGCAGAAAAAGAGTTGAAATCGCCGCCGTTAATGCTGAAGTGAACCGGAACCGAGCAGAAGTCATCGAGGACCATGTTCAGGGTGTGTCTGAGAGGCGCCAAGGCCACAGCCCGGGTAAGTGTCCTCTGTGGACGCCGTGTCATTCAGTGACCCGCAGCTCCGCTCAAGGTGGCAGTTAACGGGGATCCGACCGGACCTGGTGACGCTAATCCCGCCCTGACGACGCTGTCCCGGCCGGAGCGTCCCGGAGAGAGGCCGGGTTGGACCGGGCGGGTCAGGACGGGCGTTTTCGGGTGTCAAAACACTGCGTCACTTAAGCTGCTTCTCCACCGCGGGAACCAGGAGCCGATCAGGGTTCCTGGAGGAACGTCCAGTTCCACCACCAGAACTTCTGACATGACCCAGAACCGTGGGGGCGGGGCTTACAGTATTGGACTTGTATGGTCATTTTTGTATTCATCTCTATTTATCCATAAGTCTGGCTTTGACTCATCAACCATCCATCCACTGATGTCATGTTTCCTCAGTTTCAGTTCAAATCTAATAAATTTAAGTTTCATCACAAGTCAGCATATTCATATTTACTCTTATTTAGGCTCAATCAGTTGAAAAATGTGTCAGATGTAATTAAAAATGAGAGAATTTCTGACACCAAAAGGCAAAATGTAGAGATTGTTTGTACTTTGTGGTTCTTGGATCAGGTTGTCTTCATTACTTTGGCATGAATGTTAATGTAATCTTCATCTAAGTCACAAGGAGGAAAAAACGACATGTTAAAGCTGATAACACACAGACTATTGTCATTTCTGTCTTTGCCAACTTTTACCTCCAACAATGAATGTTTAATAGGTGCGCTCAACTGTTTTGTTTCTTTTCTTCTTTTTATCCTCTTTTTTTAACCTGTGGGAGGCAGAGATGCTATAAATAGTGGTGGAGTATTACCTGGAAAAGAGGAACATCCTTTCTTGCTGGAAATGAAAAGTAGCGTGGCTCTGAAGCCAGACTTGGCTTTGGGTATCAGCTGACACCGAGTACCAACTAAACCTCATGTTAGATTGGTGTGATGTTCATGTTAGATGTGACTGGAGCTCTCAGAATGGATTATAGATGTGGGTCAAAACCTTTAAAAACATTATTTCTGTTTTGTTTTTACTAAAATCTTGGAAATTTACCTCCATTTGTGATTTCAAGTCTCAAAGACAGTTCAGGAGAGCTTGAAAAGAAGACTGGCTATTGGTGTGTGGGGCAGATAGATGCCTGCAAAACAATGAAAAAATTTGTTTTGTTTGTTTGTTTGTTTTTTATGATGGCTTCCACAAGAAGTGTTTTATAATGAAAAGATGATTTGGGCCTGAGGAACCCCAAAACTGCTTGGAGACACAGTTGAGCACCACTGGCGTGACTAAACAGAGAAAACCCTCTTTAACTGGTTCATTCAGAACAAAGGGTATACTTTACCTTTGATGACACCATTCAAGTCAAGACATGAGAGTGTGATATCATGGCCTACTGGGGTTGAAGGCAGCAGTCAGGTCCAGCTGAACCAGGCCAACCAACAGCGCCAGAATGAGCAGTTGAAAGCAGGTCATTGAATGTTTGTTATGATGTACTTTGATGATAACTTCTTTTTTGTCTTCCCATATATTCGTTTCTGTAGAAAAACTGTGGGAGAACTCCTCTAACCAACCTTCAACACTGCAGACAGTACACCACAGGAGAGAGCAGGTAACACTCAACAAACAGACCTGTGAGCATTTCAGATGAGATTTTCTGAGGACCAACCATGGTCTCTTCTGTTCTCCATTCCAGTGGTGCTGCTAGATTGGTCACTGCCGGCTTGTTGACAGTGGGTGGAGGTGTCGGAGGAACCATACTCTGCGCCAAATGGGACCATAAGTTCAGAGCAGCGGTGGAAAAGAACGTACCATATTCAGATTGGCTGTTGGGTCTGGCCCTGGGACCTCCTCTGGACACTGGCTTCCCGATTAAGAAACAGGTCAGGGTGACAGCTGAAAGCCTCTCCTGTTTAGAGCTGGTTGAAGGTGCAGTAGATTCACCACCTCTGGCTGAAGACACAGGTTGTTGGTGTATTTTAACTGGTTTTGGCCAAAATATGAAATATGTCTTTACAAAGCTTCAACAAGGTATACTTTAGTAATGACTGAATGACTGACGCCTTTCTCAGAACATAAGCTCTTCAGGACAGCCCATTTGAAGGAATATTTGGAATACAAAAATATTTAAATCATCTAGGTGTTTTAAACATAGGCTGAATAAAGAGAGAGGGATAAAACCTTCTGTGATGTCAGCCAGAGTTTTCTCAAATGGCTTTGAAGGTCTTTTTCAGATCTCCGGTGGACATTGTCTTAGCAGGAGCCAGCTCTGCACAAAAATGGACAAACGAGCAGAACGACCAAGACTGGTAGTCAGAATACGCCAGCTTCAGCTTTGTTTCCACAAGATATCTATTTTAGCCTAGCTTCTGGCCTGGAAGGTTGCTGAGGTTGGCCTGTAAGCTGGCTCTCCAGCCAAAATCCACGAGCCTGTCAGTGGTGTTTGATAGCACCAGCTAGCATCTAGTCGCTTTAGCTGGCTGCGAGCCACCTTCACTCTAGAGTAGGGGTCTACCCTGATACAAATAACTGTGTTAGTAGCAGACTTCTGCAGACCTTGATGACATACTGATGATGACCTTTAGTTAGAATCAGGTGTGTCAAAGCAGGGAGACATCTAAAACATACAGGACACCAGCCCTCAAGGACCAGGATTGCCCACCCCTCCTCTAGAACCTTTCCAGACCAGCATAGAACCCTTCTAGCGACCCCCCCCCAGAACCACTCCTAGCACCTTCTACAGTTAACATGACAAGAATACATATTATCTTTAAAGAAATTATTCTGTTAGGTCTTCACTCACAGTTCAGAAGGTCAGGTTCACCAGAAATGTCAAGTAGCTAAAGTCATGGCAGTTATCTGTTTGACATTGACATTAGGAATAAAATATCGACATTGTTTTTGTGATTCTTCAGAGTCGTAATTGAAATCATGAGTAAAACCCGGTGAATAACAGTTTAAGAGCCACGTCACGAGTTATAAATAAAGTACTGGATTTTTGTCATTTTACTTTATGTGGTACATAAAAGTTCCTCTGTGTACTTGTCATGTGAAATCTAACGATGGAGACCAAAATTGTTGGGTTTTTTTCTGTTGTTGTTGATTTGAACCAGACTGTAAACATGTTTATTTCTGCTGTAAAGTTGAACATTTTAACATGGAGGTCAATGGAGATTAACTCACTGCTGCCACATCAGAAAGCATCCAGTCATTTCTTTGTTCTGATTGGGTAATGCATAAAGAGATGTGAATTTCTGAACCACTCATTGATCCTCTTGTCTGTGAAGAATCTATAGGGTAGTCAGTCATCCAAATATTAATACATTTATATCAAATAACAGCAGTTCTGTAGTTTGATTCCTGACAAACCTCAATGGCACAGGTATGATAAATGTAGTAAAAGTCCTTCTAAACTTTCGTTTTCACAAACTTCTCAGTAATAGTCTACACCCTCCTGCAGAAATCCATCAAGATTTGATGTTGGATTGAAACAAGCTAGAAAAATGCCAGTGGGAAGCAGGTTTAATGAAGCCCTGTACATCCTGATGAACGACGGTTACTTTTCAGGGGGAGGGGACCCAGCCACCCTCGATGATTGAAAAACAAGTGAAGGCACCCAAAACTAAAACAAGTAAAGTGAAGGAATCAACAGAGAGTCCAGCCAAAGAGTCCGGTCCGGTTCCACCACAGAGCTTACAGGGTAAGTTGCTCTTTGGAAACCAGAACTTCTGTACTGGAAACTTCAGGTGGAAAACCTAATTTTTATGTGTTAATTTAATTTGATGGATTTATTTATTGATTGAATTTGAGGCCGTAAGGGCATGTAATTTTAATGATTTGATGCGTACCTCTGACTCTACTTCTGTATCTCACTCTTGGATTGGATTTCTTTGCATTGACCAAACTATAATTCTAACAGTACAAGTTTAAAACTGTAACTGTCTAATATTTTTTATTCAAATGTATCAAACGTTAGTTGCTTGTTTTTGCACTTTCATTTAAAATGAAAGTGCTTTTTGTCTGTTTCCTTTGTTTTTCTTTTTTTGTTTGTTTGTTTGTTTGCATCTTCAGAAATCTACCAGGGTAAGCTGTCTCCTATCATAGTCCAGCTTCTGTGTAGCTTTGAATAGCGTATAAAAGAAACACTAAAGGGCAACAAACAAAGGTGTACCTAAAATGTTTTATAAAGCTAATATTTTTAACATTGAGGCCTGGTATCTCATCCTTCCTCATGATACAGCCAAAGGTCTAAAGCTCTCATCTTCCCAACACAAAGAGCAACCTCTTTCTTGTTAGGATGGAAAGCCAAGATGCCATTGTTGACTGGTGTCTGTTGCCCTTTGGTCTCTTTAGGTGTTAAGCTGAAATGAAATGAAATAAAGTAAACTAATTGGTAATTGATCACGTGGTTGGTTGAAGTCTGTGTTTCAGCATATGCAAAACAAATGTCAACCCAAGATATTTCATGTTTAAGGGTTACCATGGAAACCATCATAAACACTACAATGTATGGATATATTTACTCATGATGCTTAAATTATTATTGTGGAAAAGAGAATCCTTATTTTAACCGTGCCCAGAGAAATCTTTAGACTGAGAGACATCTGGGAGAGTCTATCGCCATGGAAACATTGATTGTACTAACTGAGGAGTACCACAAGTCTCTGTATGAGGACCTTAATTCTACATGCTTACACTGAACTTCATCTGGTGTTAATTGATGCAAATATCTGTTTATATGCAGATGATACTCTTCATTTATGTTCCAAATCTGTATTCCAGGTCTGTGCTGAAATTATTGGGTAACTTAATACAAGGAAGAATGGGACAAAATATAAATAAAGTAAATGAGAAGACGTTCATGAGATAAACTGTGAATTATCTTGGGTTCATGCTGCCTGCAAAGAGTTTGGTCATACTAAATGGACTGTTAATGGCTTTTTCCAAAATGTCCCAACTTTGTCTGATTGGGTTTATTGGGGGAACTCTTAACTCTGAACAAAACTGCAGACTGGAAAAGAGGTTATCCTGTTAACTTTGAATTAAACTCTTTATATTTGACCTTCTAATTCATCATACTTTGTTCACTACTTTCAGTAACCCATTTCACCCTTTCTGTGGCAGTCAAAAAAATACTCAGAAGTTTTTAAATTTCAACTCTAGAGGGTTATTGGAGAATATTTAAAGGGTGCTAATAACTGTGTAACTTATTTTTGTAATAACCCCAGAATGTAGTTTTACTGAAGTTATCAAACATGGTCACTTAAAAAAGTTAAATTCAAAAATGCATAACCAGAGGAAAGCATAGATAATATGTAGGATTGTCCTGCAATGACTACATTTACACAACAGACTGGTAGTGACCACTAATTTTGGCGTTGATGTAAACTTTTAATTCAGGCATTCAGAGCTCAGCTGGGACACATCATTGAGTATTTCGTCTGTGATTAAGGGTTCATAAAAGATCAGTGTGTGAACATGCAACCATATAAATTCCCCCTCCGGTTTCCTGACCAGAGGCTTCAGCCGAGGCCACCCAGATCATCTCAGCCATCAGCGAGGTCCAGTCAGTTCCAGCTCCATGTGACACGGAGGCGGCAGCAGTCAAAGGTAAACCCTCACCTACGACGTCAGCAGCCTGAAATCACTCGTGCTCTCATTTATCCTCTGAGCTCTTATTCGTGTAGAAAACCAATTCCGAACTTTCACCAAGACATAAAAACTGGCAATAAGTTAAAGTTCTACAGATGTTTAACAACAGGACATATTACCAAGGGAAACACACAGATTTTGCTAAAACTCCCATTAAACAAAAAAGGGTTTTCTTGTACTTCACTTTTTTTTTTCTAATCAAACAGAAAAACATCCCGACTGTCTTTTCTGTAGTAATTGTCTCCTTGGTGACGATGTAGCAGTCTATCAGAGGAGGTCCTGCCTCACATATCTCATCTAAAGTTGTAGAGCTGTCCTAAAGCCAGGCAGCGATTGGTTGTCCTTCAGTGATGAAGGATGGGGGTTGGAAAGAAACATCCATGTCTTCAGTTTTTCCAAAATGTTTAAACTGCACACAAGTCCAAACAAAGAAGTGTATCAGTGAACTCAGAGTTTAGGTGTTTTCTGTGGTCCTTCCTACGAGATAAAACCCTGATATGTTTATTTATGTTCCTGCCTATTCTTTTCCAGAAGAATGCAAAGAATGCCATGACCACACTGTTACCACGGAGACGGCAGCTGTTCACGCGTCAGAGACACCTGGAGCAGCAGAACCGCTGAAAGAGCGCCCAGGAGAAGAGGTGGCTGCTCGACTGGCCCAACAAGACCAGAATGAGCAGGAAGTTCTAGCATGTAAGTTCTTAACAACACACACATTTATGATCCATCAGGTTTCTGCTGCCTGAGACGTTCACCTAGCAGGTCAACATCATCTTCCTGACGTGTTTCTGGCTCTTTAATGCTTCTGTCTGGATGGAGGCTGTGATGGTTGGGAGTCTCTGTCCTTCCTTTTACCTGGCATGGAGTCTACAGCGTTTCCATGAGGAAATCTGAATCTGATACATGAAGTTCCAGTTACACTCAGACTACCGACACTACGCTCATGAAACTGCGCTGTTACTGTGACATACATGTTACATACGTGACATGCTGTGGTATGGAAAACAAGTGACTTTAATGCAACAGTTTAACCCTTTCTGACCCACCAGAGAACACGTCTCAGCACATCTTCACACATGCTTAAAAACCGATGGCGATACACAAATAGAAGCGCAGGCATTCCCAACGGTACTGAGAAATTAACCCAGTCTGCTCTTCAGAATCCCTACTGAGTCTGAAGGTCTCTGATGGTTCTGGTCTGTGACTCCCCTGGTCTCTGATGGTTTTGGTCTGTGATGATCTCTGATGGTTCTGGTTCTGATGTTTTGAAGCGGTTTCCACCCGTCTGGAGGACTCTCTGGCGAACTCTGCTAAGGCTGCATTGGAGGCGATCGGAGCTCAAGAAGCCGCCCTGCAAGCCATCAGCCATCATATCCAGAAACTGAAAGAGGCTATGGATTCAGAGGTAAAGCATTCTGGGAAAAATGTGACTATGTTTACATGTTGGAACAGTTTCTTCGGCAGGATTCATAAATAAACTTCTGGTGATCTGGTTATCCTGAGCCTTGTAAAAACTGAACAATAAGACCTAAATGATATATTAGAAAGGGTTTGAAGAGATTCAGAGCTTTGTTTCTGAACCTCTGATACAAGCAAGCTGGCCTGGCATTCATAAAATCAGATAGGATGAACTATTATGTTTTTGTACAAGATATAATATAAATGAGAAACGGTTTTGTTTCATAGGAAAAAGGTTTTGTCTGATGAAGATGTCATTTTGGCCCACCATACAGTTGGTAAGAAAAAATTTAGCTTCCCGGCCCCTGGTCTGGAGATGCGTAGAAACACCCTGGGTCGCTAGTTTCAGCCCTGTCAAAGCTTGTTGCTGGCTCGTGGTCCAGTTCAACATGGAAGGTGGTGAAATGATCTGAAGCAAACATCACTTGACTTCCAGTTGCTACAAGAAATAGGAGCTGATGGTCTAGTGTGGTCTTCATTTCATTTCAATTCAGCTTTATTTATAAAGGGACAAATCACAACAAATGTCATCTCAAGACACTTCAACAATCCAGTTGAACTCGTTCCAAATTAGTCAAATTAACACAAAGCTAATAAAATGATAATGATTATTGTTTTGCTAAGGAAACCAACAGATTGCATCAAGACTTTTCTTGGATACAACCCTCCGTCCTGAACAAGCACCAGGCAACTGTGGAAAGAAAAACTCCCCTTTAACAGGAAGAAAACTCTGACAGAACCAGACTCAGAAAGGACGAGGATTCCACCTGTTGAAGTTTGGTTTTATATGCAGCCAATAAAGAGAAGATAAAACTGGAGAAATATGATCTCTCCTGCTGGTTCCCAGCTCCAGCACACCTGGTTGAAATTAAGGCCTCTTTGACAGACTTGTGCAGAACTTGATGCCAAGCCAAAGATGTGACTGGTGTTAGCAAAGGAAAACACCTAAAACAGGCGGGACAGCGGTACTGGAGGACTGGAACTAAGAAACGCTGAACTAGGGGCGTTCCAGTTGGTGTCTTCTGGATGAACAGATATCTGCTCAGCTAAGCTTCAACCCTGAACCTTTCCAGACCAGCCCAGACCTGGTCTCAGAGTGCACAACACGATATGTTATCTTTACGATCAGAATGATTATTCAATGAGGTCTACGTTCGCAGCTCAGAAGTCAAGACCATGCTAATCACTAAGACCACTCAGCAGCAGTCAAGAACTTCCCAAAGATCCAGTACCTGGTTGGAAAATTTGAACACATACAACATTCAAGGCTCTCCCAACCTCTCCATTGACCTCCAGTCAGTCCTCTAAAGCTCGTCTATCTGAGTTGTAGTGCACAAGGACGTTATGTTACCATGGAAACACAAGACGTCAGAGAAGTGATACCTGACAGTAAATTGGTAATGGGACAGATGGAAGTTAATTAGTTTTATATTACTAAATGGTATCTGCATGTGCCTCTACGTAAGAACTTTTTATATTTACTTGGACTTGGTAAACGTGTTGTCATTGAACATTTACGTGGACATCAGAGCCGGAGAGCGCCTGATAATGACACAAAGGCGTTTATTTTGATATTGCAACCAGATCACCTTAGTAGAGGAAATTATACCAACACATACAAATAATGTTTTAATAAATAAAGTGAGTGAGCTTCTCAGGATAATAAAACTAACCTTCTTAACTTAGATCTCAAGCTTCATATTTACAATATGCAGTTTTTACTGTACACCTTATGGTAAACACCTAATCTGCTCCTAAATGCCAGAAATAAACCAGAGACAAACAAAAATCAGATGATTATCTTTCAAGAAGAAATAACTGCAAATTCCACAAACCCCTGAAAACCTTTCAAGTCCTTCAGCTTCCTCACCGCTGAAACGCCACTCCAACATTCAGCTGAGTTCTATTTCTGCATGATCAATTTCTTTTTATTTGCTTCTCTGCAATAGTCTTCTTTTGTTTACTTTGTTTACATGTAAACAGTAACTGCCAAAGAAGAAAACGGCAGCTTTGTTGCATTGTTAGTTTGTCTGCCATTTCAATAAATCTCTTATAACCACACATCTAGTTATCAAACGGTTCCCATTAATGTTGACATGATGCACAGGATTAGAGGGGAGGTCCACTCTGTGTCTGACATGTGGCAAACACACCAGAACTTTGTCGAGAAGTGTCTCCCTGTTCTGCTATCAGTCAACTAAATGTTTTACTTTTTCCAAAGCAGCTCTTTTAACTTGCAGCGCAGCCGTTTTGTGATTATGGTTTGTGTTGAACTCAGGTTCTGTCTGAGGAGAAGTCGGGCCAGTGGAAGGATCTGGAAGCTGCTCTGGCGGACAGAACCAGCTCTGGAAATGATGCCAGAACCGCTCTGTTGAAAGCCAAGTAAGACACACGTGGGTCTTCAGTGGATTTTATTTCCATTTTCTGGTAGTCTGCTGAGCTGAATCAGAAAGGCCTGTGTCATGTCATTAATGTTGTTTTATTTATTCTGTAAACACAGAAGAGCCTCTGGTCCTCATCAAGCCTCAGCATAACATATTAGAAAGTCATAATTTACTAAACCAAGTCAACAGGCAGAAACTGTGTTTTTTAAAAAAACTCTTACAGTGGAGGGTAAGCTGCAGCTAATCGTCATTGATGAACTCATCATCAGCTGGTCTGCAGAGCATTCGAGAGCCGTTACCACAAAATCATGCACAGACACTGAGGGGGGAGACGCACGCAGACTCTAAAGCAAAATCTGTAATGAATGAATACAAAACAATCATTTTACGTTCAGCATTTATGGCTTGGTTTAGTCTCTAGTAAATGAAGGTGTGCTGATAAAACCTTCCAAGAACATGAGACCAACATTGTCAAGGACACACATCGGCTGCTGGCCTGACCTCAGAGGCCTGAGATACACAACTACATGAAGTTTAATCTTTCAGAAACACCCTGGATGAGCCAGCACACTCAACACACATTGAGAGCTTTAATCAAACGGTTTTATGGTCTGGCAGCCACCCAGATACCAAACATTCATGCTCAAGTATTAAGAGTCCATTTTCTATAATATGTCCCCTTTAACACACTGCCAAGAAGAAAAGAGATCAGCAGTGGTCATTAAGACACAGCTGTTGCTGCACATCTATCTGGGAAGGGTTATGAAACCATTTCTGAACAGTCTAGAGTTCATCATTCGACTGTGAGAAAGATTATTCACACCTTCAGATCCTTTAAGGACCAGGGAAGTTTGAGTTTGTCCTGATACTTAAACTCTCACAAGACTCTGAAGTAGATGGTCATGTGGTCGATCAGTCGTGTTCTTCCTTCTCTGGATTTCTGCAGCAAAGCTTTGGAGAGTCTCCGGTCAGAGATCGACATCTCTAAAGATCTGAAGATCGCTGCTGCACGTCCGATCATTCTAGCAGCAGAGGAGAATCTGCACAAAATGGTGGTGGACTTGGACAAAGTGGTGGCAAAGGTCAGATCACCACACCATTCCAACTCACCATTGTTGAACCCAAATCTGCATTTAAAATTGTGTTTTAGAGGGAAACTGAAAAAATCTGGTGAATATTAGGCATTTTCTCAGTATTTGGCTTTAGTACTTGTGAGCTTTCGTTCAGAATAATGTCAGGAGAACGGTATAAACGAGGTTTGTTTTTTATAGTAATTCATACTCAGGAGGTTAACATGCAACAACAGAGATTAAAACAACAAACACCTTGATCCCAGAACTTCATGTTGCCACGAAATGTTCTTCAGATTACTTTCTCGTGGTTGATCTCTCTGGATCGTGTACGTCCTCGTAGGCTCAGTCAGCAGAGTCAGAAGCAAAGATCTTCTCCCAGTACAGCAGTGAATGAAACCAAGCAGCAGTTTCAGGTTGTTGTTGTTCAGTTTTCAGGCCCATAATTCATGTATCTGTGTAAGTACTGTAAAGATGTCTCCAATGTTGATGTTTTTTATGACAGCACTTTCATATGATTTAGTTTACAGCTGAAAGAAAACTCAAGAGTTTTATTTCACCTTCAAAAAGAGAGAGAAGGAAAAAAACCCTACAAACTTGTTCAGTTTTGACTGGTAATGTCTGTGAAGCAGCAGATCTGGACTTCCTCCTGATCTCTGAGATCTCCAGGCAAATGAGGCTTATTTTCATATTTGCACAGCTCAGATACTGACAGCGTTTAAGGTGTGGAGGCACATTTAAGCACACTCAACCAACATGGAGACAGAAGTTGAATAGAAATGGGAGTTAAGTTTACCAGTCTACTTTCTTCGTGGTTGATCTCTCTGGATCGTGTACGTCCTCGTAGGTTCAGTCAGCAGAGTCAGAAGCAAAGATCGTCTCCCAGTACAGTGAATTGGTGAATGAAGCCAAGCAGCAGTTTCAGAGGGAAGTGAGCAGCCTGACTCCAGAGATCCAGGCCAACTGGAAAGGTCTCAGTAAGTCTACACACACGTTTCCACGCGGGTTTATACCAGAATAAATCCTGGTGAGGTATCAGGGACCAGAACACATTCATTCTGTAGCTTATAATCCCAACATTGGTGACTCATCTGGATAAAATGTTCTCTGGTTCCACCCTCACCCCAACCACCACCAACACTTAGTCTAAAAAAAGAACATCTTTCCTCTCAACAGATCTTAGAAATGTTTTGTATCCAGGAAAACTTCTGTTTTTTTTTCCCGGTGGTAGCTGAACTCATAGATACTATAGTTCCCATTAAACATTCACACAACTATCTCTCACTGGACCTTATGAGAATAAAGTCATCATTTTATCAGAAAGATAGTCAGACTTTTTAGAGATAAATAGAGTTGCTGTTTAATCAGCTGCTTGTGGAGTCCAACAGATTAACCAAGACCTGGAGGACTTCTTCAGCTTGACAGCTCCCTTGACACAAGGTGTCCACCACCAAGTTTGAGGGCTACTGCCACGGCAGGTACTGGCAACCCTACAACCACAACTCTGGTCAGCTGCATCAACAATGGACGCAACTTGGTGCCCCCCTTCTTTCCTGAGAGGTGGTTGAAGTTCTGTCGGAGGTTGGAACGGAAGGTCTGCTAGACCTTCCCAGCAGACCCTCATTATACGTTTGGGCCTGCTGCATCTGTCCAGCATCCTCCCGCCGTCGCCAACTCACCCTAGGGGAGTGACCAGTTGGTGGCGGTGCCCCTCTCTTCACCCAAATGTCCAGAACATATGACTGCAAATCTGATGCTACTGTTATAAAATCAATCGCTGAACTACAACCCAGGGTGTCCTGGTGCCACGTGCACTTATGGACACCATTTTATTAGAACATGGTGTTCGTTATGGATAAAACATGACTTGAACAGAAGTCCAACAAGAGTCCAACCTAGAGTTGGGTACATAAGCACAAACAACAGTTAGAACCCATTGCCCCAACCCGGAGGCACAGAGAAGCTAGCCTCCCGTCTACTGGAAAGAATCCCAACCTACTGGGCCCCAGAAAACAAGTAATACCACTCCCGCTCACCGCCTTTTACCGTGGGCACTTCCATAATGAAACAAGGACCATCTCTATCAAGAAGATCGTTTCAGGAATCAGTGCCGCACATTAAGGTGAGCCCAACTATATCTAGCCAGTGCATCAACAGCCCCTACAAGCTTTGGTTTCTCCCTCATAGAGAGGTGACATCCCATGTCCCTAGAGTCAGCTTCCATGGCCAAGGATTAGGGCGCCAAGGCCAGTGCCTTCAACTGCCACTGGTTTTGTACAGCACACAACTCGTACAGTCCCTCCTACAGGCGGTGGGCTTACATAAACATTTGCGCTTTGCCTAGCTGGTTTGGCCACAAGGCGCTTGGGCATAAGTCCCTTCCCAGGCCTGGTTGCAGGGTGGAATGCCACTAACCCATCCCCAGTGGAGGGACATATGTTTGATTTTTTTTTTAAATTTAATTCTTCTTTCCCCCCTCCCATATAAGCCACTGTGAATTGTGTGTGTGAGAGAGAAAAAAAAATCATCAACCAAACAGTAATTTAGTGTGTTTGTGTTTAAGCTGGTAAACTGTCAGCAGACGATCTGAATGCCCTGATCGCCCACGCGCACCGCCGCATCGACCAGCTGAACCGAGAGCTGGCTGAGCAGAGAGTCAGAGAGCAGATCCACATCGATTCGGCTCTGGAGCAGCAGAAGAAGGAGGACCAGAAGTCTCTGAACAACGCCGTCAACACTGCTCTGCAGCACGTGAAAGAGGAGGCCCGGCTGGAGAAGGAGAGAAAGGTACCACAAACATGGAGGCGTGACATTTACCCACCTTTTTCTATTCATTCATGGTTTAGATTTGACTTCGGAGCCACTAAGATGTAACAGGACTATTTTAGGACCTGGACACCTGTCAGTCACTGAGTGGACCATGAGCTTCTCTGTACCAGAGTATTCTAGAGACAAATGTGAAGATTTAACATAACATGACTGCACTAGTAAATTACTCTGAGTTACTCTTGGATTTAAGCTTTTATTGAACTCATAGTGAAAACCAGATCTTCTCTGGACAGCTCAGGGTCTCAGTTGTCATGTTCCTTCATCTAAACCAGGGGTCTCGAACTCCGGTCCTCGAGGGCTACAGTCCTGTATGTTTTAGATGTTTCCCTTCTTCAGCACACCGTGATACAAACGACTGTGCCACTAACAGAGTTGTTCAGACCTTGATGACAAGCTAATGACAACCATTAATTAGAACCAGGTGTGTTGCTGCAAGGATATATAAAAAACATGCAGGACTGTGGCCCTCGAGGACTGGAGTTTGAGACCCCTGATCTAAACACTCTAAATATCTCTGTTTCTGTAGCTCGCTGAGTTAAGGGAAGTGATGGAGGCCGAAATGAGGACTCAGCTTCGCCGACAGGCAGCCGCCCACACCGACCACGTTCGAGAAGTCCTCAAAGTCCAGGACGAGGAGCTCAGAGCTGAGGCTGAGCAGGTCTGTAAACTGGACCACACAGGTCCTCACTAGGACATGCTGGGACATGGAGGTCCAGGCTAGGCTACTCTGAGCTCTGTAGGGCCGACACAGTCGAATGCTGAGTAGGTGAAGATTTGAATGACCTGCCAGTTCTCCTAAACTTTACCAATGATTGATTTATTTCCCAGTGGATTTGCCTAGTATTTACTGCAATTCACCCTTTCCACGTTTTGTGTTGTTACAGCTTTATTCCAAAAATTCAGTTTTCCTCCTCACAATTCTACTCACTATACTCCTATATGCAAAGAACAAAAGTATTTTTTCTTTGTTTAAATTTTGGAAATTTATTAGAAGTAGAGAATGAAAATATAGCATGTACATGAGGATTCACAGCCTTTGCTTCGTACTTTATTGAAGCTCCTTTGGCAGCATTTCTAGCCTCAAGTCTCTCTGAGTATGATGCTGCAAGCTTGAAACACCTCATTTTGGGTAGTTTCTCCCAGTCTTCTTGGCACCACCTCTCAAGCTGGTGCTCAGCCATTTTCAGATCTCTCCAGAGATCAAGTTTGAGTCTGGGTGTGCACTTTTGGATGTTCTATTTGAAGATGAACCTTCACCCCAGTTTGAGTTGCAGAGCGTTCTGAGGCCGGTTTTCATTAAGGATGTTTTTATCGCTGTATTCATCTTTCCCTCATTTCTGACTAGTCTCCCAGTTCCTTCTGCTGAAAACCTTTTGGCAAACTCCAGGTGAACTTTTCTCTCTACACAGCCATACTGGAGCTCTGTGATAGTTACCATTGGTTTCCTGGTCATCTCCCTGACTAAGCCGCTTCCCGATCTCTCAGTTTGACCAGGCAGCTCAAGGAAGAGTCATAAAAATGTTGCCTAGGTCATGTTCCATGGATTTACGTGCAATGCCAACAAACTGTCATTTAATATCTCCCAACTACAAAATAGTGAAACTCACTTTTTTTAAAAAATATGTATATATGTTCCTCTGAATTTCCTGAAGTCAGTAGTGATTTGAAAACAATATTTCTTCACTCATTGGAGCACTTATAATTTGCACTGCAAGAGTGAGAAAAAAACATCACGCAACCTAAGTTTCGTACATATGTTATGCCCTAAAATGATTGCTTATTTCTACTCAGTTATTGATGAGAGGAGAAAAAGAGGTCACAGTGGTACTTTGAGTTACACATCAATTAGGATGAAACAAAAAAAAGTCTGTGCAGGAACAAGGGTTTGCATGGATTCATACATCTGAACATTTCTGTGTGTACGTACCTTTTGTATGAAAGCTACAGGAGAATCCTCTGCTGTCCCTTTTTAACAGAGATTTTTATGTTTTTGTTAATAACTGTCACTTTAGGGCAGAAATCTCAGAAACAGACCTAGTTAACAGGTTTTTGTTTCCAGGTCCTGAGCAGCAAGATGCTGGAGCAGGAGACCCGCTACCGTCAGCTGGCTCAGGAACAGCTGGATAATTTCACCCTGGACATGAACACGGCCTACGCCAGACTCAAGGGCATGGAGGAGGCCATCGACAGTAAGATGCACTCCATTTCACATCCACAACAACCTTATGAGGGGGTAAACTTTAGTGTGTTGTTAACCTCTGTCTTTCTGGCACATCGGTGACCTCCGTTGTTCTGGTCCATTGTTGACCTCCGTTGTCAATAACCTATGTTGTTCTGGCACATCATTGACGTACGTCATTTTGATGCCTCCTTAACCACTGTCATTGCTCTGCGTCTTTGAGCTCCGTTGTCGTTGACCTTCGTCGTTCTGGTATGAGTCACTGATCTCCGTCCATGCCCAGATCTGTTTTTTTTTTTTTTTTTCTTGTTGAATGGAGAAAAAAAACTAAATATGTGTTTTTAATCTTGAAACTGGTCCCTGAACATCTGGCTGCGGTCTCCTGCAGGTCACCTGGTGGCGGAGGACGAGGCTCGTAAAGCCCACCAGCTCTGGTTGTCAGTGGAAGCTCTCAGTTATACTCTGAAGACCGCCGGTGCAGACTCACCCACTGTGCCTCTTGAGGGCGCCGCTCAAGTTGTGCGTGACAGTTGCCATGAGGATGAATTTGCTGCAGCCCTGGCTTCGGCTCTTCCAGAAGAATCCCTGCAGCGCGGTGTGTACAGTGAGGCCTCGCTACGTGCACGCTTCAACTCGCTGCGCTCACTGGTGCGCCGGGTCGCCCTCATAGACGAGTCCCACAACTCCCTGTACCAGTACTTCCTGTCCTACCTTCAGGCCGCACTGCTATTCGAAGAGTCCCAGCAAGCCCCGCCCACTCAGCTGAGCAGCGAGGACCTGGATCCCTTCAGGCTGCTCTCCTATGCCAGTTACTGCATGGAGCACGGTGATCTGGAGCTGGCCGCCAAACTGGTGAACCAGCTTAGAGGAGAGGCCCGCAGGGTGGTGGAGGACTGGCTGATGGAGGCCAGGCTGACCCTGGAGACCCGGCAGGTGGTCAGCCTGCTGTCAGCATATGCCAATGCCGTGGGGCTGGGAACCACCCAGGCTCCGTAGGTCCGTCATCAGTTCAGACCACCACAGATTAGTTCCAGATCTCTAACAATATGCACCATCTCAGCTCAGCTTCCTTTTCCCAATGTTAAATTATCTGTCACGCTGCACCGTTGTGAATATTGTCCAATAATAATTGTTCAATAAATAATGAATAAAAACATTGTTGGTTTGGTGTCTCTCACTCTAAAAAGTGACTTAAAATGAGGAAGATGTTTCAGATGAAAGATGAGAGTTCTGGTTTGTTTGTAGATTTTTCCCTGTTCATTTTATTCAAATTCTTTCTGATGAAAACAATGCTTATTCAGTCATTTGAATTGGATGTGTTGAATCAGAGAAATGTCTAGACCAGGGGTAGGTAACCCTGGTCCTAAAGAGCTGCTGTCCTGCATGTTTTAGGTGCATGTTTTTTTCCTTGCAGGGTGCAGCCATGTTGCTTTGGAAGCGACGAAAACACGCCCACCATATGTCAGTCAAAGTTATCTTTGCTCCCTGCTCCTTCAGCCAAAACATCTGCAGTTCTCTGGAAGTACAATGCCAGATCTGACTTTATTAAACAGTGCTATCTTCCTTGACAGGACTGACATAACTGGGAATAAAATAATAAAAGCATGTGCAGCCTCCTACAAAATGTAACTACCTGCTGGAAGATTTCACAAGGATTTACAAGAATAAATTGGAATAAAATCTGATTTATTGAAAATAAAACTGCCTTATCAACAGAGTAAAGGAAGTTTATTTGAAAATATTACATCAAATATCTCCAGTTAAGAGAATTATATGCAGATTTATCAAATATTCCTGTATGTGCTGTGATTCTGAGGAAGAAACTGACTTATTTGTAAACTGTATGTGTACTAACATGTTTGATTAACACTTCTACATTAAGAATAATACATTTTTTATAAGCACCTTTCAGTGCCCTCAAGGTCATTGTACATAAGACAAAAATAGAAAAAACAAAATGTTTAGATATAAAAAGAGCACAGTAAAACAATAACAATAGGTGGAAAACTTTTTAAAACATCAAACTTCTAGACAGAGATATTCAGAGATATGTTATAAAGACAGTGAAAAGAACAAAGACTTCCCTGTTCTTGTTGAAATGATTTTATGATAATTCCTCATTCATAAAAAGAGATGGGGAGATCCATCACCATAGCAAAGAAGAAGTGGTTCATAGCTGATCGTTGGTGCAGTCCCACCTCCGGCTTGAACTCCTTTGTCACACCTCACCACCATCT
>JAOWBL010000002.1:1658239-1679419 GCA_028564865.1 Zenarchopterus dispar
TGTATATATATATATATATATATATATATATATATATATATATATATATTATATAGAGTAATAGGCAAACCCATTGGTGTATGTTCCGATTTGAAACAACATGCTTGGTTTAGTCAATTTGGCCCTGTGAGTATTGGGAAAACCTGACATTGGTTAAAATTGTACCATCAAACCTGCTAACTGTATTGATTTCACTTAGTAAAGTACCTGAAATACAGTTAAAACTTGTCACTCCATGCAACTGTGAGAAGAAGTGAGACGCCTTTATCTGAGCTTTGAGTCTACACAACAATAACAACAACAAAGGAGGCTGTAATAAAAATGGCTAAAGTTTGTAACTGATGGCTGTTTGGAACATGGATCTTGAGTGTGGACAGCTGGAAACTGTGCTACCTCATAAATGAGATTCATGAATGTCCGTGCTGTTACCTCAGCCAGAGAGCTTACCCATGCTCATCTGCAAGCTGTACAACAGACAAGGTTAGAGAGAAGTACTTTAGCATACACATTTTTAAACAGTAGACATGTTTGTAATTCATATTGATTAGTTTTAGCTACTTTTAAAATATTTATAAAATTTTTAAGATTTATTTTATTTAAGTTTAGGCTGACATTTGACAGATGTCTTTAACTGCACTGTGCCATCTGACAAAGGCAAAGAACCACCCGTCCTTTTGGAGCAATAAAAAAAGACTGGTGTTTTATTTCTGTTTTATTTCTCCTTGTTTTTGTAGGTCATGAACAAATCAACTTTATTTGGTCAAATATATCATATCACCCTGGAATGTCAGGATCAAGACTGCATTAAATTGCCATGGGCCCTGGGGCTACAGTTGTTTTCAAAGAGCTCTCTCCCCCATCAATTATTGCTCCATCCAACCTGCACAAGCATTAGCTACACTTGATTTCCATACCACAATGCATAAACAAATACAATATAACAAAACACTGGCTGCCCAGAATACAGGTCATATTATTGTAAGACCTAAATAAAACAGTTCACAAAAATCAACACATTAACTTATTGAAGAGTCTATGGGTTTTCTTCACTTGTAGTGACACACTCTTGCCAATACTATAACTTCAGAACCAATTATGTATCAATGTCCACAGTGGAAAAGGGAAAACAGATTTCCTAACCCAGAGCTGTAGTAAGTGAAAAGTCCATCCATCCTTCTGTCTAAAAAAGAAGTGGAGCGAACATAAGCATATTGAATACTGTAAATCAATGACTAGTGCAAGTATAAAACTTAGTTCCTCGTTTTAAAAAGTCTTCTTTATTTTGGAAAAAAATAATGGCAAGTTTATTATAAAATCATAAAGAGGACATGTGCATGGTTGTTTTTCTATGACTCCATGATAACCTGGCCAGGGTGTTACGTGCATTTCATGAAATGACAACTGAAATGACAGAAAACAGAATAAAGCCAGAGTAGAAAATTAATGGATGATGACCTCTTTGAATCTGTCAAAAATGTAAATTAATTTTACAATGACATGTACCTAATTTGTTTTAATGGTAGCTTGTATTTAAGCTGTATATCCATGGGTAAGTGCAAAAATTAAAAATTTATGAAACATCAGATGAACTGACAAAGTCCTAAAGAATTAATTGTGGTGTCAGGAATATTGAAATGTTCGATAACTCGGTGTCAGCGGGGCGGAGCGATAACTCGGTGTCAGCGGGGAGTATGGCTCCGCTCACAGGTCAGGAATACTGAAGATGATTGTTCCAATCAGCATAGCTTTTAGGAGAGATTTAAAGGATGTTTTATACAGGAGATGACTGTGGAGAAACATATGACATCCAGAGTACTTTTCTTGCAAAATGTTGAAGTATCACTGTATGAATCATTCTTCTACAAGATGATAACCAGAGGGGAAAGTATGGTGCTGAAGAATCCATTGGTACTTCTTCTTGGGCACCGTGGAATTGAGCAGATGTCCAAAATGCCCTTTGATTTCAATAGGCCCAGTGGGATATTTCCACTGGAGGTCAAGGTCAAAGCTGAAACCACAAAAGTTGACCAAAGTGATTTACATGCAAAAAATAAGCAATAATATAATGAGTGCACATTAAAACAAATACAAAAAAACATGGTGAAAATAAACTATTTGCAAGATATCAATGTGAGCCTTAACTGAAGGCCAGAGAGAAAAGATTTAAATGTAGAGGTAGGCTGTTCCATCAGTTCTATCAGTTAGATGCTGCATAAATGCTGACATATCCCACAGGAAAAGGGAAAAGTTTGCAGTCTTCCAAGTTGTGTTTTGATGGTGATTCTTGGATAAACTAGAAGTGATAGGCTATTGTAGATGAGCAAGGCAGTGGCATCTTGTTAACAAATACAAAAGAGTATAACAATAACAAATGGAGCAGACAAGACAAATGACTCACTGTGCATGCTGTCATCTCAGAGTTACAATAAACCTAAATTTTTGCCTGTCTTTTTAATTCCTTTCTTCTCTTTCTTTATCCCTGCAAACCCAAGCTTGAAATTATGAGCAACTGTCCTTTGTGCTAGTCATCTGAATTTTTTTCAGATTCATTACATAATAATCATATAGCCAGTGCATTTATTCAAAGGGGAAAGGTGAGGAACACATTGCAGATCAATGTGGAGTTGAGTTTCTTATTTAAGAACACTTTGAGGCTTTAACATGGGGAGTTAGGGATTAATCCAGCAACCAAAGATGGACACCGAACATTCAGAACTACAGCCACCACACAGTGTTATGTCTCAGCACATTCCAAGCATTTGGCCTTGACCAGAAGTGGTTCAGAGATGTTGAGACTCTGAGACTATTGCTGTACATCTCATGTCTCTCAGGTTGTGATGAAGCTGCATTTCTATCTTCTGTTGAACAAACGCTGATGTGTCATCTACTGATGCTGCTCTCCTCTTTTTCCAGACAACATTCAGGCAGACCAAAATGAATTTATGAAAAATTGACAACCTTTGACAATGGGATTAAAATGGCCACAAGAAATCATAATTTTGTTTAAATATGCAAATTTAAAATTTGAACTCCGAACCAAGTGTGAACATCTAAATTGCATCTTCTTCGAAGAACTAGTGAAGTTAGAAACTAGCCCAAGCATGGGGCAGAAGGTGACAGAAACATGGAGGAGAAGCTGCTTAGTGTGTTTTATGTATCTATTTGCCAAGATGACAGACCTCTGTTTTGTTACACAAAACGTGGGTTCAGTTTATTGTGAGTCATTGCAGTGTCCCATCAGAAATACCAGAAGGGATGTGGAACTGCAGACTTCATTTTCCAGACAGTTGCTTCACAAAATTCATCTCATAATTGGCTGGGTCTTGCTTCTTAACTACTTAATAAGTCTGAAGCTCTTTCAGAGTTTGCTTATTTATTTATTTTAAAAAATATATTTATGTGTCGTTCTCTCCATCTTTCTCCTGTTTGGAATGCATCCACTCAGGCAGAGAATCCCTTGGTTCCTGGGGCTGTGGGAATGCCAAAGCAACCTCATGTGCTCTTTGACTCAGATCAAAGACACTTTTATCAGGTTTACTTTGATACATTAACTTCTCTGAGTGGTGGGGGTGGGTTCTTTGACTTTTAACTATATTAAAATTTGGCATTGATTTCGACACTTAGGGGAGTGGATCATCAAATCCTCGATGTAACCATAAAAAAAATAATTTCACTATTTGCCAGCTATCACTGTAATTTCCTGGTCACCCATGTAAGTATATCTACATTAAGGAAGGTGAATATACCATAAATCTATGGTCTGACACTGCTTTCTCATGAAACAAAAACAAACTGGACATGTTATTGGTTTAAATAGACATTATTTTCCACAAGTCCTTGTACTTAGATTCCAACTTTTTTTATTGACATCTTGTCAATTAAAAGTTATATGGCTAGGAAATCATTACATTGTGGTGATATTAAATAAAAAAAAGGCATAAAATGGAGAAAATGTGCACCTTACATTCACCTAGTGTTAACTTCACACTGGAAAAACTATTGTAGCCATGTCAGTTGCAAAATTTGAGACATAAAATTTGATACAATCTGCAGGAAACTGCAGGTGCAAAGCTTTATCACTAGTAAGGGATCTGTTTATTTGATACCACACAACTGAATCAGAATAGTGAATTTCTACTTAACTTGGCATTTTCTGTAAAGTGCTCAGTGGTTGGTGCAGTTTAAAAGAGGGGAAACTTTAACTGAAATGAGCTGTATAGCAATTGCATTGTTCCACTGTTTTCCATCTAAACTGAACATGCCACAGGTTTTACTAAAATCATCATTCTAACTTTGGCTGCAAAGTACAGATTTATCAAAATAGCTAACAAGCTACCTCATAGCTAACTGACATTGCTAACATTAGTTTTCATGATGTGGTGAAAGAGGGCTTACAGTTGTTTGGTGTGAAAGAGGAAGATTGAGGCGATAGGGTTAAATTGAAACAAATGATATGCTGTAGCAACCCCAAAAGGCAAAAGTCAAAAGAAAAGGAGGAAAAAGTACTGTAGGTGTGGAGTGATGTTAAGTTTTTTAGCTTCATGCAGCTCTTAGCACATGAGAATTTTAATATGAAGATAATCTATAAATATGTAGGATGAGTGAGATACTAGTTGTTTGGGATTCTGACTTTGTTTTTCCCTTTTCTTTACATTATTTATTTTTCTACTTCAACTTAAGTAATAATCATTGAACATGCACATATGATAATACTACACTTTAGGGTAATATATAAAGTGCCCAATTATACAACTGTTGCTGCAGCTGCACTCTCTTAGGGGACTGTGTCCAGGTTAACAGACTCAAAGGTTTAATAAGGTGTTGTTTTGAAGACAAAATCTAATGTCTTCTTAATCAACACCAGAATAACCTGCCTATGCTGTCACAGACCAGTTTTTGATTAGGTTAGATAATATGCCATAATGCTACCCCTTCATATAACATGGTAAACAGTGACTATTAAATGCCTTTTGCCTCGGGTTATAAAATATTCAAAAGAACTGATTCTTCTTCCAAACATCAACTGGTGGAAAGTGCTGCCTGATGGGAAGTTGTTGACAGGTCATGTGTACATGGCGTGGACTTCCTGTACAGTCTAGAAAAGTTCAAGTTGATTGAGTAGATGTATAGCTTGAACAAATGTTGTACTGAAATCATTGGAGGAGGCATATGAAAGGAAAAAGCTTAGATACACAGAACTAGGGGCAGAAGGTGAGCAAAGGATGGAAAGTTATGATTCATCCAGTACAAGTGGGATGTAGGGGTTTCATAGATCAGTAGTCACATTACTGGGGGAACTGGGAATACATGGGCAGAGTTTGAGGAAGATGACAAAGGAAATGTCAGACGAGGCAGTTAGATGTAGTCAGTAGATTTGGATTAGAAGAAACAATGTCAGCTGGGACCCAAAATAAAAGTTGGCGTTAGTAATTTATCTTTCTTTGGTTATGAAGATCAGAGAGTAAAAGGCAGTGGAGGGTGGGATGTCAGATAAGTTCAATCAAACTGCTGAGGAAGGAATCCAGGAAGAGGAAGTTTATTTAAGGAGGTGGGGGTGATCTCTTTCAATTTCTTTGTCTGGGACCATGCAGGTCAGTTTGTTTGCTTCTGCTAGGTGTTGGGAAAGGTAGTATCCGCATTGTCACTACCTAGAACCTAGAGGTTGCATGGACAGCACTTGGGTCTGTTGAAGGTGGGAGTGCTGGTTTGGCTTTGGCAGCCATTTTGTAAGTTAACGGAAGTTGTTGTCTTGAGAGCTAGCATTAGGATAGTGACTCTGGGACACCAGAGATCACTGTTTACCCTTCTGGAGGGGTCGTGGGACTAACTAAACAAAACACTGGTGAAGGGAGGTTCCCACCTGAACCCCCTGAGACATGTCAGTTATTGCTGCTCACAGGTATATAATCAAGTTGTGCTAAGGCCTTTATTCAGTGCTAATCGTTCCTGTATCCATTTTTTTGTGTTTATTTCAATCAGCATTCAGGTGAATTAGTCTGTGCATTCCTCTCTTGTAAGATATGCTAACCAGCCATTCATTCTGTATGTTGATTTTTATCCAGTGAGCTTCACTGACACAAAGTATTTGTTAAATCTGCAAACAAATGTGTATAGATGAGTGTCAGAATTGAAGGAAGTTTCTTGGTATATTTGTTCAGACCTTTAAGCTTCACATCTAATATGTCTCCCTCAGGTTGACTCAGATTTTTTTCTCCATTTTGTTTAAAAGATTCATTTTTGTACAATGCAACTTGAGTAATAATCATTGAACATGCACATGCACTAAACTTAATGGCAATATAGTATTTAAGTGTCTAATTATCGAGTTGCTGCTGCTGCAGCACTTGCATTGTCTCCATGCATTATTCTGCCCCTGCTAGTTATTTCTGTCTTCCTCTTTAGTCACTCTTGACAGTTGGCCAGTATCAGCTACTGAACCAACGCCACTAAAGAGAAAAGTTATGACAAAGAAGGAATGCAAAACATTGTCAGCCCCAGGGATATTCAGCAATCAGGTTACGAGGATGAAAAAAGGAGATTAGATTGTCTCTTGGCTCGGTGCACTTTTCCATGCTGTTGAGCTTCCTCTTCATATCTATTTAATTTTACATATTTATCAAGCATTATTTGCTTCTCTGAGGAATATGGGCGGTGAACCTTTCTGTCTGACATGGCTGGAAATGGCACAGCCGTAATTGTCAAAAGCCAGAGCTCGAGAAGTGCATATATCAGTGTGTGTATAAAGGGAAGGAGGGGAGGAGAGTGGAAAGGAAAGGGTGGGGAGTTGCAGTGAGAAGCAGGGAGGGCGAATGTAGGAGGGAGGGTGAAAGCGAGGGAGAGAGAAAGAGACACACAGCAGGAGAACAAGCAGCTCGCCTCATTCCGCTGCTTTGTCAGCATCCATTCTGTGAGAACCTATTCCGGAGAGTCGCCAGCTACATAACACACAAATTGGAGGGGAAGAGAGGAGAAAATCCACTGATGATGAAGGATCTTGTGGAAAATAACGTATAATCAGGACATACTGGCAACCACTGTCACCTCCCATAGCATTGGCGGAGGTGTGTGAAAGTTTTCATCCTGGGGGGGACACCCTCCCCTTGACGTGGGGATGAGCAGCAGATGCTGAATTGCACTCGGAAGACAGGAGAGCTGTGAGGACTGGCTGGTGGATTCACTTGCGTTGGAGCTAGTTGCCCACACCAGTAAAGATCCTACACTGGCTTTTTTTTCTTTTTCTTTTTTTCTCTCTCTTACTCTGTCTCTTACACACGCATTTTTCACTAGAACACATCACATTATTTTACCTTGCCAAGGTGGAATATCAGGGGGAACCACAGCAAAAGAAATCATCCTGAACCAGGAAAGTAAAAGGAAATGGATTATGAACAAATTTGGTAAAGGACGTCCAAGTTCACAGAAATTAAGTTGGAGTCAGAAAGAGCTTTGAATTGGTTTCCGGTTCTGAGAGACTTGGATGATTCTTTTTTTTTTTTCTTTTTCTTTTTTTTTTTTTTGCATTTGATTTTCCCATTTTGGTGTGGACCGGCTTATTTTGAGACATCTTGTGGTCTGTAACGATTTGGAAGGAATTTGAAGGTAAGAAATCATCATCTGGTTTTTCATGTCAGCATCAGCCTCCAGTTTTATTTTCTTCCCTTCTATAGAAAGAAGGCAGATGTGAGAGCTTAAAGGCTCAGTGTGACAAAGAGTGATGTGTGAGAAAGAACGAAATGAGTATTATTCTTGCAGTGAATCAGTTTTACAGAAAGTGCAAAGTTGGGAAATATGGCTTACAAATATATTGTCTTCCACTGCTTATAAAAACATAACTGCCTTTTCTAAATGGCTACTAGAAGGCTGCTCCCCTCTGCAGAGAAAAAAAAAATGTATCTATGTGCATCTGCATATGTGTGCATGTGCATTTTCTGAGAAGGGAGATGCCCGTCTGCAAAGCAATTCATTTTGCTCCTTCTGTGCTACACAGCAGTTATTACCAGGGGAGGCTGCTGGTGGAATGGGGCAAAATTAGAGCAGTTTTTCGCTTAGGTCTCTGTAACATCTAGTATCAGTGAGCTGAGAATTACTTTTGTACAGTGGCTGCATGTTATTCATGACCGTGAGCGCCTCTGCATTTTAAAAGCTGCCGTGTCCCCTTTTTTTTCTCTGTATATCTTCAGACAGATAACTGATTGTGTCTGGAACTGAACATCTTAGACGCCCTAAATTATATCTTCACTCTTAGGTTCCATGTACTTAGATTTCCATATGACTTAGATTGTTTTCTAGCTATGCATCCTTTTTCAAATCTTTTTCATCTCTTATTTATAAAAATCCTTTTTCTCTCAGTGTCTCATTTACAAAAGTGTCTTCTAAAACTGAAATTCAATCTCTTCTAGGGAACTGTGTCCAGACGAACAGACTTGAAAGGTATCGTACTGTGTTGTTCTTTGGAAGACAAAATTTACAGTCTTCTAATCAATACCAGACATATACTGTGTAAAGGTGATTCCTTTCCTAAGTTATAGTTTAAATATTTATTCCTTGAGCATCGTGTCAGTCTCTTAAAATATTTAAAATAACTGAATAATAAATAACCTTTCTATGCTGTCATAGGCCAGCTTTTGGTTAGGGTAGATACTTGTGATACCACCTCCGCATTTAACATGGTAAATAGTCACTATTAAATGCCTTTGCCTCAGGATATAAAATATTCAAAAGAAGTGATTCTCCTTTCAAAACCTCCGCAGGAGGGAAGTGCTGCCTGATGGGAAGTTGATGACAGGTCATGTGTACCTGGCGCTGACTTTCTGTACAGTCTAGAATATACGAAGCAGCTGCGCAAAAATGTTGTATTGAAATCACATTTCACATTCAGCTGACTTGATCTGTGTTTGTCTCTCTTGTAAGATATGCTAACCAACCATTTATTCTGTCTGTTTTTCATTTTTATCCAGCGAGCTTCACTTACATGAAGCATTTGCTAAATCTGCATACAAAAGTGTACAGATGTGCGTCAGAATGAAAGGGAGTTTCTGTATTTGGTTTCTGCGTTGGTGTATTTGTCCAGAGCTTTGAGCTTCATGCCTTTTGATGTTTTATTAAGTGTTAACTAGGGTAGGGCTGACGCATTCCCTCTGATATGGAATAGCATGGCAAAAAGAAGGCACTAAGATGGACTTTGCTGTATTTGTATGTGCTTTAGCAATGCTCTATTTCTTTCAGTGCTCGGGATGTGGTAAATGTTCTGTCTTAGCAACTGAGACACATGCCAAAATAGTATTTTTGTTATGCACTTACATTCTTATCTGTATAAGAGTGATTGGGTTAAATGTGCAATTTTTGTTTAAATACAAAATGAGACTGCATATGCACAGGTGAGTGTTTGCTCTTTGTATAACAGTAGACTGTGTTTTTTCCCCCTCACCTTTTCTGATGTAAATAAAGGAAGTGAAGATGAG
Source organism: Zenarchopterus dispar (assembly GCA_028564865.1). Taxonomy (NCBI): domain Eukaryota; kingdom Metazoa; phylum Chordata; class Actinopteri; order Beloniformes; family Zenarchopteridae; genus Zenarchopterus; species Zenarchopterus dispar. The sequence goes on from JAOWBL010000002.1 coordinate 1,667,701, forward strand.
GCCTTCCATTTTCAGAGATATTATGCATCCTCTGAATCACAGACTGGACAGAACAGAGGGAAGGAGCCCCCTTCTGCCTCATGATTATCCGGTGCCATTGACAGCATGCTCACATAAACAGCTTTGAAGGAAGAAATGCTGGGTTTTTCATTTATTACTCATAAAGACTGTCTGTTTCAGGAAGCATACATGCCAGTAGGCAGCGGAAATGTGACACATCGACTTCAAGTATGATAAATCAATCGAAATCATGTATGCATTTTTGTGTATCCATGAAAAAAGTGATATAATTCAAATAAGGCTTGAAGCTCACTTATTACATTTTCATCAGTTTGTCAGTGCAGGATCATCATTTTTTTATTTACAAATGAACAAGGAAATAATTGCAGATAGCTTAAATTTAATAAATTTAGAATAATTTATAAAAATTAAATGCATGTTTTCTAGACGGCACAAACTCAATAAAAACAAATAACTATATCAGTGTACAGTATGTACTGTATGATGGTATGGCAGTCTTAGCAGTCACATGGCAGACCAGATTCCTGTTTACTGGCCAGTTGTATAGTGGGATACAGTATGTAAGGTAGACTGGTCCAATCTGGTCAGTGGCAGACTGGAAATTGTTCCAGAAGTAGCACCCCATCTGTGTGCAGTTGTTGGCATGATGGAATTTTAGTTTGGTAAATTGCCAATGTGTAGTTTTCTAACCATTATTATGTGTTTTGAATGTCTAAACCAAACCATGTATGACAGACAAATTCTTATCCTAACCATTCCTGGCTGAGAGCAAAATAGAAAGGTAGGGAACTGTGAGTAGGTGGACTAAAGTAAAAGATATGACCCTGACTAGGAAGGAACAGGTATAGAGGATGGATGGATTAAAATTGCTCTGTAGGAAAAGCCTCCAAGGAGCATTTTCTTCCATGACCTCCACAGACTTGTATACCAACAATAAAGCCTTGCACAGACTATGAATATTACGTATGGATATCACTGATGTAAAATATGAGAGACAGGACAAAACAGTTATGTATTGCTGAACAGATTCAGCATACTATACTGCAGGGCACCCACTTCCTAAAGAAACATGGCATTTTGTTAAGGCCTCTATGAAGTGCTGTCTTACATCTCGGCCCAAAATCTCTTAAGTGTTCAGCTGGATTGAGATCTGGTGACCATGTAGGCAATAGAAACAAAGAAAAACAAAAAGTTTCACATCATTTCCACATGTCAAAACATTTTGTGACCCTCTTGTGTTCTCTGGCCCAAATCTTTTCACTTTTTTGATAAGAGTATGTTTTTTCAAACTTGTCAAGATTTAGAAAAGTCTCTTTTAAAATAGAAACACATGTTGGAGAAACAAAATGTGACTTGTCTGCACAAATAATCTATCCACCCATTTTCTATGCCCTCTGAATCCAGTCCTGAGAAACCCTAGATTTTTAATATTGGATATGCCTTTAGAGTTACAAAAAAGTTTAAACATCATTTTGAATATAGTGATGTGTTTCCAATAACCAAACTATGATCAGGTTCAGCTTGTCAAAAGCTTCAAAACAGTATTAGATAGAAGCTTTCATTTGAATATATTACTTAAATTCTTAAATTGTTAAAGGCTAATGTGAAATGAGCTTTGTCAAAATAAGACCTTTAGCCAGAACCAGTGTATTTATAGCCCGTCCATTAGGGATATGCAGGATAAAAAATCAGTGATTACAGACTGAAACGCTGGGTTTCAAGTTTATTTTGTTTATTTCCCCTCTGACGTCGGAACACAGTAATACATCGGTACTTTGTAGAGTTCATATTAGTACCTGGTTTATTAAAGCATTTCACATGTATCTCACTTATCCATTTTCTGTACATGGTTCACCCTGTGCAGGGTCCTGGCTGGGTTGGAGCCTGTCTTGACTGTCATCAGGCATGACCTGGGATACATTCTGGTGCTGTAACCCAGCCCATGCCTGATGACAGCCGGGGACACACACATCCAAAAAAGACAACCATTCACACTCACACAATCACCAATTAACCTGAAATGTGCATTTTGTCAGGCTTCTGGATTACCTAAGCCTTGCAGGAACAAAAGACGTTTCACCACAGAAAGACCTCAGCCAAGGTTCAAACCTGTTACCCTCTAGCTGTGAGGTGTCAATGCTAACTACCAAGCCACTATTTGTTTTAAACATTTGAGTGAAATTGGTAAAATAACTTGTATTTGTTGATTTCAATTGCAAATCTATGTAGTTTCACAATATATCCTATCACATTAAATGCTATTATCTGTTTAAATGTGACTGTAAATCAGAAAGACATTAGCATTGTCACATTATCCATCATGAACCACACATCTGTGTGGGACATGCACCACCAGCTGGCTGAGACAAAACCTTATTTTTAATGGAGGACTGGTCAGCTGGAGACCAAGCCGTGAACGGATGCGGCTGATCTGTTGTAAGCCCCTTTGAGTCCCTGATGAGGGGAAACACAATATGCTTGAACAGCTGGGTCATTTATGGAATATGCTTAGTCATCATCATCGTTGACTGCACCTAAAAAAGGAGGAAAGAAATGTGCTTTGAAAATGGTTAAAGTAAAGACAAATGTCTACATGTCTAATATATAAAAGAGTAAATGTTTGCTTTTATTTTCTGTTGAGGATGTAATGTGCTAAGTGACTGCTGGTGGCACTGCAGCCCTTTCATGATGCTGTTTCTTGGGAGAGGCAGCTTTGGGCAGGAGAACTGATCTGCCAACAGCTTTAACTGACATTGACCTTGTTGCCTGTGTCACTTTGAAGTTTGACCTTCTCAGGCAAGCAGCTGAGGGCAATGTGTGTCTAACAACCTTTGAAAAGTCAACTTTTGTGTGTGTTGACAAGGAGCATAAGCTTGGGTCAGGGGTGACGTGGCTGGTTAAGAATAGAGGGCAGAGGATGGTGCACCATGTGGCAGCTGAGATGAAACAGAGGAAATGGAAAAAGTGATCTTTTTTTGAGGGCTGTTCTCAAAATCTGAAGGCTTGCTAACATTTTTTATACATGTCACACAAAGTACAAATGTGTTATATTTAATTGATTAAAACGTTTTACAAGCTAAATTGTAACTCCACAGGTAATATGAGCTGACATCCAGTTTTCACAAAGGATTATTATTCTTTTACAGTTCCAAGTAACCCATATTGCCATAGTATTCCCAGTTCTTTTTAATCTTTTCTTAAAAGCAGGGATGGGATGGTTGAATGACTTCTCCTGTAAACATTGACCCTGCATGTAATTTGTCTTGAGGAGCTGTGTTTGAGTCTTGAGCTATTAAATGATTTTTTCCCAGCTATTTTGCCATGGGCATCTTGATTTCAGTCTTCTGTGGGTTTCACATGAGACCACTTTTTGACTTTTCATTTGCTCGTTAGGTATAGGCCAAGGTTATTCAAAATGGCTTGGTGTGAAATACATTGTGTGAAAGCCGTCTCAAAGCATCATCTGACCAGTTGCAGAAACTACTTGGCAATTTGACTGAGAAATATTGATGTCATGTATATTCTGTGGTTTCTAAGTTATAAGTATGTAATATGACAGCATTTTGAGCTCACAAGAGGGCTAGAGTGCAGTACATAGTGATAGTTCATCGACCATAATGTTTTACAATGTTTCTTTTTAGTATGTAAATGGATATTGTGTCCACACTAATTATGTCAGGAATAGTCTACCTAGAAATGTTATTTGACCAGCAAACATGCAAACACAGCATCCAAACCACTTCCATGTCAATATTGATCATGTAAGCTGTGCATGTACCCCAGTGACACAAAAAGACTGTGGTTGTTTCTAAGAAAGGCCACTGCAGCCATTTATTTCAGTTTTATCAGCTGCTTCAAGACATCCTCATGGGGATCATCCTCATCCTTTTAATAGGCTCCTTAATTATCACCTTATAAAATTAGCTCTTTACATCATTGACATCTTTGCTGTTAGATAACAAATGTGCTGGGCATTGTTGGGCAATGTTGGGCATTTATAACCAAGATAACCAACTAACCAACTACAGTCCAAAATTCAGTAATTGTAAATTAGTTCACTTTTGGAAAAATCTGAAAAAATTCCGTAAAACATTGACATTCTTAATGCAAAAAGAAGAAATATGTCTATGGATTAAAAAAAAAACATATTTAACTCAGATGTTTAAGATTAAACAAAAGGAATGTCAGGAAAAAGATGTTTCAGATAGTATCAGACAGGCAGTGGTTTAAATTGCATTTGCTGTGAGCAACCAGGCTTTTACCCGGAAAGGTTATGTCATCACATACTTCACAATATCCCCACTAATGCCTCACAGGTAGGTGGGGATATCTCAGAGTGTATTCTTTTCATTGCAACAATAGTGGAAATGTCAGTACATGGATACATGTTTTGACTCTGTGGGGACTATGGAATCTCCGGCACCACTTGGGTCTTGTAGTGGACGATCTCCCATAACTCCTCCACTGCCAGATTTGTGAAAGGTTCTCAGCAGGACCCTGGGCCAGCACTAGTTAGTGCAGGTCGCTGATCCTTTCCTCCTTCAGGCATATGGCTGGTATATACCAAAGTGTACTGTGAATGCTTAGTTGCTTATGCTTTAAGGAGTCTGTGGGGAGCAGTAAGGATCCTTACACACCTTAAAATCCAGGAGACTTTTAAGGATAAATTCACTGGCCTCCAGGGTTTACACATTCACACAACACTTTGATGAGTCTCTTTGGTGAATTTTCATCTCTTTGTGGTATATGAGTCCTTGTACAAAGATTTAGAAAAGACATGGAATTGTTGCTCCAGTATTATATACAGTTAATTTCTATTATCGCCTTGTCTTTTTCTTGGGTTTCAGAGCCTAAATATCAACGTTTACCAACCAATGATCATTAATAAAGTTAACATTAATTTTAAGCCCCTGTACAAGCATTAATTTTTATTAGAACTGTGCCATTTCATAGTTACAACTGCCATCCACCCAATGCTAACAAGCAACCAACTTAAATGAACCTGTCTGCTGATGCTTTAGTCCTGTGGTGTGGAGTAACCTCCTATTTTAGGTTGTTACATAAGCTGACAGCTTATGAAGAACTGTGATAGGAAGAACTGTGATGCAGTGTTTTCATTTTAATGTGTTGCTTGCTTAATTTCTTACATTTGTGACATCTCAAATAACTAGAATTTAGGTGGAACACTCATTAGCAACTTTATCATGCTTTTCCTCCTGAGTTGGAGAACATACTGAATAGATAAGAATGTCTTCTCTCCCATCCCTTCCTCTCAGCTCTCTCTTTATCTCTCCTGCTCTATCCCCTTTTTTCCTCCCAGCTCGCATAGTGTGTTACAAGAAGCTTTATTGTCAAGTTGAAACTCTAAACGTTTCAGAGTCTTTCAGGGAGGTGATAGAGGTTCTGATGGCAGCACATAATCTTCTCCCTGCTGTGGTTGCACTCTTGTTCGCCTTTTGGTTACAGAGCGATGCTCTTTGAAGATTCAGTTACTTGTCTGGAGCAAGACTACTGTGTACGCAAGACTATGTTGTTTGCTGGTTTACACACAGTAGTGGCAGAGGAAATAAGATTTGTGCAAAGTGACAGTAAAAGCGGTACTTGGGTCTCAGAATGTGTTGGGATGTTACGTCTTCTTGGTGCAGTTTTAAATGATTAACGGGAAACTGTTTTCTTTCCACTTGTGATTTTATATGTTGGAACGATAATTATTAATAGTAATGTTATTGATCAATAGTCTTACTATCTCATGTCTTGAAATACAGGGTGTTATTATAAGTCTCAAGAACTAACCAATTCATGTGACTTGAGATACAAAACATTGTGAATATTGTAAAGCGATTCTGTCTGTCATCCAAAGGATTTGCATGTGACTTGACAGATAAAAGACTTTGTTTTCAGGAATGTGATATTGAATTGTCAGACTGCTCTATATTTTCTGACTCCTTTTGGCTGATGTAGATACCCCTCCCCCACCCTAGCACCCCCCTACCCCACCTTGTTGCAGAGAACAGTATGTCTCTCCTGCAGGGGAACTAACATATTATTATGCCTACTCTCATGATAGCCTAGCAGTAGATGCACAAATCATATGCATTTCTTTTAAAATGTATGGACTCACTGGGTAAAATACTAACCCTACTTTGTGTATCCCATGCTACTTTGTGTATCCCATGTTCAAAACACACAGATGAGAGGAAATAAATGACTTCACATGCCTTTGTGAATAAGATTGCAGATGACAGCACCGTGACAACTAGCTCTCTCCTGTCATGCTTATGATATGAACAACTCATGGCAGAGATTAAATGCACGTGTCCTGAGAAATAATCAACACACATAGAGTGAATTGAGCTTGCCAGCCACATTAGATATCGCACAGAGCGCTGTTTGATAAGCTGGGAATTAAACCTTCAAATTCAAACATTGACCTTTACTTCTGAGTATACAAGAGCCACTGCTATTGTCAACATGTGTAATTCCTAGCTTTGGATGCCAGTATGTTGGCTGTGAATTATAAATCAATGAGCACATTTTAGTGGAAAATCCTGGAACTCTTGGGGCTTTGTTCATGATGGAAGAATGAATGAGGGAGACAAGGGCATCTCAGAGGGTATCAAGCTGTCCAGTGCTGGATGGACTGGTCAGAACCTGGATGTGATCCATGCACGTGCAGAGACAGGGCTCAGAGGCACTAATCTTGGGGAAAAAAATGCATTAAAAAACAACAAAATAAAAGGGGAAAAGGGACTCTCTGCTTGGAGACTCATATTATATTGGGCAATGTCCACATAGCATGACATGGAAACAAAAACCATGAATCATAAAATGTGTTGTCCTTAAAATAAATACAATAGGGATTTCAGTAATATAGCATGCAAAGTGTTAGACTTACAAACTGCTAACTTGACAAGCTCTGGCTGTGCCATTTGTTGCTTTATTTATCCAACATTCTAGCCACATAATGCAGTCTTTTTCTAAAATTTACAAAAAAAGTTCAACATTTTCAGTACAATCAAGGCTAAATAAATTGCACAGGTGTGGAAAATTATGGAATTCCCAGTCAAATCAATGGATTTTGGGTGACTCACATATGAACACAGACAAATGAGGAAGAGAGTGTATCCACTACCCCTGATTTTTAAGGTATTAAAATAATGCTTTGTAGAGAAAAATATTGCAGGAAATGTTTGAAGTGATTATGAAACAAACTATGGCTTTCATATGAAGACTAATATATATCCTCAAGACATTCCACATATACAAAAAAATGCAGCATAAACACACACATGCACACCCACACCCACACCAACATAAATACTCTATATGCTTAAGACTTGTACAAATACACATATTTTAATAATTATGATATGATGCATATGAGAAAAAGCATACATGTGTTCAGCAGAAAGTGATGAGATTATCACATATGACTTTATCAGGAACTCTGGCATGGAATTATAACTTAATTAATAAGCAACTTTATGACCTTAGTCACTAAGGATACTAACCCAAATATCACCACTTATTTTTATATTTTTTATCTTATCTTAAGCAGTTTATATAGAGTTATAGTTAAGGCAGGACAACATGAATGTTCCACATGAGAAAAACTAGGCAGATAGCACAGCTGATAATCAGAGCGTTACTTCACTGCCCTGCAGGGAAAAAAAAAGAGGGTTTATGTGTCTTCCTACATGGCCACATGATTAAGTCATCATCTTTTGAGAAGTTTTTTTTACAAGAACTTTCTGTACTTGTAGCTATTTTGACATTCTACCCCATGAAATATGAGAATAAGGAATACATTATCTTAATAATTTCTGTTCTGCTGGGAGATGAACGCCTTCTATCACTGTTTTGCAACCACCACCTTTTGTCCTTAGGTTTACCCATACAGTCAGCAGCCCTGATTTTTCCCCTTGTCTGATTTGACATCCGTCGTATCCCATTACTGTTTTTGACTAGTTACCATTGGGAGGGAAAAAAGTGCATAAATAATGTATTCCTCCGGTGTATCCACCCCCAGATCAATGGCAATATAAAGACCATCTACAAAGAGGGTTGGCTCAAGGCCATATTTGATCACTTCCACTGTGCACAATCACTGTTCCCTTTTTTGTCAGCCCACTGAGACTCAATTATTTCCAAGTGTTTGTAAGCTATTGTTGAAAGAACACGGAGTGAATATTTGAAGTTGGTGAGGGGAAGAAAAATCTTTGATGAGGCAAGCAGATGAAGGGTAATGTGAGCTGTTAAACAAGGAGAGGGGAAGACAAAAATGAGCAGAGAAGAAAATGATAGGATGCTACATCCTGTGCCTGGGATTCTGGGAAAAGTTTTGTGCAAGGCTGCAAACTGGCCTCTGCTGTGTTCATGCAATGTGCCAGTGCAAAGGGGAAATTGAAGTGCACTTGATCATTTTAAAGTAGCTCACAGAGCAGGTCACACCACTTAACCAGACAGGAGGAAATGTTGTATGACTTGGATGCAGTTTCTTGTCTGAAGAACCTTTAAACTTTTTCTTTTTCAACAGCAAATCTTAGACGTTATTTATTGTTGCCCAAAAGATCAACCAAAAACAAAAAATACAAACGATCCACAAAGTATCCAAGGTCATTAATTAATATAGTGAAAAAGCTGATATATCTTGACTGTTGGAGGAACTACTGACATACTCTTAATCCTGATTTATTTTGCTATGCCTTTCTGGACCTATCTCTGCATGACCCAGGTGGCTGGGCTCATAGTCCATAATTTCCACCTTGTAAAAAAAAAAAAAAAAAAAAACTTCTGGATCTTCTGGATCTCAAACAGAACAAAACCTTCAGTCCTTCAGTGAGGAGTGATGGTGTATCTGATTGGCACTACACACCCACTCTGACTGTGCCACGGATAATGAGTATTTGTGTGAGGGGCAGTGTGAAGCACACTCTAAAATTAGATCAAAGTTCTGAAGTCCAATATAAGCATAAAACAGTGGGAAGAAGTAATGCTCCAGTGTGGGTGCAGCTATGCCTTTTCAGTTACTCAGCTGTCTGGATCTGCTAAAGGAAACCTCTTTGATGTACATTTCTTGAGCAAAAATAATCTTGAATTTTGTGATCTGCTTTTCATTACTCACAATATTTGAAGGATTAAAACTGTGTAGAAGTTGTAACAAGTGATTATAGTAAAGATCACTAAATGTCCCATGTGATATTACCCACAGGTTTTATGAAGAATGTTTTTGAAGCCTCTTTTTTCTTTTGCTATATTGTAGCATGTTTTAACGGGCAGAAGGAGATCACCTAGATGCCAGCTAGAAGACATCCACGCTCACTCACTACAAGATAACTGTTTTAGCTTTACCAGCTTAACTTATGCTAAGCCATAAGCCATATAATGCAAATTAATATTACTTTACACTCATTCTCATCAGTGCTGTCCAAACATTGTAGTTTCAACTGTTGCTACTGAACCACCATCTGCAATACTGCCAAAGGTCCACTGGGGCAGTCTTTCGCCCTGACTCATGGACCTACACCAGCCATCACTCACCCAACCTGCAGCCAACTGCAACTGACTTAGCCTTGCAAGTAGCAAGCCGAGTGACAGCTGGTCCTTGTGGACCTTTAGTAACATTGTCTTTAGCACTTGTTTAAGAGGTCGTTGGCTTGTTCTCTGGTGAGGCAAATAGGAAGGGTCCTGAAATTATCACAGGTTAAAGTTGCTTGACTGGAGGACCCAGGTGGGGCAAATGGTAAAAATCACTTAAGTAGAGAAATGTTCTGTGGTCAGCCATGGCCAGCAGGCCTCAAACGTGAACAAAGATAGCTGCTTTGCTAAGCTTTGTCCCTGGAACCTTCAAAGGCAACACAAAACCAGTCACAGCAGTTAATATAGTTAGTACAGAATATAATTAACACAGCAACAAGGCATATTATCTTTAAGGACCTCTGTTGGGTCTTTATTCATGTCTCAGAAGTCCAGTCATCACAGTTGCTTTTAGTGCCTAAAACGATTACAGCTTGCCACTGGGTGTGTCAGTCACCAATCAAAAGACTGTCCCCCTAATTATGCATAAATAGGCTTCATACAGTTTTATGATACTTAAAAATTATTCTTTGTACAGTTAAAATGTAGAGTATGTGAAATATTGCTGATTTTTATTTATTTTTTTTAAACAAGGCTGTAAACACAGTATATCTCTCTGCTGGAAAGTTGGACATTTAACTCAGGGGTCAGTTTGGATGTTGTGGGGAAAAAAAAAACAAAAAAACAAACAAAAAAACTTACTAATACCTCTGTACTATATGTTTTAACCACCAGGGTTACTATCTGGGCCAGAATGAGAGTCCTAGCTTAATAACGAATAAAGACTTGAGAGGTAGTCCAAGTTTAGCAGATTTATTATGACATTTGCATCAAATCATACATCAGGAGATTTGATGGAGAAATGGCAAAGTAATATGGAACACTGTGATTTAAATAGAGGTAGAAGCTTCAAGACTAAACTAAATGATTTTCATACCATGCTGACCCTCATAAGTTCTTGCATCTGTGCAAATCAACAGACCACAGACAAAATGTGAATTTTCAGAACAAAAGACCAAGGATAAAGATGAATTTGCACAAACTGTACTCATAGTGTAGGTCATAGAGTGGTCAAAGGCAAATATTTTCATCACATTAGACTTACCTGCTTTTGAAGCCAGCCCCTAGTGGACACTCAGGAAACTGATTTTTCTTGGACAACTGCTTTGGCCTCAGACTAGCAAGCCCTATGTGGGCCTTTTATTACACATTGCAAATTAAGATAGAAGATGCAGGACAAAAATAGTATAGTTTTTCACAGTGAAATGTGAATATTACCTCATTATCAAACAAGCAGAATTCTGTGTGATGTTGTGATTCTCATGAAGTCTCAAACCATTTGCGTAAACTCATAATCTTTTGAACTCAACCAAATTTGGAGTAGTCAGACGGCATTCTGAATGCCACGTAGAGTTTAATCAATTTAGGCAGCTAACAGTAAAGCAGGTTTAACAGTTTAATATTAGCTTAACATAAAGTGTACAAAAACATGCAAAAAATATTTTATGTAGTGATATGGGTTGTTTTAACAAAGTAGCTTTTGGAATTCAAAGTCCTAAAGATTGTATTTGAAAATGCAAGTTTTATCACTTAAGTTTATCATCTGCTGACAAAATACTTTGTATAATTACTAAAAACGTGGCACAGACTGTGAGTTGATAAGCATGTGGCTGGCTCCTGTCACCACAAATTTAATTAGTAGTCTGTGCAACTGGCAGGCGTGTCTCCTCTTTTCAACGCTGTCTCATGAGATGAAGTAAACACCTTAGTACAGAGTGAACCTCGTAATACAAATTTGGAGTGAGTCATGCAATCCATGCTTACCAACCACTCTACCGTTGATCACTGTCTTTTAATCGCCCTAAAATGGACAATGTAGATTGATGGTGATGAAGAGGTGATGAAATATCCAGCAGTCTAGTCCTGCAAGTCATGCTAACTAGATGGGACTGATGCTGAAACATGAGCAAAAGCTTATTTGTTTTTCTTCTCATCATCATCATGTTGTCACCTTTTATAATCATGAAAATAGAAAGTAAAAAAAAAGTTCTGGTGATAGTGGTATATATATATATATATATATATATATATATATATATATATATATATATATATATATATA